>JADRCH010000198.1:2411151-2529048 GCA_019843965.1 Rhynchomys soricoides
GAGGAGGAGGAGGAGGAGGAGGAGGAGGAGGAGGAGGAGGAGGAGGAGGAGAAGGAGAAGGAGAAGGAGAAGGAGAAGAAGAAGAAGAAGAAATGATTTCTCTTCAGTGACTGGCCACCATAAGGGCCAGGGGTTAGTTTTCATCAGTCTTTAATGAGTTATCAATATAGGTTCTCAGAAAAAAATACACTCATAAAAGAAACAGAAATAGTCAAAAGAAAAAAGATGAAGACCAACTGAAAAGTGGACTGGAGAGGCTCAGAAAATCAGTGGATGGTGAAAGAAAAATAATTAGAGAAATGCTCTTCAACTCAGCAAAAACAGAGAGTAGATACACGCCACCCCAACTACAAGGCATGCTGAGGAAATCAAACAATGAAGCAGGAGGGAACAAGGCACTGAGGACAGCAGGCAAGGCATACTGAAGACAACAGGGGCTGAGAAGCACAGATTAGTATTTTTGAACACAAAGGAAGGAGAACAAGGAAAAAACCTTAATATCAAAAGTTTCTCAAGCTAAGAGAAACAGGGATTCCAGCATTTGAAGTACACACCCGGTCCCAGTAAAAATAAGCCAAACTGATGATGTCAAGATCAAGTGTGGAAAATGTACCACTGTTGCTAGAGTGCTTACCTAGCATGTGAAGAGCACTGGACTTCATCTCTAACACCTCATCGAACTGGGATTGGTGGCTTATACCCATGATCCCATTGTTCAGGAAGTGTAAGCAGGAGACTCAGAAGTTCAAAGTCATCCTCAGGCTACATAATGAGGTTGAGGCCAGCAGGAACTGTACGAGAATCAGTCTTTAAAAATAATAATCTATTCCATGAGATTCTGATATTCTAAGAATGTTTAAGCAACATGAGCCACAGAAGCGCTGACTAGACCTCACCATCCCCTCCATAACCCTTAACACTAAAACACAACAAACAGCATCTACCAAGTCCTAAACGGCATGGAAATATAACCCAAGGTTTCCTTTCAGCCAACTGATACTGCTAAAAGAAGCATAACAGCATTCTTAAACACACAAGAATCCAAGGACTACATTAACAACGCCCTTTTGAAAGAATGTGGTAATGAAATCCAACATAACAAAACATGAATCAAAATTAAACACTCAGCAACAGAGAAGCCACCATAAAAAGGCAAGAGTGACTGTTAGATCCTTCTAGACATGGAGTCAAGATTAAACAATGATGGGAACTCACCCATAGAACAAAAGAGAATGTTAGAATTCTAGAAAATGCAAAATAATAATTATCAAAACATGGGAAGCTGCTATAAGGGACAGAAAATGTGCATGATCTCCTTTCATGGGGGGGAAAGCAAACATTAGCTAAAGATGAAATATAGAATGATTTAAAATGAACTTTGGGATCTGGAGAAATAGCTTGATAAAGCAACACTTGTTTCTCTTCCAAAAGATTCAGGATTCATTTCCCAGCATTCACACAGCTGTTCACAACTGCCTCTACTTCCAGTTCTAGGGGGATTCATTCTCTCTTCTGATCTCCTTGGTTTCAGGCACATACATAGTGCACAGACATATACACAGGCACTCAAACACATAAAATAATAAAATACAATGTAAAAATATATTGAAATTCTGCTTTAATCTGAGAACAACCTTTTAAAAACCAATAACTCTTTTATATTAACCTGAAATTTAGCAATTTCTTATGTTTGATTCTTACTCTTTTTTATTCTTCTGGTAAACTCAAGTAAACCTAGTGGAAATCCCCTTCATAAAAGTATTGTGTGGACAGTATGAACCTACTTATAAACTCATCTCTACTAAAACTTGCCTAAAGAGAATCTATAACAACACTCACAAATGCTTGCAAAAGGATTTCCAAGTTTGTTTTGTTTCCTTGTGTTTCCATTTCTATGTTCTTTCCTGAAACTATGAAATTTTTATAAGCAGTTGAATTTCTACTAATACAACCAACACAGTCTCATTGATATAAACATGCTACTATGTATAAGATCCAGCCCTGAAATTCACCACTGCCTGAGCTCCACCCTTTCGTAAAATCCCAGGCAGAGCCAGCATCCTGCATTTCCAAGACAAATATATCTGTCCCCTCCCTGTCCTTCCTACTGTGGCAAACCAGATATTCAGCTCTCTGTTTCTCTTTCCAATCCTCAAATGTTCTGAACATATCTTATTCTCTTACAAGTTCAGGGATGCTTAATAAGTGCCCCATTGTTGCTGTAACATGATCACAACAAAAGTTCTTGAAGCCAGAAGTCCAAACTCAAGATTTGGGCAATGTTGGTTCCCTTTTAGACTCTGAGAGAGACCCACTGTTAGATTTCAGAGTGCAGAGTAGAGACAAAAAGCAGGAAAGAGACCAAAGTCTGACCTCAACTGATTATTAGTTTACTATACATTTGTTATGTCCACAGTGAGGGGCTGCACAGTGAGGGGAACTCTTTCTTGTAGGAATGGAGGGGTCTTCGAGGAGTAAGAGGAGTGCTTGGAGTTTATATAGTGGCTTGGGAATGAGGAAGTTGATATTTTCAGCATCTGGTAGCTGCCAAGAGTCATGGAGTTCTTAGATTGTGAGGGTCTCTTTCAGTTTGCCTTCTTTCTTGTCTTTTACCTTGTTCTGAAAACGTATTTGGATCAGGGGTGTGTACTAATACATGACTTTCTCATCACAATGTCCACATAAGCTCTGCTTCCAAATAAGGTTGAGTTCACCATTTTGGGGATAAATGTTTCCATTGGAAGACCCAGTACAGGAGTTTCCAAGATGGTGTAAACACAAACTGTGAGATGTTCCCTTGAAGACATTCATGGAAGCAAAGAATCATCTATTAGCTGAAGGTTTCATATAACATCTGTGCCTGAGGATCTCTGGAGAGCACCGATCGATCTGGAACCAGGCAGGCCTGTGGCATGGTTTGGATGAAAAAGTCACCACAGGCTCATGTGTTTGAACCTTTGGGCTCCAGTGTGTAGTTCTGTTTGGGGAGGTTGTAGAAGTTTTTGCATGTGTGGTATAACTGGCAGACCCTGAATTGTGTGAATCGGGCTTAAGAGTTACAGCCAGCTCCAAATCCAACCTAAGCTGCCTGCTTCCTGCTCACCAGGATGTGGGTAATTGCATTACTCCATTGCCTTGTACTCTGCCTTGCTTTTTCCATATTGTGAGAACTATATTCTTTCAAACTGTGAACCAAATTAAATATTCTCATCCATTATATTGCTTCTATCAGCAATATGATCACAGTGATTAAAAATTAAATAACTCATCCACTGGGTGTTACATTCTTAATTAGATATAGTGAGAAAGTCACTTAGCTTTTTTAATCTTGATTTTCATTAGGAAAATAATTTCTAGCATGTAAAACATGGTATAGATTAAAGGCGTGTTTCATAAAGTTTCTACAGTATAGCAAACATTTATCATTCTAGTACAGACTATACTTCAGAGAGGGTATGCCAGAAAGAGTAAGATCAGTGAGCTCACCATGGGAAAGCAGAAGAGAAAATCTAAAGGTTTTTTTCATGGGTCACTTAAATCACATGTTCTTTGATTTTTATGTGTGCTTGGGACTTTAAGGTGGCAAGATTTCAGGGGGCTGGCTATAGTGATATCATTTCATTCTTTATGGGAACCAAGATCATGGGAAACCAAACTAAGAGAAAAAGAAGTCCCAATTATCTGCACCAAAGCATGGCTCATCTCTGGCAAAGGATGCCTGTAGAAACCATTCTTATATTAGCTGCCATTTAAAAAGCACGTTCCCAAAGCATCTGAGATCAAGAGCCCTAATTCCACAACACACAGTGCCTTAAAGTGAGGTCATCAGCCAAATCAACTTTAATACATATTGAGGTGTTCAGAACTCCAGTGATTCACATGCTCTTCTGTGGAATTACCAAAGGAAATTGTTGTGAGTAGCATTTAGGAATGCTAACCTGAGTAGCAGAGGCTGACACTATTTGGCATTGGCATTTTTTCATGACACATGGTGAGTGGTCACCACATGGGTCCAGATACTCATTAAGGCCACCAGAGATCCAAGTTGCTTCTCTCTTCCCATTGTCTGTCCTTCAAATGTCATGTCTCATGCTCATGCTTATCCTCAGATGATAGCAGGGTGGCTCTGTCCTTCAAACAGCATATCTGTGTCAGAGACAGGCAGAGGAGGAGGCAGGGGTTTTTTCATCAGGAAAACAAAGACCCCCCCAGAACTCACTATGAGGTGTCTGATACTACCCTTCAGGCTGGACTTTGGTCTGGGAGATAGAATCCATCTTCTAGAAAGGATTTTGTAAAGTAAGCATACAGACAGGCATATGTTATGGCTCAACAAACTCAGAATTCAGGCAGCAAAGATAGAAAAAGTGAATGTCAATTTAATATCAAGATATGCCACAATTTAATATCAAGACCTGGACCAGCTGGGTGTGGTGGCACATACCTTTAATCTCAGCTCTGGGGAGGCAGAGGCAGGTAGACCTCTATGAGTTCAAAGCCATCTTGGTCTACAAATCTGCTAACAGGTGTCTCCCAAAGAATTGGTCTTCACATGTTAACGGTGAGAGATAAAAATTGAGCAGAGTGCTTTCTTAAAAATAAAACCCAGGACACAGCCCTGTCTTGCTTCATTCAAGATGAATCCATAAAATATCTAACAAAAACTGAACCTCCCTCAGGTACAACTTGGTCCCCATCCAGCCCACTGTTTCCTGACACCCTCTCCCTGGCTCTCTCCTCTGATTGCCTCTCCTTCTTGCTATCATTTTTCCTATTCTGTGACTTCAGTTGCAAGCTTCTGCAGAGACTTCACACCCAGATGTTCATGGGTAGCACCTTTGCCAGATGTAGATGCCACCTCACAGATTCCCATTTCAAAGAAACCTGCTTCCAGCCCCACTCCACCATATACACACTAGCTGTTTATCCTTACCCCACCCTGTGCCACCAAAGCAGCTGTCTAGTCTTTGCAGAACTTCAGATGTTTGAAGTTAACAGCATGCTGGCTCTCGTATCTCGTATCACTCTGGAAGACTATTCTCCAAAGGCGATGCTTTTATTTGGTGTATTTTCCACTGTTTTCCCAGCACCTGGAGCTCTGCTTTCATATGCCAGATGCTCAGTTAAATAAGAGAGGGAGGAGGGAGGAAAAAGAGCAGAACTAAGAGCCCAGATGCAAATTATCAGACCAGAACCAGCAACAGCCATACAAATGCATGGTTAACAGTTAGAATACAAACATACAGCTTGCCCTCCACAGTCCAGAGCTTCACAAAGGAGGAAATAAAAACACAAGCAAACAAACAAAAACAAAAAAACCTATGCTTGCTCACTGCCCTCAAAAGAGCCCTCAGTCCATCTAGAAGGACAAATTAAGAAAGAAGGAAAGTTAGAGAAGTTAGAGGGTGAGGTTGAGCATGAGAGCTGCCAGCTGCCAACTTCCTAATTGAGAAATGGTGCATTTCTCTAGAGGGATGCTCATTGCAATGTTATTGGTAAAAAGTCAAAAATTAAAGACAACTGAATATCCCAAAACAGGGATTAGTGAAAAGAATTCCAACATGTCCATTTGATATGATTTTAAAATTAGGTTGCAAATTATGTCTTATTGCATGATCTATCATATTAGTAAAGGAGGATCAAATACAGAAAAGTGATACATGAAGGAGATAATAAACGTCTTTCTAGATGCAGATCCTCAAAGGATAACAAGGTCACTTAGGGGTGGTCTGGTGACAGCTGGCTTCTGTTATCTCCTTTTGTTATCTATATATTTTTTTCTCTGATTGATGATTTAATTTGGGAAAGGTTTCTCCAAATTTAAACAACTAAATTGGGGTTCTTGTGTTAAAGTCTATCCTTCCAGTGTGATCAAAATCCTACATATCAGAGTCTTTCCTTGTAACAAGAGGAATGCTTCTACATTTTTGTCCAGGAATACACAAATGTTTGAGAGGCTCAGCAGGGTATGGGTTAAAAATCCTCTAAGGGTAAAGGGTATCACCAATAGTACAACCACCATGAGGCCTAAACAGCCTTTAATGTGAAGAACAAAGACACAGTGTAGATCTAGGAAACATTATCCATAGTCAGAATGCCTCTTGGAGTAATACCTAGTCTCAAACTCCCTTATCCTCAAAAGTTGCTGCAAATTACACATAGTTTTTCTCTTTTACAGTAGACAGCATACTCTGCTTGATTCCTAAGACCTTGGTTATTCCCTGCACTATAGTTACTTCTACTCCATCATGTCAACCTCAGGACTGTGTCTGTGGGAGAACCTTGGTCAGCAGCTAATCCCTGTGCCAGGCATTTCCTCTGGCTGCTGTTCTCTACCTGTTGCTTTGACTACAAGTCTGAATCAGAGGTGAAATCAAGTGTGTGATATGGTAGCCTAGATTAGATCCTACAGAAGAAAAAGACCAACAGCAGAAAAATGTGAAATCTGAAGAATCTGGAGATGAATTACTATTAAAATATAGATAAAACACACATAAGCAGAGGTAAACAGGTACAGATTTAAAAAAAAAAAAAAAAGATCTTACAGAATCAGATCCATCAAAAATGGGAGCTACTGAGTTAGAAACCCATTTGTTCAATCAGCAGCATTCCTTCACTTCAACACCAAAGAAGATTTTAGGCTCCCTGGGGGGGGGGGGGTTGAATAACACTGAGCTGGACCCTTCACTTTCCTTCATAGCTCCCAAAGGGAAATGACAATGTTACAGATCAAATGCTTGTGTTTCCTCTATACTTTAATGTTTAAGCACCAACCTCCATGAGGATTGAAAGATGTTGGGATTAGAGGGCCTTAGGGTGGGGTCCTAGTGATAGAAGTGGTGACTTCATAAGACACACTGGAGAGTATTTCCTCACTGCTTGCTCTCTCCTCTCTCCCTCCCCTTCTCCTCCCTCTTCCTCTCCTTCCCCTCCCCATCCCCACCGTTCTGAATGCTGAACAGTGATCCCTTACCAGGAAACAAAATTTGCCAGTACCTTGATCCTAGATTAGGACTTTGACAACGGAACTCAGTAGCCGTAGCCTAAGTCCACTGAGATGTCATTTCTCTCCAGGACTCCTCCCAGACAGACTCTTCATACCAACTCTCAGTGTCACTCCAGTTAAAATGCATCACTCTAAAACTACTAAATTTGGCAAATCCAAGGAAAAATTATCTTTTACCAAACATACACATCCTTAAATGGCTGTATACACCTAAAATAGTGCCCAAGGAAATGGCATGACTGTTTTAGTCACTGGGACATCTGCCACAGTGGTTCTCAGCACTCGGCTCTGGGTCTAAATTATCTGGAAAACTTGTTTTTAAAAATAAAAATAAAACTCCCCTTGCTGGGAAGACATACATAAAAGAGTCCAAGTCTTTAACTCTTGTGCGCAAGTCCCTGGGATCTGCCTGTATCTACTTAGTACTCCCACCTGCACTAGTATTCTTTCAGTAAGAAACCTGGAACACAAGAGATGAGGTGAATGGAAGAGGCATACTGACTGTATGTGCTATTATGGAATAGATTTTTTTTCAACAAAAATCATTGTATATGTACATGTCCACAATAGGGAGCTATGACTCTGGCAAGACCTCTAGGTCCTCTCAATAACAGGGCACTGTACAAATTCCACATGGAACTTGGGGTGCTCTGCTCAGTCAGAATTCCTACATGAGACAGTAAGCTGCAGAACCAACAGCAAGCCTTTTCAGCTGGCCCATGACCTTTTGTGTGTTTTGTTCACTTTCATAAACATTTCATGTGTGAGATCTATGAAATAAGATGCACCGTGGTCATCTTTTTCTCATCCCCATGACAAAGTACCTGACAGAAGCAACTTAAAGGAGCAAAGGCTAATCTGACCTCAGTTCTAAAGGATACAGTTCATTACCATGAGGATGGAGGTGTGGCTCCATCCACAAAAGCAGCAAAACATTGAGGTTACTGCAGATCATGTCATGGCAGCCAATCAGGAGGCAGAAAGCAAAGCAGGAAGCATCCAAGAATACTTCTGATAGAGTCTGTGGTACTGTCTGAAACCTTATGAGCACAGTCTCCCCATTTATCTGTAGAATTCTGGTATCCCAACTTCTCATGAAGATGGCCCATTAGCATTGCTAGAGGATACAAAGTGCTTTCCTAGACTGCATCATCAAGTCTTCCACATTACCCCCACAAAGTAGCTCCAAAGGCTTAACCACTGCTCGGCCATCTTTATCACACTGAGGATTTGCTCCTGGAGAACAGCTTCTATATTAGTTCCTTTTGTCACCACAGGAGCTAGCTATGTCACAGCAGCCAACCAGGGTGTGAACAGAGAAGCAGAATGAAGCCAGAGCCAACATACCTCCAGGGACAGTGGCAGAGACCTAGTCTCTCTTACAAAGTCGTACCTCCCGAATTCTCCACAGCCTTCAAAATTGGATCCACCAGCTGGGCAGCAAACAATCAAAATGTAATCCTGTAAGGAACATTCCAGACTAAAACCGTAATATCTAGAAAACAGTGTATAAAGGCCGATTCAGATAGTGTATGTGGGCATTGCACACAGCATGGCACATAGTAAATACTCAGGAACTTATTGAGAGGACTCTTCCCCATCCCTGTACTGGAAAAGAGGTTGTGAACATGATCAGAACTCTTTGGGGATGGTAAAATCTTTTGTGCCTCATGTAACCAAATCAGTCTACTGAAAGGCATAAAGTGTATGCCACTTCCACATGCCACACTAGAGTGTTGACAGCAAGATTCCTCCCTTGGCCTTCCTGTCATCACAATGTGTCAAGTAAATTAGAGCGCCCTGGGCATTTTAATTTAGAGTTGCAAGTATTCACATTCATAATTTTCCTGGATACTTTCCCCACCATTTTGAAGCTTTGACTTACTGCTTTATGTTTTCACTTAATTTCCCTTACAGATGTAAATAACTAGATTGCTAAACAAAGAAAAGGAAAAGCAGTAATCCATGACTCTGTGTCACTTTCACAGATGGATGTCAGTATTTTGCTATATTTTCTGTTTATATGTGAGCCACAGGCATCAAGATTATAATGCAAACAACCTTGCTTCCCACTATTTCTATTCACATTATATTGCAAATATTTTCCTTATTACAGCAAAGTCGTTTTAACCAACACTTTTGACTAGTTGCATAATATTCAAATGATCAACAGCCGAAGACCAATTATCTAACAGTTCTCTATTTATCACCATGTTTTTCTGTTGTTTTTTTAATAATCCTGTAATCAACATTTGTGTGTCAGGTAATTAAGAATTAATCCCTTAGTCTAGATTTGCATTTGATTTAAAAATTACACTAGGGAACAACAAATATTTCATGTGAATATGCTTCCTCCTTCAGAACTATCAGCCAAATAATTCACCCAAAGCAGCCATAAGGCACTCTAAAATTTGCCAGAGACACACTGAACTGCAGGGGTTCAAAGGTCAGCACTTTATCTGGCTGCTAAAATTTCTCTATCTATAGTTAATAATAACCAACACACAAAGTGGGGTTTGGGAAACCATCTCTTCCTGTCATACAAATTACATTTTTCAGCCCATGTATAAACAGGAAGGACAACACACTGCCATTGAATCCCACTGAAAGAAACTCACCACAATGTGAATTGAATATGTATACATCTTAACTTCTCCCCTCATGCCATTTGATGGCTAGTGGCAATTTCTACTTATGCTTACATGGATGACTATTGGTACTTAGTGAGTACATTGGTCTAGGGATGCAGTTTAGTTGTAGAATGTTTGCCTAAAACCCTTGAGGACCTGAATTCGATCTCTTGCACCACACATAGACACACATTTACAAAACAAAATTCTTAGTCAGCCCTACAGAATATATTCTTGCTGTTGCCTATAGCTCAGGCAAAGTCTCCTGGTAGCTAGGTTTTACCTAGCATATCAGTTTCTATCACTACTATGCCAAATTTAACTATGTATGGTGACTCATATATGTAATTTCAGTACTGGAGAGACTAGGGCAGGATGATTATAGCAAGTTCAGTGCCAACCTGGGCTCCATAATGAGTTCTACCCCAGCCTAATCCCTACCTATCTAAAAAAAATTTACAAATTTAGTAGCTTAAAGCAGTACAGTCATTGTGCAATACTTGATGGGTTCTTTCAGGACTGTGTTCCTGTTGGAAGCTCTAGAGGCAATGTCTTACCTATTCAGTCCGCCAGGGGCTTTCTGCACTGTTCAGTGCATGGCTCTTCCCTCATCTTCAAAGCTGACAATGGGACATCTTTCCTCTCTTCTCCCCCCTACATCTATCCTCACATGCCACTCACTTATCTATGCCCTCTTAGCAGGACCGCTGTGTCTACATCCTCGGGCTAACTCGGACAGTCCATGTGAGGACCGTTTTGCCATAAGATGATATATTTACAAGGGATGTGTTTTAGGATGAAGACAGCTTTGTGCAGGCAGCTTTGAGGAGTCATTATTTGGCCTTTCAGAGCTGGGGAACCAGTAGAGCTAAAAGAACAACCTGCAATTATAAGAGTGTCCCTGCAGGACCACTTTCCTGGAGAGTCTGTTCGCAACAGAAACAGCAATGCAACAATTAAAATTCTGATCCTTCACCTTAGCCAGAAGCAGGGGACAGAGAACATATTTAAAGGACATGAGCTAATCCCCTCAGCATTCAAACCCTTGATGGTTCCACATGCATAATTTACCTTAGTTCATTATTTATTGTCATGACAACCCAAAACGAGGTTACATCAGCCTAATCCCCAAAACAGAGATGAGAAAGCCTGAGCTGCTAGTCATTCAGTGACTCTCTGTGGTTGCATCTGACCTGCGACTGGGACCCACATAGCTTTAACTCCAATGTGCAGGCATTGTCCACCCTGCCAGGAAAACAGAAACCAAATTTGATCAAAAGTAACACTTCTAGAAGACACCAAGGAACCAGGTCAGGTGATATAAACCTGTAGTCCAATTGGAGACAGTAGGCTCATGGGAAATACACAAAACCAAGGGAGCAGAGATCTACAGTGTTTGAACTACAGCTTGTCAAGTCATCTCAAGACTACCTGTCTGATCTGTCATGCCCCTCCCCACAAAGGAATAGATCTCATCTGTTGCTATGCCAGCTATGAGTACAGGAGAGGCACAGAATAAGAACTAAGTAAATATTTATGTAAGAAATCAGAAACAGTACTTTGTCCCAGAAATAACCAATGCAAACAGACATAGCCATTGCATCATGGGGAGGACAGATGCTAAAAATGAATAAATGCTTGAGGGGGGGGGGAACCTCCTCAACAGCCAAAACAAACAGTAACATGGCCAAGTACATGCATGATTTTTGGAAAAGCCCTCCAGACATAATCCAGAGCCTGAATTCACTTTTTAAAAACTGGTCTCCAACCTGTGTGTTAAGCTTTTAGCTGCTCCATTACTCTCTGATGAACACACATCAGCCAAAAGCAAAAGGGTTTGGAAAGATTATTTATTTAAAATGGTGGAACAACGTAACATTGCTTTCAGTGTGACAAGCTGCAAAGCCACAACCCTAATGTTGTGTCCTCTCTACTTAGCCCTTACAAAGTGGGTGTCTCAGCTTCTTTTCCTACTGCTATTATAAAACGTCTTGAGAAAAGCAACTCAAGGGATAAAGGACCTATTCCATCTTACAGTTCAAAGGCAGGAAAATCAAGGCCGCAGGAACTTCAAAAGGCTGGCTGCTGGCCACATAGTATCACAGTTAGTTAGCAGAGTGCACAAATGATCCCCTTCTCCACTTATAGAGGCCAGAAAGTGATGCCACAGTGGGAAGGTTTTCCCTCCTCCATTTACACAATTAAGACAATCTCCCATAGTCACCATAGTCATGTCCAGAGACTCATTTCCCAGGTAATTCAAGACCCTAACAAATAGACAGCTGAGACTGACTATCACAGTCAATTTGTCTATATTTTAGACCTATCCTCTCAAATACATATTTAACTAACAGAAATGACATAGAGTCTGAAAGACCCCATACTTTTATGTGCAGGTAATGCTGTGAGTATGAGCATTCCCTTGCTGTTCAATTCTGACTATCCACCAACAGCAATGATCATCATTGTCTTTGCATTTTGTAACTGGACCTTGGCTCCCTCAGGGCACCAATTTACTTCTGTCCTGTTGGTCTCTCTCCTAGAGTGCTAAGAGATTTTCAAGGCAGACAAATGTTCTATCTATTTTTCAGTCTATTTATTTTCAGTCTATTTTATTTTTAGCTATTGGCACCTGTGTGTTGAAAGAGTGGGTGAATCCTTTAGAAAGAAAATCACAGTCAGAAAGAATTTCAGCAAACAGAGAGCCCCCAGCACATTTCCAGAATCATAACAAAACAATAAGTAATATTGTGGTATGTTTCTTTCTGTCCTGTGTTTTGTCTTCCAGAAACAAAGCTATTTTGGTTTTGGTTTTTTCCCATATAAAATTGTGCACGTGTGTGTGTGTGTGTGTGTGTGTGTGTGTGTGTGTGTGCGCGTGCGCGCGCGCGCACGCGCACTTTTATGCTGGACATTATAAGCTTTGGCCCATGACATCCCGTACTCACAAAGCTTGATGAAAGCCCAAGAATGTCCAAGCATGCCTTCAGTTATAACTCTAGCTCTGGAGTGATTGGGAGAAAATTGTGCCCACATTCCAGCTGTTATAAATCAGCCCGAAGTTCCCCAACTCGGTAGAAAATCCTTTTGTTTTGCCTCCTTTAGATTTTGTAACCTGTGCCCTAAATTTAGAACCCCTCTGTTTACTCACTGTGATGAGCCGTGAGAGTCTTGTAGCCACCACTAAATTGCTCTACCAAGACTTCTTTAACAAAACACAGTGTCAGTCACTTTGTCTACTGTCCTGGTTGTTTTTTTCTACTAACATAAATATTTTTATGAACTCACAAAATATTTTAGATGTAGCCATCATGGAATTCCAGCTGATGATTAAAAAACAAACTGGGCTTGGGATAAAATTCAACATACTTTCCACACTCCAGATTCATTCCTGTTTGACAGAGAGCAGGGGCCAATGCCTTGAAACCAAACATCATAAAATCTGAACAAGAGAAGCCTTACGTCACTCAGGCCACTAAGAGGAGTTGACATGCTGAAAGCATTGTTTCACACTTGCTCAACTGAACAAATACATCTTTTCACAAAATAAGTCTAAACACTAGACTATCCCAAGATGCCTATGATCCAAGACGCATTGCTTTCAAATTCCTCAATGAAAGTGTAGGAGGGAATTTGGTCTTGGACCAAATGCTTAAGTGTGGCATTAGCCAGAAAAAGCACTAAAATTGTGCATTTAAGAATGGGAGGAAGGTTAGGGGTAGGTCAAGGAGAGGGAAAGCACCAGGAAAATACTGTAAAGTCTTTAATGTTATTAGCATTTATTTTCTTCCTTCAAGGTATTGTCTACTGAGAGGTATAGTTGGTTCTCATTTTATAGAACATTTATTGATGGTCTTCTAAGACTAAAAGGAGTATGTTTACTGTCCCTTGCAGTAAATGAGATAGACACAGTTGAGATGAAACTAGATATAGACATCACCTATCATATATCAATAAAGGTACATTATCGTTCCGTCATTGGACCCTCTCATCTTTCTGTCTTGGATGTATTACTTTTAGGCCAGGGTGGATGCTTCCAGTTGTTTTGTGGAAACCAACACTTTTCCTTAAATGGCTTATTGTAATTAACAGTTTTTGTCATTAAATGACCTGACACTATACTTTCCATAGATGCAAGATAGCTTTTTTATTGACATTCCTTTGACTTAATCATGAATTGCAGCAGAAATCATTTACAACAGTTAAAAAATAAATCAACAGGGTTTCACTATGGTCAACACACTTGTACACACAGCATTTACCATGTCTCTTTAATATGCTCTTAAAAGGAAATTCTAAGAGTAAACAGCAGGCTTGTATAACTTTCAGACTCTTGGTCTTTACCAAGGTAAAAGTTGCTAAAATACCTTCATTTTGATCCAGGCATGGTGGTACTACCTATAATTCTCGCATTCAGAAAGCTAGAGCGCAAGTCCAGGCTGCGCTGGACTCCATACCAAGAACTTTTCTCAGAAAACAGAAACAACAACAAGGAACAAAATAAAATATAAACAGAATAAGTAGGAGGGGACAGGAGGGAAAGAAGGGAAGAGAACAGGAAAGGAGGGGAGCTGAGAAAAGGGGAGGGGCAGGTAGGGAGAGAGGGGAACGGAGGGCAGAAGAAGAAAGCAGAGGAGCCAGGAAGGAGAGATGGCAGTTACAGTGTTAGCTGAAAATGGTCCCCCTTCTATCCTTTCCCTGACCTTAGGTAATGTTTAACCTGAAGCTGAAGTGCTTCATGCCTATGCAGTCTTATTTCTTTATTATTTTATTAGGAGAGTCACGTAATAGGAAAATATTTATCCATGGTACAGCATATGTCAGTAGTCCAGTCCTTTCTGTGACTCAATCATATTCTATTACACAAATGTATAGATTTTGGCTGAGGTTCACACGCACTCACCTGCTGCCTATTGCCTCATGCTCTGGCTTCAGTTCTGTCACTCTACAAGCCACAACCTGGCTTCCATAGTGTTCAAGCCTAGAGGGAGGTACAGGTGCTCACACATGAGCTTGTCACCAGCACACCTGGATCTGAGCCATGACTCTCCCATTGCATAGTGCATTGAACACAGCTGGCCTTGTTATGTTGTATTGTATTGTGCCACGTTGTGTTATGATGTAGTAACATTATGTTATGTAATGTTAGGTTGTATTGTGTAGCTCTATGTTGCGTTATATAGTGTTGTGTTGTGTTATGTAATATGTTATCTTATGTTGTGTAGTTTTGTGTTGTGTTATATAATGCTATGCTATCTTATGTAGTATATGTGTAATGCCATGTTATGTTATGTTACGGTTATGTTATCAAGTATTATGTTATGTCATGTTATGTTATGGTTATGTTGTATAATGTTGTGTAGTGTTGTGTTAATGTTATGGTTATGTTTTATAGTTTTATATTGTGTTAGGTCAAGTTATGTTGTATTATGTTATGTAATGTGTTTATTCATCTATACAAGGGAGATGGAGTAGAAATGATATCACATGGTTTTGGAGTGTAGTACAGTAGATGGTACCCACACTGATAAACAAAACACAACTCTACACTGACTTGCTCACAGTCATGATAGTATTGGTTCTTTTCCTGTTGCTGTGATAAAATACTCTGATAAAACAACACAATAGAGAAGGGGTTTATTTTTGCTTACAGTTCCAGAGGGGATATAGCCCATCATTGTGGGGAGGTCATGACATCAGAATCATGAGCAGTCATATGACTTCTTGACCTCAAGGAAGGGTGTGGGGTTGTTACTTTGAAAGGTGGCTCAGCAGTTAAGAGCACATGCTGCTCTTCCAGAGGACTAGACTGCAATTTCTAGCTCCCAGAGCAGGCATCACACAACCTCCTATAACTTCAGCTCCATCCGAATCCAATGCCTCTGGCCTCAGTGGGAACCTGCACCCACCCATCCTCACACACATGCACATGATTTAGGTAAATAGTTTTCATTTAAGGAAAAAACATATAGGGGCTGGAGAGATTGCTCAGTGGTTAAGAGCACTGGTTGCTCTTCTAGAAGACCCGGGTTCAATTCCCAGGACCCACATGGCAGCTCACAACTGTGTGTAACTCCTTGTTCCAGATCCAACTCCTTCACACACTCAACCAATGTGTATAAAATAAAAATAAATTAGAAAAAAACATGAAAACTCATGGGCTGAAGTGCACTGTTGCCTTTGTGACATGACCTCTCCAGATACCTGCTGGGTTCCAACACAAAGCTGCATAGGATCCTGCCATAACATAACATTATGACATAACACCTCACAACACAATGCAACACAACACAGTATAAGACAACAAAACATAACACAATATAACATAACATAAGGCCAGCTGTGTTCAATGCAGTGTGTAATGGTAGAGCCATGGCTCAGATCCAAGAATGACAGAGTAATATCCCCTTAAGCCAGCAGTTCTCAATCTGTGGTCCACAATCCCTTTGGGGTCAAACAACCATTCCACAGGGACCATCTAAGACCGTCTGAAAACACAGACATTTACATCACATCACGCCTCATAACAGTAGCAAAATTACAGCTACGAAGCAGCAATGAAAATCACTTTGTGATTGAGGGTCACCACAACATGAGGGAGTACACTGAAGGGTCCTAGCATGAGAAGCGTTGACAACCACTGCCCTAAGTGGTGAGTCCTATCCTCACCTATGTCCAATTCTTCCTACTGCTGTGAGCCAGGCACTGTATGAGCTATATGAGGTTACAAATGATGGGGCCTAGCCTCTACTGAGGTTGTGTGGTATTTGAGGCATGCAGGAGAAATGACTTAGGAGATGCTAACCCAGATAGGGCACAATTGCCAGAGTCCTGTGGAACCAGCCTGGATGATCTCCTCAGTGAGGATTAGTATCACTCACTATGGTAGTCATTTCCTAATTATGCTGCAGCTGTCAGTGCTTCGGGGACAAGGGTACCTGATATTGACAGATGGCTCCCTGGATTTTGTTTTTATGCAGGAATGGGGCAGCATAAATTCACACAGCTATTTGCAACACCACTTGGCAGCATGTACCAAGACAGACATAAAACATGTGAACTTTTTGACCCAGTAATTCCACTTCTGGGAAACTGGCCCAAAGAAACTATTCTAAATATGGACGAAGTCTTAGGCACAAAAATATTTACTGCAATCTCATTCAGACTAGGAAAGAAAGAAACAGCTTCACTGTGCAATAATAGAAAAGAATATTAAATAAATTTATATAAATGACTACTTTATGGATATTGTGTGGCTCCAAAACTAATAAGAAAGAATCCTTATGATATACTATTAGGTTAAGGAGAAGGCAAACACAGTAAGTGCCAATGATAGTAAGCATTTGTGAATGAATGATACACACAGTCATACATACATGCATGCATACACACATACACACAAAGACAAAAAATACAAAATGACAATGGTAGTTATCAGAAAGATATAACTATCAGTAGATTTACTTACATTTTTGTTCCTTGTTCTTTTCACAAATTTTCTCTAAAGGGAATGTCTTTAAGATAAAATGTGATTAGGTCCCTATGGCAATTATGCTGGATCTGTGCATGTAGAAGATAAGCATTGAGGTAAAAGGCAATATGTGTATTTTTATCAAAAACTTCTTAAAATATTAATAAAAAGTTTTAGGAGGAAAACACACACACACGTGCAGGCACACACACACACACACTTTCAGGCACACACACACACATGCAGGCACACACACACACACATGCAGGCACACACACGTGCAGGCACACACACACACACATCAAATGAGTGCAGTCTGCAAAGCAGCCTGTGAGAATGCAGTTACTTTGGAGCATAGCTAGTAGTTGTGTAGGTTTGTTGCCAATCATTGCCTGATTGTGCTGCCTACCAAGATCTCTGTCTCCTTCACCCCTTCTTCTTCCAATTCCTACAGCAGATACAGTCTAAGATATGGTTCTAACATGTACATATGGTCTCCTTTCTTTCGGATATACTCTCTGCTGGTTTCTTATTGTCCTTAAGATCAAATCCAGGACACCCTACAGCCTTTCAATGCATACAGAGTGAGCTCCATCAGTGACTGCCCATGTGCCACAATCTCTCACTACCTGCATCCAACCATTTTCTTCCAGCATTCCCCATTTCCCCTCACTCTGGCCAGTGTGCCTGGTTGTCTGGTTGTCTTAACTTCACACAAGACTCTTCTTCAAGACATTAGTTCTACCTTGAAAGACCACTGGGCACATCCAGACACTATCTTCCCAGACACCTCACAGTGATCCTTCAGGTCTCAAGAAATTGAGAGATTATCTCTTGGGAAGTTTTACTACTGAATGCAGAGATGAAAGCACACATCTAGCTCCTATACAGAATGTTCCAAAGCCGTGCATGCAGTATTCCTAGCAAGAGCATAGAGGAATGCATCTGACTTAAAGTTTAGACAAGGTCAGTGGTAGATTGCTTGCCTAGCATTTGTAAGACCCTGGGTTGATCCCCAGTATGGACTAAAAACTTTTCAATTGGGACCTAAAGAGATGACTCAGTGGTGAAGAACATATGTTGCTCTTCCTGAGAGCTGGAGTTGAGTCTCCAGCATTCATCCCTGCAGATCACAGGCCACCAGTAACTCCCTTTTCTCCTTATCCCTGCTAGCTTAGCTCCTTTTTTACCCTGGGGCAGACTAATTTCTGCTTTCACATCACAGATACATGCATGATTTTATATATCTATATAGGATCTAGGATCACAAAAGAGAGAAAACTTATTTGTCTTTCAGAGTCTAGTTCAATTCAGCTAATATAATCATATTACCTACAGTTGTATTAATTTTCCTACAAACAATGTAACTTTAATCTTCTATAATGCTGAATATCAAATACACACACACACACACACACACACACACACACACCACTATGGTTTGGGCATTTGAAACGCTCAATTTATGCGAAAGAATACTATTCCCAGAAGAGAGAACCATAACATGAATCCTTTGTCCTAGGTCTCATGGCTGATGATAATGACTTTGGCCTAAAGCCAAGTGGTATCAGTCCACTACCCATTGCCACAAAGAGATGTCCATGAGTACAGGAAAAGCATGAAGAGTCTGCTAACCCAGACTCCAAAGAAGATTCCTTGGTTTTGTCTCTGCCAGACTGTGTGCCCAGTCATCGTCCCTGGCATACTATGAGTGCTTGTTGGGTTTCCCAGTTCTCCCCCATGATGACATAGTCCGTGAGGACATTGTTTTGGCTAAAAATGTTGTTCATGCAAGAGATACTGCATGCTGCTAAATGTGCCTTTGTTGGGTCTAGGACAGCTTGGCTGCCATTCACAGGCCAATGTGCCAAGAGGCCTCACATGTTTTTAGCAAGAATCCAAGCAGAGAACATGTGCCTCCCACTATTTGGACAGACATGTAGAAATACCAAAGCAATGAATAGACCTGAGACTGATGGAAAGAAATGAGTTTAGTTCAAAAGTATTATTATTATTATTATTATTATTATTATTATTATAAACAATACATTTAAACCATCACCATTATTGTTACTCTGTTCATACATACTGTCATGAAATTGTCATTGTGTAGGATCTAGACTCTAGTATATCATTGAGTAACTCTCTACAGCCGAAGAGTGTGGCCTCTGAACAGTTTTCAGAAGAGTGAGAGAGGCAGAGAATAGCACTTAGCCCCTTCAGCTAGATCCTATTCTGGCCCATGGACATATTTCTTTGGAAGCCACCTATGGGCAGTGCAGTGATTATGCCTGTCTAAGAATAGAGGAGCTGTCCCTCACCCACTAGAAGTGAAAGCCGACTTCTAGCTGATGGAATGTTCCAGGAGGCCAAGTGCAAGGTGGGTCTCACATTCCACCCAATGCCACCTACACACTGGAAAGCAATTTTGCTTCCATTTGCACTTTTAGTTCTTTTCCTTTGCTTTGGCCCTTTGGCACATTTGCATAATGAGATGCTCTTCAGCCAACTTCTTCTTACTCTTAACAAGCTGAAGGTTTTTGTTAGCTGGCTGCCAGAGCTGCTGGTTTCTCAGCTAGAGATGAGCTTTCAGATCCCTCATCCCTTTTGGTTTCTCTCATTTTCCTTCATGGGGGACATTGCCCACAGGTGCCATTCTGAAGCCAGACTTGCCCTGCTGGCCTGGGAGGTACACCCTCCTCTTTGCCTCACCTTGAATCTGGCCACCGAGTCATGGCCAGAATGAAAATCCCAGAAGCATTTCTTGGCTGCCCGTGTCCCACCCACCATCTAGTTGGACACTTTGGAGCAGTAATTAGGATGGAAACTTGGGATCATAGGATGTTTCACTTGAAGCTCAACTCTTCATCTTGGCCCAACAGTTGCCCTCCTGAAGCTGCAGCTTACGTGGATGTGCAATAGGAATAATAACATTCACTTGTGGGTTATCCCAGGCCAGCCTCATGTCATCTGTGCACTAAACCGGGTAAACAAGTCCTCTTTCCGTGTCCTCGTGGAGGTTGAAATGGGCTACACTGACCTATCCAGCTTTTAAGAAAACGAGACAAATGTCAGGCCATGGCTCACTGCAAAGGTCCTGAGTACAATGTCCAGCACACAAGCACTGAATACAAGAGAGCTATCACCTTCATTATCAACACATTACCATTATAAGCCTCATTGTGAAGGCCTTTATCACCTTAAAATGTAACCAAAATTTCAATCAAAATATTTTTAAATCAAGTACCTAATTTCAGCAGCACTCCAACACAGCCCCTGCCTAGTGAATTCTATTCCCACTTATAAAGTAGGCAGATGCCTAGCAAACACTACATTCTCAACAACTTCATTCACTGTGTAGTCTTTGTTATCAGAGATTTGCATTTTTCATTGAGTCAAAACATATAGTTAATTATTCGAACAAGTGATGTTGTTAATTAATTCATCTAATGTCTGCTCTTTGGTTTCACTTTAGCCACAGACTGGAAGGCAAAATCTTGCCAAGATGGAGAAGACAGGGAAGAAGCATTGGGTGAAAGACAGCTGGCAGTTGGCTGTAGGAAGTAAAGTTATTTCCTTCATTCTTGATACATGCTCATCAGCAGTTGCTTGAAAACCCAACCAGCATCAGCAGCTAATTTTTCTGCTTGTATTATCACATTTGGTTAGACTTAGTCATTAGCTCAGCCAACATGGGTTGAGAATTTCTGAACTGCAGTCCTTGGGTGGATATGCATTATGGGTTATGTAAGGATGAATGAATCAGGATTCTTGTTCAAAGATACGGCTGGAAATATGGCTCAGTGGTTAAGAGTACGTGGTGTTCTTGCAGAAGACCAGAGTTCATTTTCTACTACCCATGTCTGGGTGCCTCATAATCACCTGCAATTCCAGCTAGAGATCCAGTGTCCTAGCCTAGCCTCCCTGTGCACCTGCACACACATGCACACACACAGGCATGCACACACACACACAAACAGAGAGAAAGAGAGAGAGAGAGAGAGAGAGAGAGAGAGAGAGAATTTTAAAAGGCTGCACTTTGTAAGGTGTGTGTTCTTTTACCTAGATATATACCAGGTTAAACTTCTGCACAAAAATCTGGCTTCCCATACTCAGCTTCAAATCCTTTTGAAGCAGAGGTTGATTGTCTCAGTTGTACTGAGGCTCCTCCCAATAAATAGTTCTCAACATCCCTGCTAGAGATTTACACAAACTAAGAGATAAAATAAAAGACACGTTGACATCATGGGAAGATAAATGAAGACAATGTACTAAGGAAGAGTGGAGGGTCTTCCTTCAGAGCTGTGCATGGGTAGGTCAGTGTCACTTGTGTTTTCTCTAAGGCAACAAGAGAGTGGGAAGGTGTCATGAAAGACAGCATGACTTCAAGAACTTCCTGATGGGAGGCTGCTGGTGTAGAGAAGCTGTGCACAGTATCTTGTGTGACTTGTCAGAGGGCAGCTCTCATTTATTGCAAGCTGACCTTCTAGGTTGGTTAATATGGAGAAGGAGCTAGAATCCTGAGAAGACTGTAGGTCAGAATTCTGGATTTTCTTATTTATGCAAGGATTTTTATTTATTCTCTTAAATAGTCACTATGCGTTGATTCATGCAATACGTGCTTTTATCATATTTTTATTCCTCCCCAAGTCCTCCCCACCATTCAACTTCATGCTTGCTTGCTCTCTCTCCCCTCTTTCTCTCAGAAAACAAAGAAAGAAAAATCAAAAGTTGAAAAAAGCAAACAACAAAACAACAAACAAAAGCAAACACACACACACACACATACACACCACTGAGTCCATTTTGTGTTGATCAACTATTTCTGAGCTTGGATCCTGCCCTGGAGTGGAGTGTCACTGCACTGGAGAAAACTGATTATTTCTCTCCAAGAAGGTAATAATTGCCAGTAGTTTCTTAGTTAGTGGTGGGACTTTGTGTCCCTTTCCTCTTCTCCATGGGTGGTTTTGTCTGCCTTGAATCTGTGCAGGTGATGTGTGCTGTCATAGTTTCTGTGAGTTCATATTAGCACGGGCCCTATTATGTCTGGAACACACTATTTCGTTGAGGTTATCCACAACCTCTGGCTCTTACAATTTTTCTGCCTTCTCTTCTGCATAGATCCCTGAGCCTTGATGGAAGGGGACTGATGAAGACACCCAAGTTAGGACTGAGTTTTACTTTCTGCACATTTTCTAGTTGTAGGTCTCTGCATTAGTTCTCTCTACTTTAAAAAGAAATTTCTCTGCTGAGGGTTGAGCAATACACTCATCTATGCATACAACAATGGAGAGTGCATGATAAAACTTACAAGAAATCAATAGAAAGTTAAAGTGAAAAGAAAAAATAGGAGGAAAAAAAGAGATTGCTCAATGGTTAAGAGTGTTTGCTGGTGATCGAGAGGACCTGAGTTTGTTTCTCTATTCCCACCCACATCCAGGGGATCTGTTAGCCTTTTCTGGCTGCTGCACTCAGGTACACATATCCATTCACAGTCACAAATGAGCACAAAACATACAATCAAAATCAAAATTCAGTTTTTTACAAAAAGTGTTTAGTTATTTCCATAACACTGTACCAATAATTCTGTTTAGTTTGGCTGAACATGAGCCCCGTGTCCCTTCAATCTCTCAACAAGAAAAAGAAACTCAATCTCCACATCAAAACTTGACTTGTGTGGACATAGACCTCAAGGTAAAATGCCCAAGTAAATAATGTCTCAGTGCTTAACACTGAGATCCAAAGATTTCCTAGATGGGTTTATGTCCATAGAGAGAGCATGAGAAGTCCCTTTTGTCCACCATCTTCAAGTGGAAGACTCTGGAAAGCCAGTGATCTTTAATTGCAAAGCTCTGGCAGTTGATCATAAAGATTCCAGACCAAGTCCTCAAGTTTGAAAGCCAAAAGAGCCCAGGACAGAAGCAGATCAATGACCCAATTCAACCAGCCAGGCAAAGCACAAATGCCATCTTCCTCCACTTTTCTGTCCCCCTCCACCCCTCAATGGAATAGTGGCAGACTGACAGCACCTCAGTGTGTGGACTTTGGAAGCTGCTTCCTTGCTGTGGCATTGCTCTTGTGTCCTATCACTCTGAGTGGTAATTCATTGTGTGGTTGCATCACTTGGCTTACCCATCCTGGGGTTTGCCACCCAGCTAGCCAATATTCCTTGGAAGCTCCGGGTCAATGAAAGATCCTATCTGCAAAAAACAGGTGGATGATACCTGATAAACAACATCTAAGTCTGTTCTCTGGTCTTCCACACACATGCATACACATGCGCACCTGAACACACATGCACATACACTTGTGCATATACATGCACACGTGCACTATAAAACACATGCCAAGGCTGACATGTTCAAGTTTGTAGCTATCCACATCTGAGGCCGTCAGAGCGATGCTGCTTACCCTGTTGGCTTTTACATTTCAAGAGTCTAGGACAACTTGTTCTCTAGTGATTCTCAAATTCTTTAGAAACAATATGACCACTTTTCTTAGTATACACTTGGACACTTGTTAGAAACCTTACCCGTTGTCAACATGTCAAGGCACTGAAGACAAGCTAGGAACCATTTTTCTTTACAGAATCCACAGCCCATAGTTAGGCCTGCAGTGGACCCAGGTTTTCCTGAAATTTCTGTAATAAGTCATCAGAGAGCTCCTTCTTCCAGCACACAGAAAATTTTATGAAAAAAAAATCTTGATATCCACATAAAAATCACACTTCAGAATTCTCAGTGCATAAAATAGTAGTTTATAAGAAAAAATGCTTTTAAGATGTTTTGAACCTAACTAGGACATGCTCAATTTTGGTTAAAAGGTCTCAAGAGCCAAGAGAGCTATGTGGTGTCGACCACTCTATTGATATACAAGATGATGAATATTCCTGGGTTCCATATGAAATATTACAGACAAAATAATAAAATGTCAGACATTTGCTTGAAAATAACTAAATGACAGGAAGGGGACAGGCAATTAGGAGTATGAGGGTGTCGAGCCAACAGCATCAGCCTTCACAGCCTCTGAAGATGGGTGGTGGAGACATGAACTCACTAGACACACCCTTCTTCTTTTGAGTGTGTTTAAATTTTCCTGTACATTTTTGTTTACAAAATCCTTATGTTTTGAATATGCAAAGTGATATTTTGTACACAGATAAGCATTATAGCCCTAGATAGATGCTATAGTCACAATAATGAATATTTGCACATATCAAAAACAAAACAAAACAAAAAGCCAGTGTCTTCTATGTGTGAAGTTAGGAGTAGGATCTTGGTAAGGCTGCACTTAGTGGACAGAGCTTGGCCATCACGCAGAGACCCAAGCTGTAGTTCTGGCTTCGAATAAAAACATGGCAAAAGTGAGTAAAGTTACTAACATGGAAGCTGTTTCTTCCTGTCTGAACTAAAAAAGTCAGGCAACTGTCTTCTAAGGCAGGGGGATTGTAAAATCCCCACTGGGTTCAAACTGGTGCCTTGCTTTCTCCTCTCAAAGCTGTATACCCAGGGCCTGGGGCAGTGCCTGACACACAGGAGAGGTTTCTTCAATGATTCAGTGTGTTCCTTTTTAAAAGAATATGTAACCCCTTTTCTCATCCGAACCTACTTCTTCCCTGTCACAGGATTTTCCCTGTCTCATCACAGGCCTCCCACTGCCCTAATGATGGGTAAGCCAAACAATGCTACCACACAACCACACAATTCCATTAGGGAAGTGGGAGGCCTGTGATTGGACATGGAAAAGGGAGGTGGAGCTAAAAATTACAGGGACAGGGAGCATCTCAGGAGGGAAGGGGAGAAGGAAGATGGCAGTGGACATGAACCAGCATGGTGGTAACCAGCCACGACCATTTACGATATCACAAGGTTAGAATAATTGGGATAAAGCTTTTATCATTATCAATTGGTTCTGAAATTATTGTGTTGGCATCTTGTAAATTGAGAGTTTATTGATACATAAATCTGATTGGTTAATAATAATCTTCAAGAGTCATGATTTTACTGGGTTACTGAGTATTGAAATATCAAACCTCAAGGTTGGCGGATCAATTTTGTTACTGGAATGTGGGACAGAGCTGGAAGGGCTAACGGGAGATAACTGCTGGTGTTAACATACCGGGGCAAACGGTGGCAGTCAAGAACACAGAGAGTTGGCAGGTTCATTTTTAATACTTCCCGCTACACTTCCCTATAATAAAAAGTAGGTACAGGTCAGAGGCCAAGCTGAATCTTCATACTGTTTTAGGCCACATTGTAAAGGCACAAAGTAGCAGCAGCTACCAGCTCTGCCTCTATCATCCTTAGCAGCAGTGGCAGCAGCAGGGGAAAAAAGACAACAGTCTGCCCAAAATGACTGCTCACTGCCCTTCTGGGCTTCTACCTAACCCAAGATAACCAACTGGACCTCCTAGGAAGAGCAGAGCCATACATGATCCAGGTACACCATCACACTCACTACTGTTCATTGTCCTCTATTCATCTTCTACATTGCTTTGATGTGGTGTCCCAGACTGAAGTCTGGAAGTGTTTTCCTGTTCTTCCTTCTGCTTCATATTTAGGTCATATCATTCCTTTAGACAGACATACTCTAAACCTTTCATCAACTGTATTACCATGAAACACCCACTAATCCCTTCTCTGTCTCTTTGGACCACTCTCCAAAATATATTGAGCTGATTAAATATCTGTTCTTTACATGAAATAAATAAGAAACAAGATCATCTTCCTCCAACCAGTTATTTGAATCTCCCCTATCTTTTCATGATCTAGCAAGCAAATTCTTAAGCTTTCTGGTAGTACTAGACACAAACACTTCAGTTTGTCTGTATGATTCATCTTTAGATAGTAAAGAAAATTATCTAAAAATAACTATTTCCCACCTGGTACATAAGCTGCCCCTTCTCCATGGCTTCAGCTCATGATATGGAATGCTCGTCTACTACCACCTCATTTCCACCACAACTCTCACCCACTCTTGCCACCTGTAAAGACAGCCCAGAGGGTAAGAGAATGAGAGGAAGACCATCAAATTATGTAAGTGACACCTATACACACCCCTCCTGGATGCCAGTGGTGCCTGCTACCTGCCCCAAGTGTTCAAATGTCAACTCTGTCAAGTCACCAGAGACATCCCTTGAGACACTCATGCTTTACAACATCGTAGTATGGACAATTCACTCCCAAGATGATGTCCAGTGAGGACCCCAAACCAGATCAGCTTCTGTGCCCTGTGGGAAACGCCCTGTGTTGGCCAAAGGGCTAGTATAGATGGTCCGGTCCCACTTAGCTTCCTGGTGTTTTCATTTCCAAGAACACTTGCTGCTCCATGGCTGGCCTGCTCTGCTCTCTCCTCTCATGTCAACTTTTGCCTTCCAAACATTCAGGCTGAGATTCAAACTTCCTGTGGGTATTTAATTACATTTCCATGATGAGACTCCTACAAGCCTCTCACTCACAGCCCAGGCAACAGTTACAAAGGAGAGAGCTACCAGCAGTGCTCTTTCTGCTGGCACCCCTAACCTGTTCAGTGATTTCTTTTGGGTTCTTGTCAATTGTACATTGAAAATTAACTGAGAGTGAATGTTAGAATCTTCTCATTTTTAATCAACTCTCAGAAGGTACTTGGGCACTCATGGGGGTACATTTTTCTCTGTCTTGGTTCCTCAACTGAAATTCCAGGATAAGGGGAATGTTTAACATTTTGTCAAGCATAGTTCTGGGACTATTTGATGGATGCTGTCTTCTCCATTCAATTTTAACTCTATAAACTTCCTCTGTGTTTGCTATAAAGCAAGCATTTTGACCCTGGTACCATACTGTACTAGAACAACAAGATGAGGTCATGAATAAAAGAAGATGAGTGACAGGAGACGGTTCTCAAAGCCTACCTACCCATCAGAATCACCCAGAAAACTTTGAGGGGGGGACATAAAGTTAATACAAAGGTTTGCTAGTTTGGTAGGCATAGTTTAGAACCACTGAGCTATGGTGCATAGAAAGGTCCAAATCACATGTTAGGAAAGGATAAGGGAGGACCTCATAAACGCTTCAGAGTATCAGGGGGAGATTCTGGAGGAAGCAGTGATGAGGAAGACAAAGATAAACAGATGGAGAAAGGCACTGGAGAAAGTTTGAGTTATAAAGAAATTGTCCCTAGAGAATATTTTACACAAGTCTGAGGCTAGAATAAGATTTGCTTTCTAAGATAGCTCAATGCACCTGTGGAGAGAGAAGGCAAGGGCTGCATCCATGAAGCCCACAAGACTGCAAACTGTGTGCATAGAAACTTGGTCTTCTAAAGATAGAAACACCCTAGGAAGAAAATCTGTATCATGTCAGGGTGTCTTAATTACAGATCATGCTCCCTACTGCACTTACCTGCAAAAGTTGGACAAGTGAATGTAGTGAGGACTGGGGGCCCTGAGGCTTGTTATCAGCTCATTCAATATCAGCTGGAACCATCTTTTTAAAGCAATCTTACTTACTAACAAAATGCACATGCATGTGTGTGTCCAGTGGGGTAATGATCCCCCCATTGAGGGCTAATTCTGCATACAGCTTCCCAATTTTGTATTTTGTAAATGTCACGTTGGTAGCTTCTAACTGGCTATACTGGATTGTGGAATGGAGGAAATTGCAGTAACTACAGTCTGTCCTGGACTTTAATTTTCTCTTTCTTGAGAGCTTGGGCTTCCAGAATGCTGTTGGACATTCTCAGAACATTGGGTGGAATTGAATGAGTTGAACTGAATTAAATTGAAAACCAAGTAAAAACTTTGCGAAAGTAATGCCATGAGCTGAAAGGAAAACAAAATATATGCGTAGGAACAAAACAGAGTGAGACCTTGGCCTTGCAGCAAGTAGAGGATAAAAACAGAATCTTAGGCATTAATCTAAACCAAGGCTCCATTTGGCCTGTTTTCTATCCATAAATTTTTACCAGTGCTTGTGAAATAAGCATGACAATAACTGCATGAAATAAACCTAAAAAGTATTATCCACATCTGAGTTCTGAACATGCTAAGAGGGCACTTCAAAAGTTCATTCTCTCTGGAGAGAAAAATAAGCTAAGAAAGATATAGATTGTATTGAATTACCTAAAATGAAAAGTGATTTTAGAAAGGGCAAAAGTCAAATATAGGAAAGCAGTAAAAATATTATGATCCTTTAATGATATGAAAAATATTTGCACATAAAATGTGGTAGACACTATCTGGGTATAGTGGCACACAACTTCAATCCCAGCTCTTAGAAGACAGAGCCAGCCAGATCTTTGTGAGTTCAAGACTAGCCTGGTCTACATAGTGAATTCTAGGACAGTCAGAGCTACATAGTGAGACTTTGTCTCAAATTTTAAAAAAAAGAAAAGAAAAGGAAGGAAGAGAAAGAGAAAATGAAAGGAAGAAAAGAAAGAACAAATGAACGAGTGAACAAAGGAACAAAATGAAAAAGAAAATACATCCCCAGTTACTGGTCAACAGATTAGTTCAAGTTTCCGCAGAGATTATTCTACTCTATGGGCTGCAAGAAAAGCCTATTAAAGTCATCACATGCTTGTTTTTGTTTGTTTGCTTGCTTGCTTTTTTAAAAACCTAGTAATTAATTAAATGGCTGGGCCACATAAAATTAAGCTTGTCTGTGGCTGACACTCAGTGCACTTTATTAGTACATATTAAGGACTGTAAGAAAACTTACAAATAATTAAGAACAATCACACTATTTGAGGATGAGAAGTAAATATAGGGACCCTCTATGACTAGGATTCTACACTGATCTAGAAAATGAAATACCTAGCTGAGGTTTAAGAGTTCTAACATGCTGATGATATTTCAGTTTTGAAAGTCAACAAATTTAAACGACCCCCACCTCCAGCTTGGAAGATGGGTTCCTAAAAGTAAATTGCATGGGAGTGAGAGCCCACTCACATTCTTGGTCAAATCTGTGATCAGTATTCACTACTACCAAGACTCTGGGGGGGTTGGGGGGGGGAAATCCTTCATTTAGAATTGCTACTATTGAGAAGAATTAGGAGGAAAACAGGTTTTTTAAAAAAAGATTTTTTTTAATCACACAATTTCCATAAATGACATCATGTATTACTAATCACTGTTGCCAAGGAGATATAAGAAATACATATCAAATGAAAACAAGGACATTGATTGCAGCAACGATGAACTAGTCCGGCTTTGGAGACACATTGTGCCTTTGGATTTGTTAAGAAATGTTGTCTATATAAACAAAGATATATCCATCTTGTAAAATATGCAATCATTTGTCTATTCAGCAAAGAACAAAGAAAGCATCAATACAATCTCACAGTCCTTCTCTTTCTCAGTAGAACGAAAAGCCAACATCCTGCCATACTTACCGAGAATAAGGATGATAGTTTTTGGACCCCATCTAAAATCTCCCAAGCACTAAGTGCTTCTTTTCTCAAAACTAATAACCAATTTCCAGTCAGTGAGTATTTTTTTCCCGGAACCATCTTATTGGAAAATCAATGAAAAGAGGAAAAAAATTAAATAAGCAATCTTTAAAAGAGGCCACAGCAAGAGAGATGGTAAGCTTCCAGCCTCACCAGTCAAGGAAAGCCGGCACTTACAGCTTGTCCCAAACAAAACCATAACTTTAACTGATCCCTGAGTTGAGCTTCACTGGGTGAATGACTTCCAGGGCCTCTGGCTCTTTGGGACTAAGCGAGAAGATTATTTTTAGCTCAACTATTTGGAAATCTTTGAGAACTTGGACCCGCTATTCTGTCCGGTACCAAAGCAAGTTTTTCCCTGAGCTCTCAGGAAAGATCCTGACTTTTGTACACTGGGAATCCTGCAGCAACCTACCCTCCCAGAGCACGGTATGGTGTTTATTCTCTTTTTCAGAACTTTGGCAAATGTCAATATCATGGCCCATCTTCATTATAATGGAGGTTTTAACTTAGGAAGCAGGTAGCTCTACAGGAAGTAAAGACCTAGTTCCGGATTGCTGACACTAGCTTCTTGGCCATGAACAATGGTTTGTAGCCTGTTGCTCTTCTTGCAGTCTATCACAAAGGAACCCTTGGGTGGGTGATATGGACTAAGGGTTAATCTGTAGACTATAAGAATATTTGCAAATGTCCAAGTTTCTTTTTTCACCGTTGGTCTACCACAGCACTTTACACAGAGCAGCCAAAACTATAAATCATGAGCTGCTGTAGAAAACCCTGATGAATATGTATTTTTTTAATTCAACTCTTGTTGAGCTTCTACTGTAGTTCAGCTTGTCGTACATGTCAGGAATATGGAGCTTATGTTTTGTCAGAGAAATGAGCAAGCAAATACATTTAAAACCAGTTGTGTGACTGTGAAGGGATCTGAATAGGCCCAGAAGAAGGGACTTCATCCAAATAGAAAATCAATTCTGCACAGGTAAACGGGAGGTGCAAGGTGCTGAGGGGCTCATCAGAGAAAGAAATGCAATGTAGAAAGCTAGGGTCTCCATCCTGCCTCAAACTCACTGCCACCCCTCCTAGTGAAGCTAAAACAGATCCTGATATTGAGCAATGTCCACCCAGAAGCCAAGGAGAGGTCCTGCTTTGGCCCTGCTAGTCACCTCTCATCATCCTAATGAGTTACAGGCAAAGTGCAGTTTGAACTTGAATTAATCAAATCCAGTCTTCTGTCATGAAGCAATAGATGAACGTTCAGTGTTTTCAACAAGATGTCAGTTCAAATCCTGGCTGTGCCATTTTGTGAATTATAAAAGTTTTGTCTCTATGAATATGACTTGTTTAGAAAAGTTGAATACAAGAAATTTTTTAGTATTGGACCCTTTTCTGACTACAGCATTTTATGAAAATAGTGCCTTGAAAGTCTATCCATGTTGTAGCATTCATCAAAGTGCCTTCTGATTTTTAAGGCTATTGCATCTGTGTACCATAGTTTCTGTATGTGTTAGTGAATTCTTGGACTGCTCTTTTGGGCAGTTGGGAATGATGCTACATTAACCATTAGTGTATAAATATTGATTTATGTCCCTGTGCTTAATTCCTTTTGGTATATTCTCAGAAGTGACACTACTTGACCATATTCTAGTCTTTGAACTGCTTTCAAGCATCTATGTTTTCATGAATAACATTTTCTATTCTTAGAACAAAAATCACACTATTTATAAATAGATCTCAACCTACATACACATTTTCTGGTGGCTCAGTCTTTACATTGACTTAATCTATGTCTCTCCAGGTGTTTCTTGTTGCTAGTTTCACAAGAAAGAATTCTATAACTAAAAGAATCACATGCTACTATGATCTCTATCTTGCCTTAAAGAGTCAAAGTACACAGTTCCATAAAACTTTTGTCATGTGCATGTTTTTAAATGCATGATTTAAAATCTAAAAACCTGTCACTTCTTTATCCCTAAAGAAAAAGCTAAGATAGGAAATCATTTCCATTTACCATTCAGAGCCTGTTTGAGATTAGCATTATATGCAGAGCTTTGATTCTCTAAGACCAGAGAAGCATAAAAGCATGGGGAAAAAAAACATGTCAGTACATGTTCTACATAAATTTGCATAATTCAAGCCAATGCGTGAAAGCATATTGCAGGAGAGGGGACTGCTAATGGAGATGTTTTCTCCTGAGGATTTAAAACATATTCTAAGGTTGGATTATAATGTGTATTGAGTTGTATACTTTGATTAGTTTTATGCTGTGCAAATTATGTCTTTTCAAGCTGTCCAAAATCATTATAATGTAAAGTTTTGACTCATGTGGTTTATTCTCAGTCAAAACAAGCAAATTCCTTGAGATGCTTTAAACTTTGGGCTTAGATAAAAATGGGTTGTTCAGAAAATGGTGCTGGAGATGTGCAGTTGTATCGCTACCTTGACACTTTAACTTAGAAAAAGCCTAGTGGACCAAATTTTTGTATGTGATAAAATGAGATGTGAGAATAGAAATCAGTGTAAAATTACTTTTAGTATCATGGAGTGGGAAAATATTCTAAACATAATAAATTAGACTTTAGAAAATGTTTTAATGATAAATTATTTTAAATGTATGTAAAAAAGTAAAAATAAAAACTGGAGAAGTATCTTACTGTTTAAGAGTCTTTCTGATCTTTCAGAGAACCTAGATTTGGTTTACAGCAACCATGATAAGCTCACAATTGCCTATAATTCTGACTCCGGGGAATCCAACATCTCTAGCCTGTTCAGGCTCTTGCAGTCAGACACACACACTTATACATAGACACGGGTAATTAAAAATAAAAGAAGAAGAAAACCTAGGAAAATATTTCCTGTATTTGTCATGAAGCATGTGAGACGAATAAATATAAATATTCATTATAGTAGAAATTATAATAACAAAGGAATGAAATTACCCCAAGCATCCATTGGTGGGACACTAGTTAAGGTAACACACACAGATGACAGACATCCAAGAGTTCCTGAAACAAAAGGTTTGTGGTGCCTCTAATGTGAAGAGATGTCAATACAGGTAGATACACTGGGCCCTCTATCCAGAAGTTCCACATGATTGCATCCAATAAATCACAGATAAGCAATAAGTAATGATTGTTTAGTAATTATCTACTGCATATGTACAGCGTTTTTCTTACTATGCTATGAACAGTATAATTCACACTATGTTAGATACTATAAATAATCTAGAGGTAAGTGACTCAAGTATACCAGACAATCTCCATAGGTCACATGTAAACACAACACAGCTTATATATCAGGGCCTTGAGCCTCTTTAGATCTTGGTACCTATGGTGGGGAGATTATCTTGGGACAAATCCCCTACAAACATGATGTTTGTGAGCAAAATGAGAATTCTGTATACCTAAAGCTAAGCTGGGGAAGGACACTCAGGTAGTGGGCAACAGGACTCACTTCTGGGGAAGAAACCAGTATTTAGGAGACAGAAAAACAACACTAAATTTATTTATAACTCTTCACCCTTTTCCTTTCCATTTTTGAAAATCCGTTGGCTATATATGCAAAAGTATTTTAATACATTTGAGCACTGTAGGCTTCATAAACTAACCCACTGAACTTCTTAACGTGTAGTCTTAAGCACTTCAGAAGAACCCATGGTTGCAGAGAACCCTCCAGCCTTCTTTGTCTTATCATAGTCTCATCATTTCTTGCTAGGTTTGGATGGCATAGGTCTTATCCAAAAACTGCATATCATAAAATAAAGATAGAAATAATCTAGTGAGTTAAAATGATAATACAAGGGAGGGTATGGGGTCATGAAAGGTCTGTTTTCTACCAGTCTGTTTTCTGGTAGAGCCAAGGTTCAAACCTCATGGGTCCTATAGGGGGTAAAAACCTTATAGAGAACAATGGCAGGCATTTACCAGGCTTCTAGAAACAGTTCCTGACACGTGCCTATATCTCTCCATAGGTCTGTGACATTTGGTCACATAAAAAGGAACCGCCTCTCAAGCTCCTCCTCAGGTAGAGGTGTGGTCATTACCCCAAACCCCACCACAGGTAGAGGCATGGCCATGTAGCCTCAAGACATCCCCATGTTAATGAGGCACCTAGGGACTTAGCCTCGCCCCTTCCCAGTTACTATTTCAACCTCACCCCTCCCTGAGGTGGTGCGTGTGTGTGTGTGTGTGTGTGTGTGTGTGTGTGTGTGTGTGTGTGTGTTTACGGGGTATGGTCTCACCCACGCCACTCTCCGCCATGACATAACAATAAACATTCTGAAACTTCTGAAACCCTGGACTGTCTCTATTCATCTACCATGGGAAACAATGGAACTGGTCTTCACCTAAAAGAGCCACTGTCTAGCCTCCCATCCAAGGCGTTTCAGTGTTCTCAGCCACTGCAGCCCTCCACCCAAAAAAATGCAGCTAGCAGGCGCCCAAGCCGAGAACCACAGTCTCCCAGCAGGATCTGGCCACTCTCCTTCCTTTCTCTGCTTCTCCCCTTTCACAGTCCCACATGCTGGCCCCCACTTCGTTCTCAGCACTTCCGAGGCATCCAGTGGGTCTACGGTGCCCAAGAGCGTGGGAACCTGACAGAGCCAGTTCCCTACGATCCCCGGGGCTTGTGGCCACCTACCCCACCCCCAGGCTGTGTCTCCACAGAGGCTTCTCACAGCCTGACACAATGCCAGCAGCCTGTGGGGGTATGCTGGTCAAAATGCCTCTCCCAGGGGCCACAAGCACCCAGGGCGGACATGTGGGACTTCACTCTACCTTACCATTTGATCCAACAAGAGGGCAGAAAAAATAAAGCAGGAAGAAGGGGATTGGGGATAAACAATAAATTTCACAATATTAAATAACATGACAATGGTTGCACTGAGCAAGATGTCATGTGAGAAAGACCTCAAGAAAAAGGTAAGGAGTTAAGCCACATGGACATGTTGGTGCAGGAATTTTACCCAGAAGAAGGAAACCACAAGGATTCTAGGACAGGTTGTACCAAGTATCTTTGAGGGACACTAAGGAATCCGTTACAGCTAGAACTGGAACAGAACAGGAAAATCAAAGATGAAGTCACATGACTTAAGGAGGGCTGTGAGCATCAAGTGGATCTTGTAGACATACGATGTCGACTAGTAAAGGAAACTAAGAGCCATCCTGGTGAGAAACCATTGTGGTTTTCCATGGTATCTCACACTCTGTCATCTTCATGCATGAACTCAGTACTGAGACTTTGGCTGAGCACTCACCATCATGCCCTGTCACGCAGTGAGTACAACAATGCCTTGTTCCTCCCTGCTGGTGACTGTTAGTAAATGAGCATCTTGAGTGACACTCAAAAGGTTCTAACTGGATCTGCATGCCAGTATTTAAGTTCCTGTACCAGACAGTTCTCTAGTGCTTTCAACAATGACAATCAGTCCATTCGTTCAATGATAAAACTGGATTAGCTGCTTATATTGTTCCTCCTTTGAGCACATACTGCTTGATGTTGGTGACGTCTTCTCTCTTCCAAACTACCTGTGTCCTCTGTCTACCCCTCTCCAGATCCCAAATTCACTCTTCTTCCCTAATGTTCCCATGACAACTTTCACACCACCACTGGTGCCTAAGCTCCCCGAAACTCCCTTTCTCCCAGTACCCTCAAGTCTTTCGTAGAAGTACCTCTTGGTCTCAGCCGTCGGTGCTCTGTGTGCATAGTTAATAACCTCCTCCTGAGTATCCTCCTAAGTGTGCTCTACAAGGAAGATAACTGGTTTTGTAATCAGTGCATTTAGGTTTAACGACAGCAAAGGTTGTGCATAGGATGTTCGTTCCATTATTTTTATCTGAGTCTTCTTCAAAACAGCTCATACATTGATTTTGTAAATAATAATAATAATAATAATAATAATAATAATAATAATCGTACGTGAGTACAATGCACTTTGATCATAGGCATTCTGATTCCTGCCATGATCTGACACATCTCCTTTTCCACATAATGGGGTTTGTGTGTGTGTGTGTGTGTGTGTGTGTGTTATACACATGAGTTTAGGGCTGACCAATAGGGCTTAGACAACCTATCATGGGGCTTGTCTCTTAAAAAAAAAACTGACTCTGTCTCCCTCAGCAGCCATACACTGCCTGTAGCTTGTCAACTCAGGAGGGGAGGGATGCTGTGAGTCTTACCCCTATTCACACTGGGATGTTGACTGGTGTGCTCATGTGCAGGTCTTGGCAGGCAGGAATAGATGCTGAGAGTCTGTGGAAGCAACATCCCAGCTTTGTCCAGCAGCAACTCTTTTGTAGTAGTCCTCTGCCTCTTGTTTGCTTTTTGGTCCCTCTTCTATGAAGTTCCCTGAAGAGCTCATGTTACTATCAGAATCACAGCGTTTGTCCGTAAATGCCTTGGTCTCATTTGAACACTAGGTTTGAGGGTTGGCATTTGCCCTGTTCGGGGTATGATTTAACATGGTTTCAATGTTAGAAGCTTGGACCCACTATGATGTTTGTGAGAGGCAATGTGAGCTTTAAGGCGTGGGCCTCAGAGCAAAGTCGAAAAAGAGGCACTTTCCATTGTTCTAGCTTCCTGTCTGCCTCTCCCTCCCACCTTGATATCATATACCATGGTGTGATGCAGCCAAAACCTTTTGGAGAGCCTGGGCCACCTGGCATTTTCAGTCTCCAGATGTTCAGCCTTAAGACTGTTAACTAAACCCCTTGCCTTAGGTGTTTCATTAGAGTAGCAGAACACAGGTTGATATAATGTTGTATGGCAGGTCCAGTACATAGAACATGGCAAGAGTGTTTTTATCCTTTGATGGTAGAGTCTGGTAACACTGAATATGTGGTTTTAACTTTATTTGATGATAAGACTTCTTTTGATGATGATGATGATGATGATGATGATGATGATGATAAGATCTCTAAGACATGAAATGATTCTAAAATCTCATGTACATTCCTAAGCTGGGGCAAATTTCTAGGTATAATTCCAAGATGTTACAGTCTTTCCATGAGCACCATAAAAGTGGTATAGCATATGGTGTGCCTTTTAACTTTCATGGGGTGGCTATCAAAACCAACAATTGATCACTCTTCCCTCGTTTTATTATTATTTGCCTTAAGAGAATGTTGTCCAGATGAAGCACTATGAAGATTCTATATGAAAACAATGTCTAGCTAGCCAAAATCTCACTTACACAACCCACAGAAGCACCCGTGTGCATTCTCCCATTGAAGAAACTGCTCATCCCCAAGGATGACATAGCCTGAAAATTCAGGTCTCCCAAGCTTATGCTTCCTACCTGCTAGGAAGTCATGCTAATCCATCATTCATTGCTGTCTGCATCCAGGCTTTGGGGAGTAAGAAGCCAAGTCCTATTAGGTAGAGTCAAAGAGACCTGTATCTGCTTCACATGGCACAGAGGCACTGTGCATGGTTTAAGTTCACACAGCTCTTTAATTGACCCCCAGTGCTAACAGCTTAATGGGACACAGAGGCATTATAGCCTGCAGATTTTAAATTAAAGTTTCAGACTCCCCCAGGATAAGCACAGTACTTCAATTAACACTAATTGGCATTACACATGATTAACAAGTGAAAGACATGGGTTTTCTGAAAATGTGTCTTTTCTCCCATGAATTCTGAGAAACGGATGGATGCATGCAAAGATGAGGGGTATGAGACACAATGTGTGTTACACTGACACAACTCTGAAAACAACTTCTACACATACACAAGAAGAGGGAGAAAGATGGTAATTAATGTTACAGATAATCGGTCCTGTAAGAGCTTAAATCAATGTTAAGTGAAAAAACAAAGTTCTAAATCACAGGATTGGCACAATATCACCTTTCTCAACTACACAGACACATCCAAGATGATGAAAATAAGTATATAGTAACCTGTCAAGGGCAATTAATTATCCCTGCATAGTGGCAACTGTGCTAGTATTTATCTAAGTCATTTGAATATGTCATTTTCCTTTTATAATAAATTGGTCTTGCAAGAAGGAAAGTATGTTTTGCTAACGCCATCCATTCTTTCAGAATAAACGCAGCAAAGAAATGTGTTTAGAATACTTTTACCCTTCAATGATATCAGTCTGTGTGTAAGGCGCTGAGGATTCTGTCAACAATGGATTGATGGATTCTTAAATCAAAAGAGGAAGCAGGGTTCTAAATGTGAGGAAAAGCAGATGCTGGAGGGGGCTGCGCACATGCCCATTCTTCCACTCACTCTAACTCCACCATGCCAGAGCCCTTCCCTGGTCAGTGCACTGATGTCTGTACTTCTCTTCTAGAGCCCAAGATGATTGTCCTGCTCTACGTGACGAGTCTTGCCATCTGTGCAAGTGGACAACCACGGGGCAATCAGGCTAAGGGAGAGAGCTACTCTCCAAGGTACATCTGCAGCATCCCAGGCTTACCTGGGCCCCCAGGTCCTCCCGGAGCAAATGGCTCCCCTGGGCCTCATGGTCGCATTGGTCTTCCTGGAAGGGATGGTAGAGATGGCAGAAAAGGAGAGAAGGGGGAAAAGGGCACTGCAGGTAAGCAATCGCCATGAGGCTTTGCAAACACTCTCCTCTGTCCTCCTTAAACCGCTCCCTTGGTTGCTTCTTCTCAGCGGGAACTGCTCCTTCTAGCACTTCTCCACTTTACCTTCGTTAAAAATAGCAATTCACACTACCGTGACTACGCTTCAAACTCTTTCCAGCCTTAGTTGGCCACAATGATGACTTTGTCTGGTGGATATTTGTGACATTGGAAAAGTAAGACAACTGATCCTGGTTAAAGGCACTGCAGGGGATGAGCACAGATGGGCAGATACTGTGCGTGATTGCTGGAGGCGGACTTCCAACAACTGATGACAGGAACCACTGGACAACAGCTGGATGCCTGGAAGCTTAGGTAGACAAGCAGATGGGACAGAGCAGGAAAAGAATTGGCATGCAGAAACTCAGTTGCCACCCTGCTCAGAGCTAACTTTCTACACAAATATTCTTCAAGGGCTTCTAGATTTTTCCATGTATACAGCTAGAAGGACAATAATGCCATATAGATGGGCTTTTCTCTCTCAGCACTCTCCCAGCTGCCCTGTAACAGCTGCCATGTAGACTTTACATAGCTCTTGGAGACAACACAATTGCCCTCTAGTCCTTCACTGGTTTTCAGGCTTTTCCCTCTGCAAACAGGTTAGCCTGGGAAGCTTGCCAGAATTCACAGTCCTTCAGCGGAAACAAAATTGAAATTCTACAGAAGTTATGTGAACTCTACAAGAGAGAGGGATTTGGAATCAATCTTTGAAAACAAGCTTCTGAGTGTGCAAGTTAAAAGATAAGAAGGAAAAATACATAGATCTAAAAAATATGCCTCTCCCCAATCACCACACCTGATTTACTGGGGTTCTGTGAGACAGCACCATAATATATATCCAGATTATTGGCTAATGCATCATTTCCAAATACTTCATGCAGAAAATATTGAGCAAATCAATAGCTGTCAGATGCATGAGCATTGTTCAATATTAAAAAACATTACATAAAGATTCGATGTCAAATAAACAACCTTGAATTTGGAGCTTAAACATAGTTATTCAAAGGTGCCTGTCTGTAAGAGAGCTCATGCGGAATCAAATTATTACTGAGCCATGATTTTGAATATCCTTACATTTCTATGACTCACAAATTACAGTTCTGTATACTGACCCTCTCATTTTGCTGTGTCTGGAAGGGAGAGTGCAGTGGCTAATCACACAAGCAGAAACACAGAGTCAAATCTTGGCTCTTTCAGCCAAGACTTAGCACCCCTGGGCAAATAGCCTCTTTGAGCTTCATTTGTAAATCAGCACTACCAAGGGAAATTGTGAGTTTTAAGGGTGGTTATATAGGTAGAATGTCCCATACAATAATTGCCATTTACCAAGTACTCTGAAATGTTAGATATTGTTCGTTATTAAATTTTGATCCACAGATCAAAAATAAATCAGTGGCTATCCAAAGCCACAGAGTAATCAAAACAAGATTTATATATCCATGAGGTAGTAATAATGTTGTTTAAGATCAAATGTTATATTTTTAAATGATACAGTTTTCTCCCTATGAGGTTAGGGCTAGTCCTGTACATAATCTTTTCATCCTCTATTTCTGAGTAACTATTTACTTAGAAACATTTTATGTACCTCTAACTACCAACTTGCATTTCTGGAGAGTGTTTCCCGGCCTCCGCACTAATGTCATTTAGTGCTGAATAATTTTTAGGGCAGAGCAAGGTGCTTGGTATGGTATTTGACAGCATCTCCCTGGATATCAGTGGCACACCTTCCCCAACTTTGACAAACAAGAACAGCTCTAGACATTGCAAACTGTCAAAAAGGACACAACTGCCAGGTGTGTTCTATCTCCAGGAGCACAGACATCTGTCAGAGGATAAAGAAAAAGACTAAGCTCGTCATTGCTGTAGCTCCAAATGCTGACTATTTGGAACTTAATTTAATTGCACATAAGCAATCTTATAGACAGACACCTTTGAATAACTGTGTTTAAGCTCGAAATTCTGAACTCACCATGTGCCAGAAACTCATTCATGTTAACATTCACCACTATGATCTGCTGTAACTCTAATATGTAATAAAAACAATGCTATAAATGAAACTATTGAGATTCAAGAACAAAGTGACTTTTCCAACCTGAGGTTATATCAATCCAACAGTCACACTGAAGGCAATACACCGCTCAGAAAGGACAGATAAGCCAGATGGTTGTGAAAAGACACACACATCACTCAGAAAGCATGCTTATAATGTGGCTGCAGATGAGTCCAAGGTGGGATGTTCTACTTACTCCTTCCTCTCCAGTGACAGCACAGGGACTTTTGTATGTGCTCCCTTCTTAGATACCAGATTGTCTTCACCTCAACCAAGTTCAGGCAGAACTAATGGTGTTCTTCTTCCAACTTTCCTATTCTAAATTAGAAATGAAGAGATTATTATACCAAATCATAAATTCTTTGCAAAAACAGGTCTCACTGGTCTGTAACAATTATATTATAGCATTCAATTAAATCTGAGAGTGTGTTCATTCAATATCACTAGAACTACCTCACAAATCATTCTGAGTCTTTTGGTTTTGAGCCTGGCCTTTAACATTTGAACCATCTCTCAAGCCCTCATGAAACAGTCTTTATTTCAGTTTAATATAAGTATCCATAAGATTATCATACTGAACTCCTATCATGGAGGATTATGTATAGTGTATGGCCAGTCAATATTAAATGAAATAAACATAAGATATATGTTTGACTGGGTACATAGATTCATTGATGTAAGGAAGGAAGGACAAAAGAAGGAAGGAAGGAAGGAAGGAAGGAAGGAAGGAAGGGAGGGAGGGAGGAAGGGAGAGGGAGGAAGGGGAAGGAAAGTTTGTGAGATGGATGATATATGGATGAATGGAAGTATAAGATGATTCTAAAGAGGAAATCTAGGTAGACGCTTTGTGAAAGAATTAAAACAAACACACACACAAACCACTCTGTATGACTAGGCTTCAGTAATACATAGTTTAATCATTAACGCATAATGATCTATCCTCTTTTATTTTTCTTCTGAGTGTATAGTGTTCTGATACATGGGAAAACTCCTTATATAAAAAGGAAGAACTCCTCTGTATTGTTATTACATTTACTCCACGACTAAGTATATCCAGCAATTTAGGATATTAACTGTGTATAAGCACTGAGGTCATAAAGAGCTCCTCCTATTTATAATTTGCATTTCAATAATTGTTCTCAACAAATTTTCAACTTAAATTTCTCAACTTAAGTTGTTTTCAACAAATTTTCAAGGGGATGAGCCCTCAAGAAACCTATTTCATACCTTTTTTTCAAATGACTAGGAAGCCTAAGGTAGGAGGATCTTCCCCATTCTTCAGATTCACTACCCTGTCCACAGCTGAAATGGATTTTATCTCAGACATTGTGAGTCTCAGTTAACTGGGTTACCCACTAAGCTTGGAATAGACTTATATCCAATGTCTCTGTATTACCAATGGAGCCCTCGAAGCCAGAGAATGAGTGGCTAACCCAGAATCTTATAAGCGGTACGATTTGTGCTTGTAATGAAATCCTATGGTTAAAATTGTTGCTGAGACAGGATGGTTTTTATTATTATATTGAAGATCAATACAGAAAAGGAAAAAAAGGTTAAGCTACTATTGAACCTAAAACACAAAGTCCAGACATTGTAGTCTTTGATTTGTGACCAGCAAAAGAAAACTTACATGTCATTTCAACACCAATGAATCAAGCATTGAAAGTTACTATTTTTATGACCTTGTTTCAAGAAACATCTAGCATGTGTGTTCTGCTTGGACCAGTAGAATTTCAACTTAAAAGGACCAACTGCATTAAGGGGACACAACTGTTGTTAATAAAAACACTGATCTTGTCTCTCATAAACAACAGTGACATTCATCATCAGTAACCTCCCTGCGTTGTAAATTGTTAAACAGCCACTTTCACAAAGATTAAAGGACGTGCTTGACATTTTGAAGGCAAAGCTTCAATTCTCCTAAGATTTACATTACCAACATATTTCCTTGTTAATTTTGCCAATTAACTGGAAAAAAAAAATCAAGTTTCACGTGTATGCAATGAAGTACGTTTGCACTCCAATAATTGATATCAAAGCACCGCTTAGCTGAGTAAAAGTTACTGGGAAGAAAGCCGTGGTTACAAGTGAAACCATGCATTAACTATACATTTTCCCAGATGACAAAAAGTATAATGATAACAGATAATAACAATGTCAATACTTTGGGTGGAAATGCCATTATCCAAGTACGGTTTATGATATGGATTCAGTCACAAAATTAAAACCAATTACTATGTTTTTTTAAAAAGTCAATTTTGCTGAGGGCTTTCAATCAAGATCATTATCTCTCTATATCTAGCCTTTAGCTAACCTACATATGTAACGATTTGAATATACAGAAAATAATCCTATACAGTGACTTAGAATTCATTGAAATTCTTTCACATTTATTGGTTTGTTTTTATATGTAAGGAGACTCAGAGAGACAAATCTAAAGTGATAGATTTAGTGGCAGAGCCAACCACAAGGAAAGAGGCATTTAGATTGAATGGAGAAAGAAATCATGAGACTGGAAAGGCTTGGGGTCCTTCTAAATCTAATACACAGGATTAAAAAAAGATTCTCATAAATTTCCTCCAGTATTGGAGACCTTAATTAGACCCTAACTAATTAAACTAATTTCTGCCTCAGGACTCAGGTTTCTCTTTCAAAAGCAAGCCTATATCGTGGTGAGAGCAGTAATTATTTTTCAGTTATAGTAACATAAGAAACCCAACGTTCCAGGTTGTACTTGAATATTTCAGGATCAACCCAATATACTCTCCTAGATTATGTGGTGCCCAGACTCCAGAGTTGAGCAGGCTTAGGTTGAGATAATAGCTTACTAGCTCTGTTCTCTGCAATGGAGTTAATAATTTTTAGTTTGTAAAATTGTTGTGAGATTTAAATGAGATAATACATGCAAATAAAAGATTTAATATCTGTCCTGGTATAGTGGATACATAGCAGATTTGATTTTGATTAATTACTTTTTTGTGAACTCTAACAGAAATAGAACAGGACAAAGACTGAGCTGTCTCCAAAGCATCTTCTAGTTCTGTCTGCTCTGGGACTCTTTCTGTAGTCTTTTTGTAGTGACAAGTACCAGGATATGACTAATATGTACCAGCTAATCTGTCTTGAAAATAATATCTAATTAGTATAATTAGTTGGGGTCCAGTTAAGGTCTCCAATACTGGAGGAAATCTATAAGAATCTGTTTTAATTTTCATTTTTAGTATATCAGTGATTTCCAAAGGCTTTTTAATTAGTAGGACGTTTGATAGTTGACTGTTTTCAGACATGGTTAAGATGTGTTAGCAATGGGTAGCTATGTTGTTTGTGACTCTCTAGAAGAACTATTAATCTAGCATTTGATTACTTTTGAAGGTCTAAAAGGTAAGACTGGACCCCTGGGCCTTGTTGGTGAGAAAGGAGACCAAGGAGAGACTGGGAAGAAAGGACCCATAGGACCAGAGGGTGAGAAAGGAGAAGTCGGTCCAGCTGGGCCTCCTGGGCCAAAGGGAGACCGAGGAGATCAAGGGGACCCAGGACTGCCTGGAGTGTGCAGATGTGGAAGCATTGTGCTCAAATCTGCCTTTTCAGTTGGCATCACAACCAGCTACCCAGAAGAAAGACTACCTATCATATTTAACAAAATCCTCTTCAATGAGGGAGAGCACTACAACCCTGCAACAGGGAAGTTCATTTGTGCTTTCCCAGGGATCTATTACTTTTCTTATGATATCACATTGGCCAATAAGCACCTAGCAATTGGGCTGGTGCACAACGGGCAGTACCGAATAAGGACCTTTGATGCCAACACAGGGAACCACGATGTGGCTTCAGGATCCACAGTCATCTACCTGCAGCCAGAAGATGAGGTCTGGCTGGAGATCTTCTTCAATGACCAGAATGGCCTATTCTCGGATCCAGGCTGGGCAGACAGCTTGTTCTCCGGGTTTCTCCTCTATGTTGATACAGATTACCTGGATTCTATATCAGAAGACGATGAGCTGTGATCCAGACTGCAGGCCTGAATGTTGCAACATGAATACCACAGTGGCTTACACTCTGATCTAATCTGGAGTGCCGAAAGGTGGAGCAAGTGATACCCAGATTCAGAAAACTTTTTTTGTTTGTTTGTTTTTTGTTTTTAAGGATGGCTCTGGCAAAATTATCAAAATACACCAAAATGGATGGCATACCATAACCTCAGACATGGACCCCTGCAGTAATGATCCTAAATATTTAAGCAAATTAAAGATGATGTTAACAAATTTGAATGCCCTTGGTAATACAACCAGCCAGTAGTGACACTGCCTTTATTAAATATCCATAAAACCCCAGCTTTGTTTGTTATTTAGGATAGTCATAACGTTATAGCGAAACTCGTTGACAAGTCTCAAGAGTCAAAAAAAAGTAAGAGATGCTAAGAATTTTCTACCAAATTAAAATAGAGTGGTACATTTCTTTATTTATTCATTGATACTTGTACATGATCCAATAACTGTGTGTGTGTGTGTGTGTGTGTGTGTGTATGTGTGTGTATCCATTAGGTGCCATCCATTTTGTTCTTTGAGCCAGCAAGTTCACTGAACCTGGAGCTCACTTATCTGGGTAGCCTGACTGACTAATGAGCCTGGAAACTACCAGTTCCCATCTCTCCGGCACAAAGATTACAAGCATGTGCTACCATGCCTGGCTTGTGTTTATATGGGTTCTGAAGGACCAAACTCAGGTCCTCATGCTTATGAAGCACACATTCTGGACTGTGCTATCAACCCAGCCATCCGCTGTGTAGATCAGACATTGAGTGCCGAACCAGACAGAAAAAGATGGCAATAGCCTTATTTCATGCATGCTAGACTATGGAGAGCACTCTGACACAGTGACATGAGATGATCACCATAGTAAACAGATCAAGTCTATGCTTGAGACACATAGGCCATGACTCTTGGAGTTGGAAGCCAAAGATTTCTCACAGAGAAAAACCACTAATCACACCAAGCTACAAATGTTTCTATGAGCATAACAGTTGCAAAGCAAAGAAGGCATCACATTCTGAAGTCTCCTCATCACCTGACATATCGGTGTGATTTTTTAATTGAGAAGGAGTGGAACTCAGAAATAGGGAAGACTAAGAAAGGAACTGGAGGTGGTGATCAGAGCAAAATAGTTTTCTAGCACAAATAAGTTTCTTCCAAACAAGGGTGCTACTTAAATTTAAAAAAAGAAGTTTCTCACAAATTACTCAGAGTTAGAATGCAGAAAGCACATGTCCCAGACCTATGAGTGAGCTGGAGGAAGGATGAACAGGGAAGAATGGAACATCAGGACAAACTACTAGCCTTCCAAGCCTGTCACTTCCTTTAGCCATTTTTATTAGCGTTGGCATCTGCTGCCCACTGTGATCCCCTATTTAATCTCAGCCACGATTCTGTCTTGTGTACAACTGCTTTGGTCTGCAGTAATGGCATTTTCTTTGTCTTTCCCTTCCTAGATCATTTATGTGTCCTTATCCTTGTTTGTTAAAGAGTTTAGTACCTTCTATGCATGAAATATCAGGCTGCATCCTGTGATAATGAAGGAACACCAAGATGAATGTAGCCCAGTCTCTGTCACCTGACTCCTAAGAAGACAAGAAATGGTATGCACACCCACACACCTATACACAAGTCCCTGGGCTCTGAAAAAGAAAATGCTAAGTTATACAAAGTGTTAAATGTTTACTTCCAAATTCTGAGATGATAGAAGAGGGCCAGAGAAATTTCTACCCACCTTAAATAACAAAAGAACTTAGGGTAGCCCATGTCAGGAAAGGGCACACAGACATGTCACAATTTGGAACAGTTAAAATGAGAACTGAGCCCATGTAGAGAAATCAGTGGACCAGTCCCAGGAGGGTGACTATATTTATGGAATGGGTCCCAAAGTGAGGCATTCCCATCATCAGAGCTGACACAATAGTCACACAGCCTGTGTATATGAAGTTAGTGTCCTATGCTCACCTTGAATCCACTGTATTACTGTATTCTGCCTGCTGAACTCTGTCTACTTCTTGCTCTCTAAATCAATCCATAGGCTCAGGGGCCAACAGCGTCAAGAACAGACAAAAGAGAAGAAAAGATGAGTTTGAGATAGTCACTTATCTATAGATAACAAACATTGCTAGAATTCCAGGCTACACAGCACAGCAAACAGCCAACAGAAATATGCAACAAAATATAGGCCATTTAAAACTAGATGAATTTCCTGGAGAAACAATGAAGACTGTCTTGACCCACAAGGTTATTAATTAAAATTTTCTTCTGACTGTGCTCTACTAATGCAATTTTGAGCAAGGTCTTGTTAAATAGCTGAAGATAAGGTTGAACTTTTGATCCTCTACTTCACAAGTGTTGGGACTATGCCTAGGTACGTGGTGCTGGGGATCAAACCCAGGGCTTTATGTGTGCCAGCCTAGCACTCTACCAGCTGAGCCAGCCCCACTCTAACAAAGGCATTTTGTCAACATTATCTTGTAAACGATTCCTCATTACAAAAATCTATTTCACATAGATTTTTAAAATGGAGTTTCTTTCACTGGTTTTATGCCCAAGATGAATTTAATTTTAAGTTATTAGCAGGGTGACAATGAGGGTCAGACAGCCGCTGTGGGAAATGAAAAGCAGGTTTCATATAAAATGACTTTTTAAAAACCCTTTGGGAAATGCTTGTGTCTTCTAGTTCTTAAAAGAGATCTCTACCATCATTTTTCTACATTTGTGAATATTTTTGTAAAGAGAGAGGAGATTGGTTTGTTTCTAAAAACAATCCAAGTCTCATTCCTATCATTCTTGGTAAGGACTACCTTGTAATGGATATGTATCAAGTCATATTTCTGTATTATACACTTCCTCCTTCTAGAAGGGCGTGAGTCCTAAGCAGACACTGAGTCTACCAGAAACTGACCTTGGACATACCAGCCTTCAGAAGTAAAAAAATACATATGAGTGGTTTATTGATACTTAGTTTGGGTGTTTTGTCATAGAAACCAAGTTGGACTAAGACAATCCTGACTGTTAATTATGCCCTAATTTAACAAGTGGAGAAACAGGGGAACAGAAAGGATAAGACATGTATGAAGTAAATCATAAGTGCATAGTAGTTCCAGGCAGTCTGATCTCAAAGTCCATGTTCCTCATCATCATTGTGGACCTCCAACTCCACAATGGTTTCCCAATGGTGAACCACTATATTGTTCACACATGCTTTCATTTGTCTATCTGGTATAGAAGTATTCCTGTCCATCTTTATATCTCAGAATTCTACCTGCCATAGTAGGTGCTCAACAAAATCATGCCAAATTAATCAATGAAAAATTATTTTTAAGTGTAGTCTTCACATATAGAGAGAAAGAGAAGAGAAGTGAAGGAAGGGGGAGGGAGAGAAAGAGAGAGAGAGGCATCGGACCTGGAAAGCCCTATCATCACCTGCACATTAATCCAGAATCTTCAGATTGAGCCTGCTAGACCTGATATATACTCACTCAAGAGAGACAGAGCCAGACTAAGAGAAATTTGGAGAGAGATCCGGTTACACAGGCTTTGGCACCAATGTTGTACATTTCCTACCTCAGGATCAATTCTTTTCCGTACTAGCTTCAACTTTGGCAAGCTTTTGTTTTGTGACAAAGATGGCCACCAACAGCTGAGGTTGGCATTGCTTTGTGATTCATTTGTTTCTTGTTTGAAACAAATTCCAGTAAGAATTTGTGATCCCAGGAAGGAATTCCAGCAGAAGGCACTAATTCTGGCAGAAGGCTCAGCTATGACAAACATCTGACTATGATTGGTCCTAAGTCTATCCCTTAACCAGTAACTGGCCAAAGGGATGAAACTTGGTTGTAACTACATCATACCCACCCCAGGAGCTGGTATGACTCCCACTTAAAACTTCTGGACCCAAGTTTGGAACAAAATCATTTCTCAATAGAAAATAAAGGTGCCACGTCTAAAGGATGATTTATTGGTTATTGGCAATCAGCTGTCTCCATTTGCAGTCAAAACTCCCCTTTCTTCTGTATGATGCACAATATGTGTGTCACTAGAGTTTCTTTTCTCTGAAATAACCTGGCTTTCTATAACATTTGGCAAGAATTGACTGGGTACTTCTTCCCCTGTGACCTGGCATCCATAATGACTCAGCTCTACAACCCTACACAATCTTGGCCTCCACTGATTCTCTAAATGAAATGTTACTCCGACAAGATTCCTTTTTCTCCCCACAAGCTCTGAATTTTTTTTTTACGTCAGTTACTTAGAAGATTCAACAATTCTCTTTACTACTGATTGTTAAAAAGAGCATTAGGAATTATTCTCTTTATGGAATCACATTGGTGAGTAAATTTTGCTCCTTGGAGAATATAACACCAGCACTGAGAAGACACCGTAGGTTATGAACTACCATTCTTGCAAGATTCTCAGAGAGAGAGAGAGAGAGAGAGAGAGAGAGAGAGAGAGAGAACAACCACCTACAGAAACTAGTAGCAACCATTTACTAAATGTACCCTTTGTGAATGGCCTCGTGAAGGGTGTTTGTAATATGTACTTCATTTATTAAGAGAGAGAGAGAGAGAGAGAGAGAGAGAGAGAGAAGCCATGTTAGTGACATATGTGTTCTAACTTCTATAGAGTACCACACCCACCTCCTGGATTCAAAGAGGAAAGCTGGAATGGACATATTGTGGGCCTGGTGCTTGAGAATGCATGAGGCCAACGTCTCTTGGGACCACAAACTAAGGTCTCTGACTTCTGAGCATATGCTACTGGGGACCAGGCATGAAGTAGTGGAGCACAGTCTAAAATATTTCTCTACGGAGATTTGAATGAAGGCATTTCATTCAGAGGTGTGGTAGGGTAAAATGTATCAGGTAACGACCTTGAGGTATCTGAAGCTAAAGCAATGTCAGACGCCTCAGAAGACTGAGCATTCGTAAAATTGAATACGTAGGAAAGGGGACTGTGGCACCAGAGGGGTTACCACAACCACATAGAAGCAGGAAGCAAGATTCCTTCCAACTCTCCTGCTCTTTCTCGCTTGTGCCCCATTAGTCAAACCCAACAACTCCAGAAGACAAAGGATTCTTAGTGACATGGTGTCCATAAATGGACTTCCTCCTAAGTGTAGAACTAAAAGGAGCAGAAGATGGGCAGAGAAGTCAAGAGAGTGGGAGAGAGCATATGGCTTCCCTCTTAGGTCACCTTCTACTCCAAAGTTCCTAAAATGCCCTGCAGGGAGCACAAGGAACCTAGAAGGGTAGCAGACAGTCTTTCCACTTTTGCTTAAGGCTACCTAAGAGATGCAGTCGGCAGCCCTCAAGTCCCCAGAGCAATTCAGCTCTGTTTACCAGGAATTTGCATGGACATACTGTGTTGTAGCCTTGTGGAGACAGAGGGCTTTGCCAATATCCCCTCTGGAAGTCCTCTTTTAAGCTCACAGCAGCAGCAAGCAGTAGAGGGAGCATTCAGGGATTCTGAATCCCAAAAACATTGTTTTCAAGCCCGCATGAATTAGATGACCATCCACATCCATCAGAGACAGGAAACCCAGTAATGTGCCCACTGCCATGCCTTAGTGAATGAGGTTCTCACTGCTGCCTATCAGCCTGCATGCTCAGGTGCTGTCACAGCCCATGTGCTCTGCCCTCCAGGGGCTCTGCTTTACTGCATTTTCCAGGACATATTACAAATATCTGTAGGGAAACCACTCACACTTACTTCTGTTTTTTGACCATAGCAAACTTCAGGATCCTCTGCTAGACTCTGCGGTGTATTTGTCTGTCACCCTCAGGACAGGCTCATTCGTGCCCAAAATACTCAGGGTGGCCAGACCACAGTGCTCTGAAAACAATGAGAGGCAGCAGTCTACCATCTGCTTTTTTCTGTGCAAAGAACAAAGACTGGCTCCAAAGGCCCTGTGCCAAGCAGAATCTAAAAGAGAGTTTCGCATCACTACATTTTTACGACTGTAAAAACCACACACACTCTGAATTCTCTACAAAACAGCCCCACCTAGAGGAAGCATCCACTTGTACGTCCTTCTCAGATTTAATCCTGACAGAGCCAGGGGCAAATGGAAACACTCTCTTCACAGATCGTATTTGTGCCCCAGTGGCATTTGCAGATCAGCTCCAAAACACATCAAATGTGTTACACAAGTGAAGTGTCTCAGGAAAGGAAAAACTGTAGGAAATTTCCACTGTCACACTGTGCCCCCCAAGAGACATGTTCACACATTTCCTGTGTCAGAGTTTCTCAACCTTGGCACCAATGGCTTTGGAACAGATCACATATGCTGTGAAGGGATCTCTGCACATTATAGAATGACCAGCAACACCCCCTACCATCTACCAATAAAGACAAAGGAACATCTTCTGGTTCATAACAATCAGCAATGTCAAATGTCGCTGGGTGGTAAGAAACTGTCCCCAATTGAGAACCAGGCCTCCACAATGTTGACATGCTGACAGATGTAGTGGCGAATTAGTTAAACTGCTTTGGCTACCAGTGGGTCACACACACTGCACCTGCCCGAGAACTCTCTGCATTCGTGAATGAAAGACACACACACACACACACACACACACACACACACACACATTGCCAACTAATTTTGATATGTCTTGACTAGCTCAATGGTTAGGTACTTCTACACACACACCCCACAGCTAGCAAACACTTCCCTCCAGTATTCCTGAGTTAACATCTTTTAAAATCAATGTTTCATCTCTGCTATCCCAGACCCAATCAGGGAAGTGGCCACTTTCCTGGATTCTTACATGCCAACAGGCCTTGAAGTTTCATCTTTCTCCTTGCCCATCATAGCGATTCTCCTCTTCCTCCCCCTACTCTCGGTCCAGTCTCTTGCCATCACAATCTAAAAGTCCTGCCCTGTCTCCCTGCCCAGACATTAGCTGAACAGCAATTCTTTATTACCAATCGAAACCATCTGGGGACAGTGACCCTCAGGTCTGGAAGCGTGGCTTTTGGGAGCTGAAATAAGACAAAACATTAAAATCGATTCCCAACAGACAGAGCCTGCTCAGGATCCACAGTCTCTCTTTTGGCCTGTAACAGGCTCCTAAGTGACATTTGTATAGGTGTACCCCCACAGTTGGACAACAGTTTCCTCATGACAGCCTCCAGTAGACAGGAACCCACCCTGAAATTATTCAAGAAGCAATAAGAAAGCTCTGTCTTTCCCCAATTCCCTCTTGCTACAGATAGATTATTTTTAGTCTAAAATACACAAACTGCAACAACCTCCTGTTTCTAGGAACTTACTAAAAGAAAGTAATTAATAATATTTGCAAAGGTTTAATTACAGAGTCTTACAGCAGCAAAGTGTGTAAAATGAAAATTTGAGAAATAGCCTGCCTGTCTGATAATAGAATATGTGTTAAATGGACTGTGATTCCTCCCTCCAACAGAGGACAGATATTAAAAAATGAGGATGGAAATACATTGGCACCGCAGATGATCGTGAAATATTAACAGAAAAAAATGGTTACTGGATGATATGTTCGCAATGATCCCATGTTAAAATAAACATGTGCATGTGTATAGGGAAAGCTTGAATAAAATAAGCAAAAAAGTAATTAAAAAGAGATATTTCTACCTTCAGACCTATATTTTCAATTTATCATAATAAAGCCATTTCATTTCTTGTATGTAATACTGCTGGAGTGTAGGGTAATTGCAAGCTATTCACTTCCAAAGAATTGCAGAAGAAATGCTCTAAGGAGACAGATGAAAACAGACTCCTTAAAATTGTGGGTTGAAGTGTGAAATGACATCACCCTAAAATTTCCTGGTGACATATCTGGATTTCTACCCCAGAGGATTCTTCAAAGAAAGAGTAAGGTCAAATAATTGGAGTTTGTAAGTAACATTTTTTAGTTACCCCATTCTAACTTGAACGGAAAAGAAAATTAGCCTTTCATTGGCATCATTTTATTCGGTTTTTTATTGGTCCAGAACCATAAACCCAGTGGGTTAACCGTAGCATGAAGTCACTCAGAACTCAGAACCAATGCGTTTGTCAGATGGCAAAGAGTTTATGAGCCACAGCAGGAAGAGAATCTGTGGCTGTGCTCCATTGCCATCAAAGGGATGGCAGAATTTCTTAAAATAAAAGCTTGCCCCATCTCACCAGAATCCCAGGAAATGATCTGAGAACTGTAGGGGCATAAAAACTATAAACTCTAGGGAGGTTGTAGCTGACCAAATGTTACCGAAGTCTTTCTCAAGACTAAGTGGGGTGCTGTCTGGGCTGTACTGTACTAGTAAAGGCTGATATAGTCTCACCCAGCCTCAGAACAGCTCACCTGATAATAATGAAATCACTATGGGACACTGGGAGGGAGTTGTAAAGGCTTTTTAGAAAATATCCAGGTTGTGGGGGAATGGTGGCACATGCCTTTAATCGCAGCGCTTGGGAGACAGAGGCAGGCGGATTTCTGAGTTCGAGGTCAGCCTGGTCTACAAAGTGAATTCCAGGACAGCCAGGGCTATACAGAGAAACCCTGTCTCAAAAAACCAAAAAAGGAAAGGAAAGGAAAGGGAATATCCAGGTCTTACTGTATTCATAACTAGAAGTGTAGCTACCCAGTCAGTCTAGAAGGTCAGACTACTGCCAAATAACACTGAGATAGTTTGTGTGAGGTGGTCAGGACACAGAGGAGTATGCATCTGTAGGTCAAGAAACATGCAAAAGAACTCACTGTCCATCTGACTCCCCTTAGGACTTCCAAATAAAACTCAGGATACTCATTTGTGAATCTCAGATTATACAATAGTAATCACTTAGCTTAAGTTGCAAGTATTTTCCTGAGTGTCCAGTATTAATCGTCACCAAATCTAATCTATTTGTCTAGGTCTCATCTGCAAAGATATAATGGGAATACAGGTACCCTGCAGAAGGTTAATGCATATAATATCTAGTAAGAAGACACTCCTTAACCTAGGAGAATCTATGTGTGATGGCTGTCTAATTTCATCCGTGAATGTGAACCTGCCCATGCAGGCATGTGTGTGGTATTAAGTTGATACTTGGTGTCTTCCTCAGTTTCTCTCCACCTTACTTTTTGAGACAGATTTTCTCACTGAACCTAGACCTCTCCATTTTGTCCAGGCTGGATGGCCAGCTGATCTCTGGAACACACCTGTCAACAATGCTCCATCCCCCAGCACTGAGGTTACAGGCATGCAGTGTCACTTCTGGCTTTTACATAGATTCTAGGGATTCAACTCTGGATCTTGTGATTGTGCTGCAAATAATTTACCCACTGAGCCATTTCCCCAGCCCCAGAAGAGTTTTCAGGCTGCCAGAGTTAACTAGATCAGAAAGGCAAAAGAGAAACGGGATGGAAACAGTGATGAAACTTCAGTCACAACGGTGTAACTTTGGACAAGGTACTCAAATCCTTCAACTTAGGGGTAAACAGGATGTGACTGCCTTTTTGTGTGTGAACTCATTGGGCAGACATTGCAGCAGTAGGTTCAAAATTTCACAATAATCTTTCTGAGAGCCAAATGTGTTGATGTGTGTTAAAGTGGCTGTTTTCACTAATTTCCCCTAAACCCACAGCCTGAGGCAAGGTTTAGAATGTAAGCAATAGTGCTAAGGAGAGCCAGTGGTGGCTGTTGTTTATCCCAAGAGCAGCCAATGGCAATGGGCTAGTACACACACACACACACACACACACACACATACACACACACACACACACACACACACACACACACACACACTCCCTTACCCAAACAGTTCCTGCTGCAGTCCGTAACTCCTGACTGAGAACTATTCCCAGAAATGTTCCTGTGCAGCACTGGAGCTCTGCATATACATTTATGTAAAATTGGTGTGAATGATTTTTAAAAGAAACTTCTTAGTACTTGCCTCCAGGTCTAGATCTCACATGTGCTCATCTAGGTTCAGAGTGGACAAAATTCTACTTCAGCCCAAGGCAAGTTCATGGCACCCAAGACACACCACACCTGCAGATGACTATGATAGCTCATTTCAAATAGTGACCCAAAGCCACGTGATGCTAGACCCTGACCCTCTGGCCAACGGCCAGAAGGAGGAACTTCTACTCCCTCAACTTGGAAGGATCACCAAAAGGGAGCAAGAAGTCACTGGCAACTTGAAGTGTGTACCTGAAGTGAAAGTTCTTATGGCTTTACAAAGGTTTATCTCTATCATCATCATCATCATCACTATTATTTTTATTATTATTATCATTATCATCACTATTTATTATTATTATTATTATTATTATTATTATTATTATTATTCATGTGTGTTTGTATGTGTATGTAATTGTGACACAGAGACTATCAAGGTTGTTGGAGTTACTGTGTTAGATCTAGAGTTACAAACAGTTGTGAGTATCCCATATGGGTGCTGGGAACCATTCTGGTCCTCTAGAAGAGCATCAGGCACTGAGCCATCTCTAGATCCCAACATATTCTTAGTTCTTTTAAATGATAGAATCTCAGGTGAAGAGAGTAGGAGGAATGATGGCTATCCCACTGCATCTATGAGAAAAAAGCTCACCCAAACACCAGTTATCCCACTGACTCTTGGTGATGGGCTAGGGAAGTATGTGCAAGAACTGGCTCTACAGTAAACATTTCCAATTCCTCTTCACTCTGTCACTCAGCTGTAAGGGCTTCAAAGCACAGCCTCTCAACCTATGGGTCTAGACCCCCTTTAGGAATTGAAGGACTCTTTACAAGGGTCACCTAAGACCATCCTGCATATCAGATATTTATATTAAGATTCTAATTTAGCAACATTTTTAAATTTAGCAAAAGTAGCAAAATTATATAATAAAGGAGCGAAAAAATCGTTTTATGATTGGAGTTCTGCACTAAAGAGTTGAAGCATTAGTTGAGAAACTCGCTTTAAAAACCAAACAAACAAACAAACAAAAACAACAAAATAAAGCCCTGTCTGTACCTCTGCTGGGGCAGATTGGCATTCTGTCCCCTTACCACCCAACAGTCTGCAAGTCTCACAGGAGTCCTCCTGCAGCCAGGATCACAGGAAGTAGACTGCAGACAGAGACATGCAGGCCAGTTAACACCAGAGATAACTAGATGGTGAAAGGCATGTGTAAGAACATAAGTAACAGAAACCAATATATTTTGGCTTCATCAGAACCCATTTCTCCCACCACAGCAAGCCCTGGATAACTCAACACACCTGAAAAGCAAGATGCTGACCTAAAATCCCATCTCATGAAGATAGTAGAGACCTTTAAGATGGATATAAATAACTCACTTAAAGAAATACAGGAAAACAGAGCCAAACAGGTAGAAGACCTTAAAGGGAAAACAAATAAAACTCTTAAAGAAATACATGAAAAAAAAAAAAACAAACAGGTAAATGAATTGAACAAAACAGTTTAAGAACTAAAAATGGAAGTAGGAACAATAAAGAAAAGGAGCCAACCATGAAATGAAAAACCTAGGAAAGAGATCAAGGGCTACAGATGCAAGCATCACCAACAGAATACAAGTGATAGAAGAGAGAATCTCAGGCATAGAAGACACCATAGAAGATATTGACACAACAGTCAAAGAAAATACAAAGTGCAAAAAGTTCCTCACCCAAAACATCCAGGAAATCCAGGACACAATAAAAAGACAACACCTAAGAATAATAGGAATAAAAAAGAGTGAATATTCACAGCTAAAGGAATCAGAAAACATCTTTGACTAAATCATAGAAGAAAATTTCCCCAACCTAAAGAAAGAGGATAGCCATAAATGTACAAGAACTCTACAAAACTTCAAATAGATTGAAACAGAAAAGAAATTTTCCTGTTACATAATAATCAAAATACAAAATGCACAGAATGAAAACAGAATATTAGAAGCAGTAAGTGGAAAAGGCTAAGTAACATATAAAGGCAGATAAATCAGAATTACACCAGACTTCTCAACAGAGACCCTAAAAGAAAGAAGACCATGGACAGATATCATGCAGACCCTAAGAGAACACAAATGCCAACCCAGCCTAATACACCCAGAAAAACTAACAATCATCATAGATGGAGAAACCAAATATTCCATGACAAAACTAACTTTAAATAATATCTATCCACCAATCCAGCCCTACAGAGGATTCTAGAAAGAAAACTTCAACACAAGGAGGATATCTTCACCAAAGAAAAAGTGAGAAATTAAACATCTCACAACAATCTCAAAAGGAGAGAATCATACACCCATAATACCACTTCCAACAACAAACATAATAGGAACTAGCAATCACCTGTCTTTAATATTTCTCAGCATCAATGGACTCAATTTCCCCCAAAAAAGACATAAGCTAACAGGCTGGATATACAAGCAGGATCCAGCATTTTGCTGCATACAAGAAACACACATCAGTGACAATGACAAACACTATCTCAGAGTAAAATCTGAAAAAAAGTTTTCCAAGCAAATGGTCCCAAAAAACAAACTGGAGTAGCCATTCTAATATTGAATAAAATTGACTTTCAACTAAAAATTATCAAAAAAGATGAGGAAGGACACTTCATACTCGTCAAAGGAAAAATCTACCAAGATGAACTCTCAATTCTGAACATCTATGCCCCAAATGCATGGGCACCAACATTTGTAAAACAAATGTTACCAAAGCTCAAAGCACACATTGAACCTCACACAATATTAGTGGGAGACTTCAATTCTCTACTCTTACCAATGGACAGATCATGGAAATAGAAACTAAACAGAGACACAGTGAAACTAACAGAAGTTATGAACCAAATGGATTTAACAGATATCTATAGAACATTTCACCCAAAAACAAAAGAGTATACCTTCTTCTCAGCACTTCATGGTACCTTCTCCAAAATTGACCATATAATCTGTCTCAAAACCAGTCTTAACAGATACAAGAAAATAGAAATAATCTCATGCATCCTATCAGATCACCAGGGACTAAGGTTAGACTTCAATAACAACAAAAACAACAGAAAGCCCACATACCCATAGAAACTGAACAATTCTCTATTCAATGATAACTTGGTCAGGGAAGAAATAAAGAAAGAAATTAAAGATTTTCTAGAATTCAATGAAAATGAAGGCACAGCACACTCAAATTTATGGGACACAATGAAAGCAGTGCTAAAATGAAATTTCATAGCACTAAGTGCTCTTATAAATAAATTAGAGACATCCTGCATAGCTATTTAACAGCATACTTGAAAGCTCTAGAAAATAAGAAAGCACACCCAAGAGGGGTAGACTGCTGGAAACAATCAAACTCAGGATGAAAATCAACCAATTAGAAACAAAGAGGAAGATACGAAGAATCAACAAAACCAAAAGCTGGTTCTTTAAGAAAATCAACAAGATAGATAAACTCTTAGCCAAACTAACTAAAAGACAGAGACAGTATCCAAATTAACAAAATCAGAAATGAAAAGGGAGATATAACAACAGAAATAGGAAATTCAGAAAATTATCAGATCTTACTAAAAAGGCCTACACTCAACAAAACTGGAAAATCTAAATGAAATGAATGATTTTCTAGACAGATACCATGTACCAAAATTCAATCAAGAGCAGGTAAACTATCTAAACAGTCCCATAACCCCTAAGGAAATAGAGGCCTTTACTAAAAACCTCCCAACCAAAAAGAGCCCAGGACCAGATGGGTTTAGTGCAGAATTCTATCAGACCTTCAAAGAAGAGCTAATACCAACACTCCTCAAACTATTCCATAAAATATAAGCAGAAGAATCACTACCTAATTTATTCTATTAAGCCACAGTTACTCTGAAACTTAAAACACACAGAGTCATTTTGCTTATGAATATTGATGCAAAAATACTCAATAAAATTCTAGCAAACTGAATCCAAGTACACATCAAAACCATCATTCAGCACAATCAAGTAGGTTTCATCCCAGGGCTGCATGGATGGTTCAATATATGAAAATTCATTAACATAATCTATATATAAACAAACTCAAAGAAAAAAATCACATGATCATCTAATTAGATGCTGAAAAAGCATCTGACAAAATACAACAACACTCCTTCATGTTAAAATTATTAGGGACATCAGGAATTCAAGGCCCATACCTAAACATAATAAAAGCAATATACAGCAAACCAACAGCCAATATCAAATTAAATGGAGAGATACTTGAAGCAATCCTACTAAAATCAGGGACAAGTCAAGGCTGTCCACTCTCTCCAAATCTATTCAATATAGTACTTGAAGTTCTAGCTAGAGCAATTAGACAACAAAAAGAGATTGAGGGGATACAAATTGGAAAAGAAGAAGTCAAGGTATCACTGATACATTTTTGGATGATATGATAGTATACCTAAGTAACTCCAAAAATTCTACCAGAGAACTTCTACAGCTGATAAACAACTTCAGCAAACTGGCTGGATATAAAATTAACTCATACAAATCAGTAGCCTTCCTTTAAACAAATTATAAATAGTCTGAGAAAGAAATATGGAGACAATACCCTTTACAATAGTCATAAAAATATAAAATATCTTGGTGTAACTCTAACCAAACAAAGGAAAGATCTATATGACAGGAACTTCAGGTTTCTGAAGAAAGAAATCAAAGAAAACCTCAGAAGATGGAAAGATCTCCCATGTTCATGGATTGGTAGATTAACATAATAAAAATGGCCATTCTACCAAGAGCAATCTACAGATTAAACACAGTCCCCATCAAAATTCCAATACAATTCTTCACAGACATGGAAAGAGCAATTCTCAATTTCATATGGAAAAACAAAAACCCAGGATAGCTAAAACAATTCTCAACAATAAAAGAACTTCTGGGGAAATCACCATCCCTGACCTCAAGCTGTACGACAGAGCAATAGTAATAAAAATTTCTTGGTATTGGTACAGAGACAAACAGGTTGATCAATGGAATAGAATTGAAGACCCAGAAATAAACCTACACACCTATGGACCCTTGATCTTGAACAAAGAAGCCAAAATCATACAATGAAAAAAAGAAAGCATCTTCAATAAATGGTGCTGGTCTAACTGGCAGTGTGTATATAGAAATTTGAAAATAGATCCATATTTATCACCTTGCGCAAAGCTCAAGTCCAAGTGGATCAAGACCTCAATATAAAACCAGATATAAAGTCTAATAAAAGAGAAAGTGGGAAAGAGCCTTGAACTCATTGGCACTGGGGAAAATTTCCTCGACAGAACTCCAATGGCTCAGGCTCTAAGATCAAAAATTGATAAATGGGACTTCATGAAACTGGAAAGCTTCTGTGAGGCAAAGGACATTGTCAATAGAACAAAACGGCAACCCATAGATTGGGGGAAAAAAATCTTCACTAATCCCACATCCGATAGAGGACTAAAGAAGTTAAGAAGTTAACCCCACCCACCCACCCTCCAAAAAAAACAAGTTAAAAATCAGGTACAGAGATAAACAGAGAATTCACAACAGAAGTATCTTGAATGGCTGACAAGCACTTTAAAAAATGTTGAAAGTCCTTAGTCATCAGGGAAATGCAAATCAAAACGACCATGAGTTTCCATCTTACACCAATCAGCATGGTTAAGATCAAAAACTCAAGTGACAGCACATGCTGGTGAGGATGGGGAGAAAGGAACACTCCTCCATTGCTGGTGGGATTACAAACTGGTACAACCACTCTAGAAATCAATCTGGCAGTTCCTCAGAAAATTGGAAATAGATCTACCTGAAGATCCAGCTATACCAATTGTGGGCATATATCCAAAAGATGCTTCACCATGCCACAAGGACACATGCTCCCCTATGTTCATAGCCAGAAGCTGGAAACAAACCAGATATCCCTCAACTGAAGAATAGATACAGAAAATGTGTTTCATTTACACAATGGAATACTATTCAGCTAAAAAGAACAAGAACATCAAGAATTTTGCAGGCAAATGTACGGAACGAGAAAATATCATCCTGAGTGAGGTAACCCAGACCCAAAAGGACATGTATGGTATGTACTCACTAATAAGTGAATATTAGCCAAAAAAGTACAAAATACCCATTGTACAACCCACAGACCACAAGAAGTTTAACAAGCAGAAAGGCCCAAGTGAAGACGCTTCAATCCCACTTAGGGGGGAGAAGAAAGTAATGATAGGGGCTAGAAGGAGGGAGGGACTTGTGTAGGAGAGGAAGGGTGAGGGGGAAAGGCAAACAGGATCAGGTAAGGGGGGAACAAGAGAGAAGCCCAGAGGGGCAGCAGAATGAATGAAAATATGCAGCCTCTGGGGTGGGAGGTGGGGGCGGGGCTCTAGAAAGTACCAGAGACCTGGGAGCTAAGAGACTCTCAGGACTCAACAGGGTTGGCCTTAGCCCAACAGTGGGGAGAGGGAACTTGAAGAGCCCACCTCCAGTAGATGGACAAAGCCTCAAGGGGAGGGACAGGGTTACCAACCTACGGTCAAAATTTCTGATCCAGAACTGTTCCTGTCTAAAAGAACTACATTGACAAAAATGGAGAAGAGACTGAAGGGAAGGCAGTCCAGTGACCGGGCCAACTTGGGATCCATCTCAGGGGGGTGAGGGGAGAACAAAGACACTACTACTGATGCTGTGATGTGCTGACAGGAGCTTAGCATGACTGTCCTCTGAGACAACGATTGGACTGAAGTCAGGGACCCCTATGGTTAAATTAGGGGAAGGATTGAAGAAGCTGAAGGGGAGGGTGACACCACAAAAAGACCAGCAGTCTCAACTAACTTGGAACCCCGGGAGCTTCCAGACACTGAGCCACCAACCAGGCGGCATACACGAGCTGGTCTGAGAGCCCCAGAACATATATACAGAGACCAGCTGCTTGGTCTGGCCTCAGTGAGAGAAGATGTATCTAATCCTCGAGAGACTTCAGCCACAGGGAGTGGGGAGGTCTGATAAGGGGAGGAGCATCCCCTCAGAGAGGGGTGAGATGGGTTGAGGAACTGTGGGAGAGGGGACCTGGAGAGGGGGCAATGGCTGGGTTATAAAAAATAATAAAAATAATAAAAACCCTAAGTCCCCCAACAGCAAGGTCCATAGCTTCTGTTCATCTCTCACATGGAGGTTGTGTAATAAAGTACAGTGAGCACTCTATGAGAGCACTCTGTCAACAACGAGTAGGGTCTGTCAAGTCTAAGGCTCCAACATGTCAGAGAGAACACTGTTCTTTGGGACTGTTTCTCCCTAACCTAAATGGGATTTTCAAAATTTGTTATTCTGCGTTCGTTCCCTTCAAGGCTTACTTTGAGGGTAACGGAACGTAACTTGGCCCGTTTGCTTTTTAACGTGCTGACCTCTAGTGGTCAGTCAATACAACAACGCTACTGCAGAATGTGTTTTCTAAGATTTTTGTAAAATGTAGCACCGGATGAGATAGACTTCTGAGCTCAGCTTAATCTGCCCACTCCATACCATGGGCGGGATGCTCACCGGCCGTCTCTCTCACGAGACTGGAGTCAAGATCAGAATTCTCGCTTTCGTATGGTTCTTCCCCCCCACTGCCTGGCACATATCTGAAAACGACATTTCCTGATACACTGCAATTAAGAAATAATTGAAAGTGACAGCCACGCAGTTTCAGAGTGCCTTACCACAAAATATAATCAGATAAATATGGATAAAGGCTTCACCATCTACTAGACGACAAACAAGCAAGGGTACAGGTTTTATCTGTGTCTTCTTTAGATCTCCAATACTTTACACTCTAACTGCCACATGCCAAGGACTAAATAGATGTAAGATGAGCAGATTGACAGGTGGGCAGATAAACTTTAATTCAAAAGTAGAATTAAAGCCAAAACCTGCTTGCTTTCTTGTTCTACTAGCAAATGGAAGATCTTAGTCTTGAAGCTAGAGGTTCAGTCTTCTCTCAAATGCCTCATCTGTTAAAGACCCCACATTTGTCTGAGGGACCCCTCCTATTAATTAATGATAAACTTCATATCTCTCCAGATCAATATACCTGACCTAAGTGCACATTATTTTTCAGACTCTCGGTCATAAGTCATAAGGTTTGTGTTCTCAAATGGGGACCTAATGAAGATTTCTTTCCATCACAGTTTGTTTCCTCATCATTCAGAATTTTCATTGAGTATTTGACTCAATACCAGGAAATTCCCTGAATAATGAGAGCCCAGTGGGAAGACAAATGATGCCCCAACTGTAATAGAAGTAGGAAGGACAGAAAGGATACAGAAGAAAGCCTGGATTATGCTGTAACCCTTTCCCAGTGTTAAAGAAAATTCAAATTAAGAGAGCACTCAGACGGTATGGTCATATCACTATCTTAAAGAATGTGTGAGTGAACTCAGGATGCCATGTCAAAATAACCCAGGTTATAGGTGGAGAGAGAGATTCTATATGCAAGGGCAGAAGGTTACACCACCACTTCACACATATTTTGTTTCGAGAATCAACTCAACCATTGAGGATTTTAGCAACTTTCACATACATCACCATTCTGATGCCTGAAATCTCCTTTCCTCTTACCATGGTTCAAACTCTTTCTGTAATTCCCCACTTCACAGATGAGATGACGCTGGGATCTTGAGAGTTGAAGTCTTAATATGGAAGAGAGGAAGAGAGGAAGTATCACAACTACATATTAGGAATCTAGAAGCCCTCTAGCCCTGCCTACCCACATGAAGTTTACAGAAGCCCTCAATCGTTCCATGCCTGTCTAATCCTGGATGGGTAGCATATAGTTGTGCCTACATTTTCCTCCTCCCCAGAGGAAGCCTCTCAAGGATATCCCCCTTGGAATCAAAGCCTAAGGGAGCATACCAGTACATGGAGATTTGCCTTCTCCCCGAATGTCTATCCCCTAATAGAAAGAACACACACAAATACCCATTTTTAGATGCCTTTTACTCTAGATATAGCAGCTAGCCAGTTCCAAAACTCCGCAATGATTTCCAAAGATCACGAGGACCTGAGGTCAGAGGCATGTATGTATCTCACATGTATCTCCACCTAGGGGGTTTAGACTCCAACTTTCAAGTTTAACAGAAATCAGGACATGTAGACTCTTCTTTGTTCTGACACTGTTCTCTGTTGGATTGAGGCCCATAGTATAGAGGTCTGCCCGCACTTTGCCTCGCTGGGAGCTGTTGTTGTAACTGTAAAGTTCTTGAAACAGTAAAGTGGTCCTTCTTAAACCAACTCTAGCAAATTGCCTGATTCTTAAACGTTTTGCCACTTAGTGCTCTAGGGGGGAGGGAGACACGATACAGTTGCTAGCATCACCGGACATAAAAAAAAATGATAAATGGATCAGAATGCTCAGAAGAAAGGAGACACATTTTTAAGTCAAAAGGGATTCTTAGCTATCCCTCTGTCTAGTGAGCCCAGCAAGTGTCTTTGAATATGATCTTGTTTCAGTAAAGATTCCTTCAGGCAACTATGTTGGATGCCCAGATGCTTGGAGAAATTGAGGGATTACAGAATTGTCTGACATAACTAATGCTCTCCAAATGTCCAAGAATCTCTTATAGTCCTTAATATACACTGAGTAAGTCTGTAAATGACATCAAGAACCTCCTAAGGAAACAGACTCAGAGATTGTGCGGATGGCTATCATCAGCATCAGGACCTCAGTAACTACCTTGGATGGCCCAAGCTGAGATGGATCAGCCAAACAGATGCTTGACATTATGGAAAACATTATGACATGAGAAACAGGATGTTGTAACCGAGGGACTTGTGAGGACAAAGGTGGTGTGGACACTGCAGCTGGAACTGAGGCCTAACCTCGCCTAGTGCTGGAAGCAGAAATGGTCGTGCTAGGGTAAGCCACACTGGACAAAGTTCTCAGCCAGTGCTACTGACATGTGGGGCCAGAACATGGCTTTGGGTATTGAGACTACAAGCAAGAGACTCTCCTATCCACTGTGAGATGTTTAACAGCAACCGGGTTTCTATTCACAAGATGTTATTGGCATGCCTATCCCCAGACTATTACAACCATAAAGGCCTGCAGACTTTGTCAAATGGCCGGGGAGTGGGGACATTAACACTGGCTGACATGCACTAATATAAGCTAAAAGAACAGAACTATGAGGAATGGAGACATGGCTTGGCAGTGTACCCAGAATTCTATGAATTCATGTAAATGCCCGGCCTGCCTGTAATACTAGCCTCAGAATGTAGAAACAAGGGATCCCCAGAGCAAACTGGCTGGCAGGATAGGCCATATCAGCAAGTTCTGAGTTTGACTGAGAGACCCTACCTCAATGAATAAGGAAGAAAACCAACAGAGAATGAAAATGGACATTAACCTCAGACTTCTACGTGCACTTGCAAACACATGGACATACACACAGATACGCATATACACATATGCTTATACATATGCAAAATGCATATACAGACACACATATATCTCCAAAGTAGGACAAGGCAAGAGCAAAGAGTATGACTGTCGAATTTCAAATTTGTGTCATCTGAATGTTCAGGCCCATTGGTAAAGCTAAGAGTAAAAATGCCTAGATACCATGAGATGTCTACAGTCATTGCCACAGCAGCTAGCCAGACATCACTTTTCTCCTTTGGCCTTTAACAGAGGGTTATCCTTTGATCCAAATAAGTCCTTCAGGATATATAAATGACTCAAGGTGCAAAGAACCTTCAAAAAATATACTGGGTGTCCTACAGAAAGGGCAAGCATGTCTTCAGGCTACTGGTGGGGAAATGAGAGTTAATGTTGTCTGCACTCATTGAGCTGGTGCCCGGGAGATATACTTAGAGGAGGTAGCTGATAAGAATGGTTTGTTTTTTAATTGCAGTAAATTAACTTTTGCAGCAAGAAAACCATCGAATTCAAGATTCACACACGAGCAGTTTTCTCGGCTTATTTCAAGTCAGGGCCCAAGTCTCTAAAAGGAATGAATCTCAGGGCTTTTTATTCTCAGTAGTTTTGACAGTTCTCTGGAGAAGGGAGACTGCTGTGAAATGAAACAAATGACTGGAAATCCCTGTAATTCAAAACAGGTTGAGAATCACCAGCACTGCAGGAAGAAAATTAAAAGCTTTGATATCTACACAACAAAAACAGGCCACACAGCCAACAGTTCCAAGTCAATAAGTGCTTCTCTCTGTTGAGTATAGAAACAAGAGATTCCAATTTGCTGGCATTTGAGCTATATTTCAAGGGGAGAACTATAAAATTCAGTAAATTGGAAAACACAAACTCGAAGATGAAAAGCACAGTTGTGCAAAATTTATGACCCAGAGGTGATTCTTCAGCTTTCAACTTGAGCCCTATCTTAGCAAGATGTTTTGCGTTGAGATGTGTTTCTTCCTCATAGAAAGTGAATGAGCTGCAAACATCGGTATTGTAAAGTTCAAAGGTCTGCCTGCATACAAACAATCTGAAGAAGAAATTGTGTTGTCTGTGCCCAGGTGAGGAAAGCATATCTGAGCTTATACCCAAATATCTGACCCAAGGGCACATTGCAGCTGGGAAAGCAAGCAGATGGTAGCAGAAAAGTCTCAGTGTCTTATGTAGCCCAGGCTGAACTAAAACATCCTGAGTTCCATCATGCCTGTTTTTAGGCTGTGATGGTTAGTTACAATTGTCAACCTGATACAACCTAGAATTTCCTGAGAAGTGAGTCTCAGTGAGGAACTGTCTAAATTGGGTTTGGTCTGTCTGTGAGGGATTACTTCTATTGAATTCATTAATGTGAGAAGACTTGATCCACTATGGGCAGTACCATCCCTTAGGCAAAAGGTTCTTAAATATTTAATAGTGAAAATTCAAACTGAGCCTGAACAAGCAAGAAAGTGTGCATGCTTTCATGTTGCTCTGCCTTTGGCAGTAGATGTAATGTGACTAGCTTTTTTCAGGTCCTGTGGCCTTGGCTTCCCTGATGATAACTGTAACCTGGGATTATGAGGTGAAGGAAGTCCCCCTCCCATGCTGTTTTTGTCAACTTATAGTATCATCACATCTCAAAGCAAAACTGGGACATACTCTGTGCTGTGAGTTCAAAATGGATTTTGTATATGATCTGCAGACACTCCACCAACTGAGTGATGGTCCCAGCCCGATAGTTTCTTAATGTTTATTTCAACAAGCAGCTCTAATCTCCTAAAGCAGCATTTCTCAAACTTCCTAATGCTATGACCCTTTAGTATAGTCCCTAGCGTTGTGGTGACCCCCAACCATAAAATTATTTCATTGCTACTTTATAACTGTAATTTTGCTGCTGCTAGGAATTGTAATGTAAATATCTGATATGCGGGATACCTGATATTCAACCCTTGTGAAAGAGGCCATGACCCACAGGTTGAGAACCACTGTCTTAAAGAGTCTTCAGAAGCACCTTCAATGGAAATGGTTCTCAACATGTGGGTTGTGGCCCCTTTGGAGGTCACTTATCAGATACCCTGCATATCAGATATTTACATTACAATTCATAACCATAGCAAAATTATAGTTGTGAAATACCAACAAAATAATTTTATGACTGGGGGTCAAAAAATGCCTTTCCCATAGATCATTTCATATCTCCATCCCCATCTCCACAACAGCCCAGACAACACCACTTTCTGTCCTGTGGCTCTGTCTCAGGAGATGCCTCTTAGGCAACGTCTCAGATCTAGCCCTTTGTGACATTACTTAATGCCTTTTTTTAAATGGCATTATTTTTAATCAGCATGCAAAGTAATTTGTTTCTTTACTGCCTTTTCGCTGACTTGGTTAGAGCTGATCCGCCACTAATCTCCTCCAATTCCATGGCCCTCTTGTTCCCCTTCACCTTTGTGTTCCCTTATCTCCTTTCCAGTATAGTTTGTTCATTTATTTGTCTATCTGCTAATCTATCTAAAGATATGAGTATTGCATTTATTACTGCAAATGAGTGATTTCAAATATCATACTTAAAACAATCATTTTAGATAGAAGTATAGCTCAGTGATTGGGTGCTTCCCTCACATACATGAGGTTCCAGAGTCAAAGGCCAGAACTGCCAAAACAAAAATCATCTAGACAGCAATACTTTCTCTGAGTCGGCTAGCTAAGTAATCTCTGCTCAACAGTGCCTGTGGCTCAGCTGAGAAGTGTGAATCCTAAGACGGGACTGAACATCGGAAGGCTGGAATCTTGCAGACATGTGTTCACTCATGTCTGCCGCGTAGCTGCGGTGGCTCAGAACGGAGCAGCCAACAGAATATGGAAATACAGTCTTCCCATGTGGCTTTGCTCCCTCACAGCACACTGGCTTCTGAGTAGAGGGACTTCTTATGCAGTGAGACTCCTAGCAAACAACATAGAAATGGCTTCACCATTCAGAACTCAGTCAGAGTCACTCTGCTATCCTTCATTGCTCAACACAGTCCCTCCCATACATGGAGAAGAAAAACGGACTTCACTTCTTGGTGAGAAGAGAGCCAAAGAATCTGGACATTTTTGTTTGTAGTAGAGCCACTGTGGGTGCCTTGCCAAGATGGAGCAGAAGAGGCTTGCTAACATGAATAATAAAGAATAAAACTACAGATCAATCCATTTTAAAATATTTTTTAATTTAAAAAGAAGCTCATGCCAATTTAAAAACCAAGTAGAAGGAAATTTTCTTAACACATAACGCACTAAAACTGCAGTTCGAAGCACTGAGTGGGAGTAATTGTGTATGCACTAAGGCAATTTAATCTGGTCATAAGTTACGCTGCTGGGGTCCAAGGTCTGCGTCAGATGTTTCCAAGCTCCTGGTGTCTTTTTCATGCATGAAATAAATATGCGTACAGGTTGCAAAATAGCAGAGAAACTTTATTTGAAGCGTAGCAGTGATACACTATCAAGATTCACAGAAGATCTCAGGAGTAAAGATATGCAAGGACCATAGATACTGTTTGGAGCTTCCTTTTGCGGGGTTCAAGAGAAAGAAGGAGAAGCTTGGTCACTAGAAGCTTAGTTTGGACAACTCTCTGTTTTGATTGACAAGTTTGGATTATCTAGGTTTCTTCTCAATGTGTGAGTCCCTTCCCATATGCATCTGGTTTTAATCATGTTCACACCCACATGTGCATAGGCAAGAGATGTCAATAGAGGATTTTCTCTAAAAGTTCACTTTGAGGATGCAGTCTATCTTATTATGTACACACACAAAACCAGACAGGGGTCCACTGCCCATAGTTCCCAGATTGTGCTCCAGGAGGTATGTGAGTCCCTGCAGCACAGTGCTGTCAAGGGATTGCTAAGGGGAGAACATTCATTATTTCCATTGCTTAAAGCATGTATAAATGCAGCCCACTGCTGATGGGGTGCTAGGAGGCTAACAGGTTGCTAGGTGCATTATTTAGAGAGAGGTACATGTCTAGCCCAAGCCAAGTCCTGGGTTGCTAAGGTAGTCTCTATGCAGTCTGCCTGTTACAACCACCAATCCACTACCAGTGTCCAGCCTCACATACAGTGTTCTCCAAAGAGCAGATACAAATGACTAGAAACACAGGGAGGGCAGAACTAAGTCCATCATTCTGATACTGGCTAAGTTCTGGAGGATGACTCCGCTGGAATTTTAATACACCAGTTCAATAGAGAATATTCTCAAAGTAGTTTGATCATCTTTGTGTCAGTCTCTCTTTGTAGTCCAGACTAACCAGGAAATTGCTATATTTTGAGAGGACTGAGTTAGTCAGAGCCAGGCTGACTCCATGACAGGCTTCACCCTGGCAGTTTGAAAGACTAGGCCTAAATTTCTGTTTTCCAGAAATGAGAACTAGGATCCAGGAATCTATGATCAGCCAATCACAGCCATGGGCAGCCAATCCGAGAACACCTTGTCATCTGGCCTGAAGTAAGAATAAGTAGCTAGAATGAATAAGCAATCCCCCACCAAGGAGGTCTCCAGAGCCTAACCAACTGTAGAATTAGTCAGACACCTAGAGATAGAGCTAGCCAATTAAGGTAAAAAAGCACATACCTCTCCCTGGAATTCCCTTACTGACAATAAAATCTAGGCCTGTGGGCCCACTAGGTGTCTCCATTCCTGAATGAAGAGACCCTGGCATGCAGGAAATTCAGCTGAATAAATGCTCTTTGCTTTTGCATACTATTTGAGTCTGGGGTTTTCCTTCAGCGATTCTTGGACCCTCACAATCTGAGGTTGATTTCAAACACTCAGCAAGCCTCCTTCCTCAGCCTCCCAGATGCTAGAGTTATAGATGTAAGCCAGTAGTTAACAATAACAGTCAGCCCTGTTTTACAGATAAGGAAATTAGAACACCGGTCTTGTGGAGGAAATTGATCATGATCCCTCAGCCATAAGATTCTGCATTCAACTCCCTTCTATCTCCTCTTCTTCTGGGACTCTCCCGACCTGGTGAACCACTTTCATTTCTTGCTCATTTATCAATGCTTTCCTATTGTCTAATGTTCTGTGCTAGATTTTAATTCTTTAAATCTTTCTTTCATAAGGCTAATCCTCTCTTCAGCTCAAATGTGCCTGAATGTGCATTTTGCTTCTTAAAATCTCCACGACTTTTATTACTCATTTCTAAAAATCCCACATTGTTCTTTTCAAATCTGCCTCACATTTTTACAGTATTTTATTCTCCTTTCATATGTTCAGATCCCCCTTTTGTTCTGAAGCATCTGGTCCCTGAATTGTATACCTTCTCTATCTGACCTTTGTATTACCAGAAATTCTTGGTGTCTAATCACCCTCTGCTTTTTCTGCTGACTGAAGAATTTCTGGATGTGTTGTGAGCAGAGGTCATCTGTCATCATGTTGACCTGTTATTTAAAGGGTTGTTCTCCCTTCCGAGGTGTGGGGGGGGGAGGGGGGAAGGCTTTGCTAGATCCGTAGGAGACACACAAACCTGAGACCACTTTTTAAAATGTGTCATTTGGGAGATTCCTAATAGATACAGGTAGCAAGAATGGTTAAAATACAAAGTCACTGGTTTGTGTTTCTCAGGGAGTGTTTTTCCCACCATGTGCAAAACACAAACTGATACTGACAAGGGTCTATGTGGTCCCTATAGTACTCAATAAAGCCTTTATTTTAAAGACTCTTTCACATAGGTGTGACATTATTTCTGCCATAAATTCTATCTTATTTTTTTCCATTGTCTCTCAAAGTGGAAAGTTAAGGGTTCTTTTGAAAATCAGTTGTGTTGGATGACTTTTTGCTGGGGCAAACATGTGAAGGAACATTTAGCTGAAGAAGACACAGGAGAAAGGATGTTCTGCTAAAGCAAGCATGTGGAAGGACACGTGATGGAGGATCTTTTGCTAACAATACACATGTATTAGTCTGCCTTACATTGCATAGTTGAGCTGCATTTGTCCAGACTCAAACGAGAGAAATGCACCAAAAAACTTCTGGTAGTGTGCTGCAGTTTCTTGCCACTGCTGAGGATTCAGGATGATTGGCAGAGTGATGTCAGCTGAGACAGACACACCTGCTGAGGCAAGACGTGTGGAAGACATGTGATGTTTGGAAGGAGGAAAAAGAGGACTTGATAGACAATGGTGGAGGCTGAGCTTGGCTTGCTTATAGAGCTAGCTGTGCAACGCTTGTGAGTGCCGAGACTTCACTGAGAGAGGCACACCAGGAGAAGACAACTTCTTCTGGCGTTCCTCCTGGTCCCTCCTGCTGATTTGTGCTGAGACTGAGGCCTGGCTGTTTCTGCTAGATAGTCCTACCACTGCTGATTTGTGGTTAATATCCTGAGCATTGAACTGGACTGCTGGTGTATCCGTGAAGAGGATCGAGCTGCCACTGTTAACCTATGAACTGAACTGCCGATTTCCAGACAACACAGATAGGAATTGCCCCAAAGAACCTTTCGAAACAGGCCCATTCCTCCCCCATCCTTCCTTTTCCACTTTCTCTGCTGGGTGATGGGCTACAGGGAGGTTAAAGTGTTTAAGAACCATTATTAAAAATAGGTATTGAAAAATTAAAGTTACACCCTCCTATTGAAACAAGTTCCAAATTGCTTAGTCTGGGATTCTACAGGTTTCTTTTTTCCCTTATGATGCTTTGCTGTTAGGGTTATCTCAGGTTTTTTTTGTTGTTGTTGTTGTTGTTTTTTTTGAGGGGGGTATTTTTGTTGTTTGAGGTTGGTTGGTTTGGGTTGTGACTGGTGCATAAATGTTAACTTCTAAGCCTCATTTCTCAAGACTGTTAAATTTAACCCAAAAAATACATTTTCTTTTAATTCAGTACCACAGAGACAGATTGAGGAAAAGTAGAGAGGTATGTGCTTAGATGCTTAAAGTTCTACTGAGAAGCTTAGGAAGGGACCCAATGAATGTCCCAAGACATATCTAGCTGTACTGGGAACTCAGACCCCCTTCAGGTTCAATGTCCCTGTAAAAGAGCACCCTAGTCTCTTCTGGGCAACAGAAGAAGGGGTGGGACAGTAGAAAGCATCCTTTTGGCTGCCAGGAATACCAGATGGTCTAAGAATCTGTCCCCTCCACACATAAATGCCCAATCTTCCTGAAGTTCTTGCCCAATCCCCCCTTCCTTTCCACCTCCTCAGCATCTGATTGGGGCTACTGTAACAAAATGTATCACATACCAGGTGACTTAGAAACAACCAGCATCTCCTTGCTTCACATATCTATAGACAGGTCCCAAATAAGTACTAAGTGGGTTAGTTCCTTCTGAGAGCTGAAGGAGAATCAGTTGTATAATGATGGAGTAACTATTGGCAGCCCCAGAGTGATCACACTGTGATTCTCATTCACTTCCTGTTCCAAATGTCTGTCTCTGTGTCCCAGTACCCTTCTTTTATGGGAGCGTGTTTGTCATGGATTAAGTTCACCCTAATGACCCCACTTTAACTTCATTACCTCCATGTCTTAGGCAGGATTACTACTGCTGTGATGAAACACCACGACCAAAGCAACTTGGGGAGGAAAGGGTTTATGAGACTTACACTTCCATATCCCTGTTCATCAGTGAAGGAAGTCAGGACAGGAACTCAAGCAGGGCAGGAACCTAGAGGCAGGAGCTGATGCAGAAGCCATGAGGGTGTTGCTTACTAGCTTGCTCTACCTGGCTTGCTCAGCCTGCTTTCTTATAGAACCCAGGACCACCAGCCCAGGGATGGCTCCACCCACAATAGGCAGGGCCCTCCTACACCAATCAGTCATTAAGAAAATGTCCTACAGGCTTGCCAACAGCCTGATCTTATGGAGGCATTTTTTCAATTGTGGTTCACTCCATTCCAATGACTCTAGGTTATGTCAAGCTGACATAAGACTGGCCAGTACACACTATAAGGACCCTACCTCCAAATAATGTCAGATTCTGTGGTACTAGGAGTGAAGATATCAATATAATACAAAGAGCATGTCATTTTCTCAGTCTGATACCTACCTGCTCCCCATCACACACACCACACAAATATCCTGACTCATATGTACACTGTACACACATATGTTAAAAAGTGTGCTCTGGGTTCTCTGGTTTGGTGAGACATGCAGACAAGATATGGTCATCTTGTAGAAAGGTTATTCACACAGATCCTTCAAAGCAGAAAACATCTTATAATTCTATAACAGAATATCGCAATGGATGTAAATTTGTTTCTTGGGCTGGGGAAATGGCTTAATCAATAAAATGTTTGCCCAGAATAAACACTGAGTTCAAGTCTCCAGCACCCACATAAAAAGCCAAGAGGCTGCAGGCATCTATAATCACAGCACTGGGGAGGCAAAGACAGATCGATCAATCAATCAAACACACTGACCAGCAGTCTCCAAACATCAGGCTCCAAGAGAGACCCTTTACTGGAATTTTCCCTGGAAGGAAGGCTGTGGCATGGTGAGCATACTGGTGGGCTTAGAATTAAATAATTTGATTTATTTCAGAATATTCTGAATCATAGAGGTGCTCCCTAACCACCTGGCTCCAGAGTGACGTAGAACAGGGGGACATTGCTTGGTGATAAAGCAGTGGGTGGAGATGCCAGCTTGGGAACAGTAAGTATGTATCAAAGAGAATTTATACATTTCTGTGGAGCCATTTACTATCTCTAGGAATTAGCTAGCTTCAGAGATCTATCTAAGATCCATGTAGTGAATGTCATCGCTTTAAGGACACAGAAAATAGAGGCCAGGAGTTAGTTCCCTTGGTAAAGGGCTTATCACACTAGCCTAAGGATCTGGTTCTGAAAGTGGCTGAAGCTCAGCATGGTGCTCCATGTTTGTTCTGTCAGCACCAGGGAAGCTAAGACAAGCAGGGATCTGGAGCTAGGCAGGCAGCAATCACCAAACGCCAGCTTCCCGTGAGAGGCCTTGTCTAAGAACCAAAATGGCAGGCTTCTGAGGAACAACACCTGAGGTTAGGAGGCCGTGGTCTGTAACCTGATCTGTGGCTCTCCTTGGTCTGTAGAGGCTCTCGGTCTGCTCATCACTGCTCTCTCTACTTGGCCTTGTCTCCTATTCCCTTGCCTTTTTCGAGCCATCATGTTTGTATCCCTGCTTTGACATGTGTAATGAAGATTGGAGAATAAGCAGAGGCTAGGCTTGTGTGGTCCAGCTTCTGTGCACGGTCAACAACCATCCTGTTGCAACACGTGCTGGAGCTCTGATGCTCGGCCACAGAGTCTTTGCTGCTGATGATTTAGACATCTCCACACATTTTGGCCCCTCCTCATTCTGAACCACTCTACTTACAAACACCTTCTGTCCTTTACCCGACATGCCACGCAACTCAGAGACATGAGGCTGAGAGCCTGAGTCCTCTCTGCTCCGCTGCCCAGCTGCTTTCTCCTCGGCTCTCTTCAGCAAGTTATTTTTCTCTGCTTGCCCAGCAAGCTCATATTCCAGGACTTAAAAGGTAAACTATCGCTTTAAAAGGAAAAAAAAAAAGCAGCCGCCTAGTGACCTTCCCTGGGAACTGGTTGCTAAGCTGGTGTTTTTTTTCCCCCTGAGACGTGGTTGCAGCTTCACAGGGAGCAACCTCCCTTACCCCAGCCCACCCCTTCGTTGATTTCTAAAAGATTCCCTGGCTTGACACAACTGGTCTCTCATCTCAACCTTCCATCCCAGAAAGTGAAATCTGCACACTGCGTTTTGTAGAGTGGATTAAGGTAAATCGGTTTTTAACAGAAACGGGCTGCAGCCCGAGTGTCCTGCTTTCTTTTCTTCTCTGTTCCGGTTCCGGCTTGGAAACCAGCCCCTCCCTGGTGCCAGGAGAGTGGGCTGAATGCTTTGCAATATGAGGGACTCTCAGCTCACTTGCAGTTTTACTTTCTGAATGCACCGCAGGGACAGCTTTGATCTCAGCTGCTGTCTGGTATCCAACTTGCAGGGGAAATGCAAACCAGTTCACGGAGAGCCTCTCTGGCCAGTGTGCTGCTAAGCACCAGCTGCATGTTGCTTTCAAGCCTTTAGTTTAAACTGCTCCAGCAAAGGGGAGGGCGGGCCGGAGGGAATCCAAACCTCACTTTTCTTGGTATTGGACAAAGAGCTCGGAACCACAGGGCTGAGGGCTACCAACCTCTCAGAAAAGTCTACTGACCATCAGCTAAACTGTTTCCCTTTTTGCAAATAGGTGCTATGAAAAGCTAATAAAATCTAATGAGAAATACATGTCAGCTATTACATTTTATATAAACATTTCTGCAAATAAGTGTAATGACAGTATGTTATGTATAGAGGGGAACTGTATATGAATCAAAGAAATATGTGTATATATGTATACAAATAGAGAGATGGATATACACATATATAAACATAGATCAATCTAGACATAGATAGTTGAGCTAGAGTTCACTTACAGAGTCATTCATTCAAGTTTTTATTGAGCATCAATAATACAGCAGATGATGAACTCAAGTTTACAGCAAACAAAAACGACTTAGACCAGGTCCAGTGCTGAGAGTTTGCTGAGCAAGCAGTTGTCTAAACAGATAATGAGTTCAGTGACAAAAGAGATTTGTAAAAAACGGTCTAAGGAACTCGGCACACAGCAGGACTTTTGCCACAGAGGAGCTTCCAGTACTCCTGTGCAACCGAGCAATCGCACGGAGCAGAGCCTGTGTGCTGACCTGCCCTCATCAAAGGAAAGGTGCCCCATTCATCTGACCAAATGACCACACACAGCTATGTCACTCACCTTGTACTCTAGAATAACTTGCTGTTACATAATTAATCACTAAAAGGCATGTGACAGCTCCCGAGACGTCCCAGCTTTGAGTGGGCCTCCCACTTGAAAGGAAAAGCCGCTTTGTCTCTGAAGAGAGAAAGTGAGCATGGGTAGAGGGAACAAGGTTCCAGCAACACTTTAAGTAGACAAGGGAAGGCAAGTGTCCTGGGCCTGGCTGGAAGAAGGGGAGAAGAGACTTGCTTAAGGCTGTGAGGGGTTGGCGACAAAAACTAAAGAGCGTAAGTGGATCGGATCGGATCGGTGCTCAATGCTCTAAGGCTTTTCTTACGATTCTCTTCTGTCTCTGAATCTCCGTTCCCCTTCTCAGTCGTCTCCTCCCATCTTCCCTCCGAACCATGACCTCTTCTTATGACCATCCTGGTTGGAAGAAAGATACTCCAAAGAGACGTCAGTGCCTCTCCTTCAGCTATCGGACCATTAAAGCGATGGACTCTAAGAACTGTATTTTCTTGGTACCAAGTGCTGGGAGAAGGAAAAGATGGGCTGAGGGGAGGAGCGCAAGGGAGAACTTGTCTCCAAAAGACAGTTCTGACCTCTGTCAGTCACCTTGCAGAAGATACTGGGACAGAGACAATGATGCGTCAGTGATGGGAAGGTCCACCCCCCGCCCAAAACTGCTTAGCTATGTATCCCTCCTGGCACCTTTTATTCAGACCCAAATTTCATGTCAGGACTCCGGAAGACAGACTGTGACATCACAGGACACCACTTCCCAAAGTCACCATGTTGTCTGATTTGTCCATTATTTTTCTCTTCCATTATCCTTCTGGGGCACTGGTGGCCAAGCCTATCTTGTTAGAGAGGCCAACAGTTCTGACCCTAACTCTGGCAACATCCATAATAATAAAGCCATACACCATAGCAGTACAGATAGCCTGGCCTGTGACCGCTACTTTATTACAATATTTTCACTGTGGAGCCCATAAGAAACCATCGTTACCTGAGGCAGGAAGTATGATTGTGAGTTCACAGACTCCACCGTGATGTTTCAAGATCACACCGCTGGTGAGAAGATGAGGATTTGAAACCAGGGCCATGGTCTTTTTTCAAAGGCCTCCCTCTTTAAAGCCATAATTTCACATATAATTAATACACCATCCTTTGGGAGCAGCTGCAGCTAAGAAAGGCTTTAGATAGTATATCCTCTTCCTCCCAGTCCTTCCCTGTATCCTAGATGGTCATCCCTGCGTTCTTGATGTGACTCTGACTGGCTGGCTTTAGAGACAGTCTGTGTGGTCAGATAACAGTGTAGGTACTTTCCTTTTAAAATGTGTTGGTTTTCTGTCCCATGTAAAATAGATTGCTGGCCTTGCATCACCTATGTAACAAGGACACTGCTATAGTGTTTGTAAGTATTTTCACAGTAAGGATAGTGTAGACTAGTGATGGCAACCTTGTTTTGGCAAGACTAAAGTGGGGCCAGGGAGAACTTTGGGACCACAAAGTGCGAAGTTCAGACTCTAAGAATGAGATTTAAAATCTGTGACCTCACATAACTTCGGAAATCTTGGTTAGCTTGGGTCTAAGGATGCATCCCACTGATAGCTATCGTGTGGGGGTGAGCAGAACGCATGTGTGGAGAGACGGTAAAGCTCCAGCTCCACACACCCAGGGCTTTTATTTTGACACTGTCAAAGAATGTATTAACAAGTGGCCATGGCAAATGCTGATGACAGGGGCTTATTAAAGCCGGGAGGTGTTTATTCATCTTTTCGGAGCCAGCAACACTCAGAGGAGAGATAAATTTTGGTGTCATTTGATTTCTTTCAAAACTCATTGGAAGGTTAATGGTGGGGAAAGAATGGGGAGAGAGGAAACAAGTCCAGTACATCTGTCGTTTTCCTCTTGGAGTCTTTTCTTCCATGTATGACTTGTTTTTCATTTATGGAGAGTCCACTTTCCACTTACTAAAACACTTCCCGCTCTTTATTTCCAGTTTCTAAGGACCAGAAGTGTTGGTCAGAGCCACTGATGTCCGTAGGCATCTCCTTGTTCGTTCCTGCCCCCTCCAGTACTCATGCACACCTCTTTACCTCTGAGTTGGCTTTCATCTTCTCTCTTCTCCTGCTTGAGATTTTGGAGGGGTCTGGATGGAGGACAACTGACTAGCAGATCATTTGTTTTTCTTTTTCATGCTAACTCCCTGGGAGAGTCAGCAACCCCCCCCCCGTCCCCCGCCCGGTCCCCCGCCCGGAGCACCTGGGCCAAGCTACTTAGGTGCCCCAGTGCAGCTAAGATCTGGCTCCCATAAGATTAAGAAAGGCTTAAGATTTATCAGCCCTGTGCCTAATATTTCTCCTCATCTTCTCCCATTTAACCTTCACAGCATTCTAGAAAGGCTTTAAAGGACTCCAGAATGTGCCCATGAAAATGGATCCGAATAGAACTGAGCCATTCATTTGAGAAACATGCATGAACTGTCTACTGAGTGGCATGGGCAAAGGCTCTGGGATAAACAACACACAAAGTGCTGCTCCTGCTCTTTTGAAGCTCTATTCTAACAGTGATGGACAGGCACTGACATAATTACGAATGCTGATTGGTGGTAAGTCTTATAGAAAAAGAAGTCCTTGTAAGGTACTCACGAGGTCCTCAGAAGATTCACAACACAATGGAAAAGTCACTGTATAAAGGACTCTTAGGGAAGACCCCGCTGAGGGTGAATTTACTAGAGACCCAAAAGAACTGTGTGGTGTGTGTGTGTGTGTGTGTGTGTGTGTGTGTGTGTGTAACAGAGAGGGGGTAGAGAGAGGCAGAAACTAATAGTATAGCTAGCTTCTAAGAGAAAGCTCTAGGTAGAAGAAACAGCACGTGCAAAGGCCCTGAGGCCAGAGGCCCCAAGTGCAAAACCATGCCGGGGAACTGTAAAGTTTTGATAGGATTTTGGATTTCTCTCATTAGTCAAAGGAAAGTCATTGGAGGACTGTGAGTGGTGAGATGTCATGATCCTACTTAAATTTGCAACCATACAACCTGGCTTCCATGTACAGACCTCTATAGGTGAGCAATGTGGGAAGCAAAGGGTCTGGACATTCCCAGGGCAATATGTAAGAGAGATAATGGAGCTTGACTGGACCACAGTATTAGCAGCAGAGGTCTTACTGGTGCAGTCCTGGATACCACTGGAAAGCTGGCAGGGTTTCTGGGGTCAAGAAGCTAAATTAGCCAGAGTTTCTCAGGGAGATTAGATGGAAAAGCTATCTCAGAGTAGGGATCTTCTTGGGTATTGTCTCCCCTGACTCTGGAGTCTATGAAGTCCCACAGTGAACAGTCTACAGATGGGAACCTTGCATGTTGGTAGTTTAGGGCAGCAGTCCAAGTCTAAAGGCCTCTGATCCAGGGAAGCCACCGTTACTCTAAGTTTAGCCCAAAAGCCTGAGATGAGGGGGTGAGGTTTGGGGCCTGGTGTCCTGAGGCTAGAGAGCCTGAGCTTCAGAAGATGGGAACATCCTGGCTCTTAGAGGGATAGGCTAATTCTCCCTTTGTATTTGTTCTGTCTGGGTCTTGGATAATTAGATGGTGCTCTTCGTTTTGGAAGTGGCTCTTCTCCACCTGGTCCATCAAGACTCAAACACCAACGTAACTTTGGAAATATGCTCCCAGACACAGAAAATAGTAATTTCTCACATTTTTAGGTATTCCTTGATCTAGTCAAGTTGACATACAAAAATTTCCCAAGTATGCTATATCATAAGAGAATGATAACAGTTAAGGACAGTTGCAAAGGTTCTGTCCTGGGTAGAAGGGATTTGTTTCCTATAACAAGAAGTCTGCAGCACAGGCTAATAGACAAAGGCCAAGAGCTTCATTTAGGGCCAAGAAAAGGTATCTGACACAATCGCATATTGGATTCTGAAGAAGTGTCTAAAGTCAGGTGTTAACATGGGAACGATCCATGTACATTTGGTACGTCAGGCCAAGAGTTAGAATTAGATAGCCAGAGAAGAGAGAACAGGCAGGGCGGAGCCTCAGATCACTCCAGTATTTAGTGCTGAGGAGATGAGGTACTGAGAAGGGCGGGTCCGGGAGTGGCAAGAACACCAGGAGGGAACCTGGTCCAGAAGGCAAGTAAAGAAGGTGTTTTGATGATACACCTGATGAGGTTCAGTACATGAGCAAGAGCACTGGTCATCAGACACAGCAATGCTAGGGTCATTAACGGAGTCCATCATGAGCAGGCACAGAGAGCATTAGATACCTCAAGCATACTCATAATAATAAAGATTGGGCAAAGGAGTGGGGTGTTTCCTGAGTGTTCCTAAAAAGGCTAAAAAATAGAGCAAGAGCGACAAAGAGAAGTGAAGTGGGCAGAAGGCATTTTTTGTGTGTAAGGAAAAAATGGGTTATTTTTAACTCTGAGAGGAATGAGCCTATAGATTGGGAAGAAATGACTGTCTAGGCACCAGCCTGGGGGTGAGAGGCCCTAAGATCATGATCATGAGGGAGCAGTGATGGGACCCATTGACCACCTAGAGCTGGGCTGGGTGAAATCAGAGTTGAGACCATAGAGACCACTGCACTGTACTGAGGGGAAGCATGGTCAGGGAGTGCTGGGACCCAGTCAGGGTGGCAGCAGGTGAGGGGATCTGGCACCCTCTGTGGTCTCACCTCTCTACTCATTGAAAGGAGAGGGTTAAAAACAGAGACTTAGCAGTCAGGAAGGGAGGAAAGCCAGAAATGTTCTTTCTCAGCTGACTTCTGGCCAAGGTTCATCTGACAGCAGACTGTACTAGGGACAGAGTACAAGCATCCCTCCTTCTCCTCCTCCCCCCATTCCTGGGGTCTGCAATACTTGTGGTGAACAGCTCAGCAAACATGTGCATGCGCTTCCCGGGCTCCATCCATCAAGTTCATTTCACTATGCCTGACCTCTTCCTTGCTCTTTCTCAGTCAGGAATCCATCACGGACAAGATGAATACCAAGGAAGAGAAAGTAAAAATAATGTCAGAGGTAAGTCACTGCTTGGCTCCCCTCGGACCCTTTGCGAGTGAGCAAGTTTGGTCTAGCAACAGGCATTGACTGCATGCGTTAAGCTCAGTGCTTCAGACAACTTAACCTTAGCACAGTCAGACAGCTCTGAGAGCTGGAAGAGCTGTGGGGAGCTGTGCTCTGCCCCTTGGCAGGTACACTAAGGGTAAAAAACAGAAATAAGGTCCCAGAAAAGCTTGCCTGACTACAACTCAGTGTTGCCTTGTGTCTTGGCTAACGTTTTACAGCTGCGAACAGACGCTATGGCCAAGGCAACTCTTACCTGCGGCTGTTTGATTTGAATTTGTTTGCTCATTTGCTGGCCTGTGATTGACTAATGAACAGTTGATAGGATTCTCCAAGAAAGAAGTACTTGTTAGAAAAATACACACCCATCTAGATTTCAGTTCATTTGCATACTAAATTATCATGTGTTACTTCTGACAAGGACAGAGGCACCCTTAGACCAACCTTAGTTGATTTTAACGTCTACCAGAACACACACACTCCACGTGTTCTTTATCTGCCTTTGGTGCTGAAGGAGGCAGATAATGAGGGCTATGCAACCCTGCAGGCACCCTGGGGTCTAATCTCTACCTGAATGTTCTGGAACTTTTGTCACCATTTCATGAATCCAGCACACAGCAGCTCTCGCTGTATACTACTAGGCTCAGCTCTGAGAACACCAAAGCTAATAAATCTAACCATTTCTGACAATTGGAAGTTATGAAGGAAATCCTGTCCCTGGAGTCTTGCCATTTCTGAGCAGACAAGGGAAGCCACCTACAGTGGACAGTATGCCCACTCAGCAGAGGCCAACGTGTCCCTCCAAACCCTTGCTCCCACTTGGAATAAGGCTCATGGGTTTGAGACCACAAGAAACAAAGCCTGGGAGAACTCTGTTTTAAGTTTGTTTTTGTTTTATGTGCTTTGGGGTTTTACCTGCATGCATGTAAGTATGAGAGTGTCCAGTCCCCTAGAACTGGAGTCACAGACAGTTGTGAGCACCATGTGGAGGCTGGGGATTGAACCTGGGTGTCTGGAACAGCAGCCAGTGTTCTTAACCACTGAACTGTCACTTTAACCCCTGGGGCACCCTTTATAAAATCGCACAGAGTCACTTTAAGCAAGCTGTCAGGTCATTGTGAGCCACACAACGATCTCTGGTGATCTAGTAGGGAAGAGAGCCCTGTGGCTTTGAGCTTGCACTCTATCTTTCCATAACTACCACCGGACACTTCCCCATGGACTGAGGATTATGACACTACGCAAAAACCAAGGACGACCTAGAAGTCTCAATGGTTTGTTCGAAGCCCAAGAAAACTAATAACTAGACTTCGAGCCATACTCACTCACTCGGGCATCATCCTCTCGGGGATTTCTAACCTATTACAGTCTTTTGCTGGCATGTCTGGGGAAAGGAGTTAGGGTGGGGCCTCCACTCAGTACTCCTGGTAGACAGAGCTCATCACAAAACCAAAGGCCCAAGCCACCCCCATTCTCTGGCTGCGATCTCAGCTCCCTCCTCTGAAAATGACCTCCATGTCCTGATCCCAGTAGCCAAGGAGGAAGGGGGAGGAGGGGGAGGAGAGCATGGATCGGCCACCAGCAGCAGGTTTCTACACTAACATCCAAGTTCTGCGTTCCAATTCTGCTTCAGTGGATTTGGCGAGCCAGTAAGAGAATTGATGGATTTATTGTTGAGATTGTTTCACTTTGGAACTCAGGCTGGCCTTGAACTTCCTGGGTAGCCCAATCACACTACCTCAGCTCCTGTGTGCAGGGATTCCAGGTGTGTAGTACACAGCCAGTATATCTGAAGTTTCTTGTTCACTCAGAAGTGCCGATGCTCCCATTTATAAAATTTCATAACTCGAAAAAGTCGAAGTTTGAATACTTCAGAGATTTTAGCTTTAATCTCTCAGTTATTAAATATATATACATGATGTGAAAAAAGAATGTGACGTCGGCCTTTTCCCTTTCTGAAGAGAGCCACCAAAATTCCCTGTTTAACGAACTTTTCCTGTTAATTCAACTTATAGTAGTATTCTTACCTGCTACTCAGCCTGGAAAGCAGCAAATGCAATCTCAAACATGAGCTCACTGTCTGTCCCCTTCTCTCCATCTGCCCTGGAAGCTTCAGTAAATACTCACCTTTCTTAGAATGAGAGTGGGGACCACAATGTATCGCCATATAACACCAGGCCCTGGGACGCAGTAGGTGCTCAATAAATGTTGAAAGCATGAATGAGCACTGTAACAATAAAAAATGGGAGCCTTAATACCATGCCACTTACAATATTTCAGTCAGAGCAGGAGTTGTCTAGAGCATGCCTAGTTGGAGAAGAGTGGCTGGTGGTTGGCTACTTAGATATTGTTTACTGTCCCTTTGCTCAACCCTGTGGCAGTGGGTTGTGGTGGGAACTGATGTCAGAAAGGAACTCAGTACCTCAAGAGTGTTTTCTTCCCTTTTTGTTTTGACAAAGGACTTCACTGAAAATGGTGTGGACACAGAGACAAGAAGACAGAAGAAGAATTCAAAGGTCCGAAGACAGCAGAGAAAGAAAAAGGTGAGAGGTGATGAGAACCTGTGTCTGTCCAGGCAGAATATTACTAATACATGTCACTGATGGACAGCCTGCTCACCTCTGGAAGTCACACGGGATACACCTGTGATGGCTAATCTTTGCTGTCGGCCTGATACTCGTAGGAAGAAGGAACCTCAACTAAGGAATTGAGCTGAGGGATATCTGTGGAATATTTGCTTGTTTAATAATTGATGTAGAAGGGTCTGGCCCACTGTGGGCAGTGTCTGTATAATAACGATCATGAGCTGGGCAGCAATAAGTAAGCAGTGTCACTCAGCTCCACAACCTCTGCTTCAGTTCCTGCCTTCGAGTTCCTGCATTAAATTCCCGCCCTGACTTCCCTCCGTGCTGATCTGTAGGGACTGGATGTGTAAGATGAAATAAGCCCTTTTCTCCTTTGGTCACAGCAATAGAAACTTAACTAGAATGGCCCCACAGAAAACAGCCCTCTAGTGGGTACCAACTCTTGGCTTACTTCTGGAAGCTGTGAGGCAGGGATATAAGAGGATGGTCAAATGTGAGATGCTGGTTGTGGGGCTTATAGAGACATGGTACTCAGAATAAAGCTATGACCAATATTAAGAGATCTCTCTCCCTCTCCCTCTCCCTCTCCCTCTCCCCCTCCCCCTACCTCTCCCTCTCCCCCTACCTCTCCCTCTCTCTCCTTTTCTGTATACATGTTATCCTGTCTCTTCAGAGTCTAGGGAAAAAGGAAAGCAGCTGATTTGAGTCCTGCCACTGATGGCCATAGACTATGGTGGGCGGTAGATGGCAGTGCAGGATTACAAATCTTAAGAGACTCCCTCTTTCTCCTATCCCAAGTCCCAAATTCTCGGTCAGAGATTAACTCCTGTCTCCCCAGTCTGCAGCCCCTGCTCCCCCACCTCTCTGCAGGCGTTCCCCTCCACCGCTGGAAGCGTCCCTGCAAGGTAACTCAGTTCCCTTAATAAGGAGCTGTCCTCCTGGAGAAGAAAGGCAGGAAAGGGGCCGTTATGGACTTGCCTGGAGGAATCATTAAGCCAGCCTGGGAGGGAGGAAAAGGAAGCGCCATTTTGAGTTAGCAGTCACATGATGTGACTGCCGGCTGAGGGAGAGTAGACCTGGGAGGTGGAGGGGGGACTGAAAAAGAAGGGGACAAATCACCCTTCCTCCTCCTGGGAACTGTGCACCCTTCCTGCTTCTCAGGGGTAAAGGAGAAGACAAGAGCTTTCTACCTTTCCTGGAGGCTGAATGCAACCTAGGGGAATGGGCTGGGGGCTGAGGGAAGCTGCGGCAGCACAATGGGGCCACTCTAGGAGTGCCTGAAGTTCTTACCCATTCTTACCAGTTCAGTCTGTTTGTTGCTCTGCAGCCCTGGGCAGGGGATCTTGAAATGTCAGATAAAAGAGTGATTTAGAATCCCAGAGTGAACAGAGACTGACCAACGATAAAGCTGCCTGGCATCTAGGACCAAGAAAGAGAAAGCCACCGAGGTGTGTAATAGCTCAGTGGCTGAGTTTCGAAACCGAAATGAACAGGCATCCTCCCGTTCATTTAGCCTGCTCTAGAGCTTGGATGCCGACAGGGGCTTTATTCAGATTTCCACCTCCTTTAGAGTCATCTATTTATATTTGAATCTCTATGCTGCAATGTCTGGTGCTTAACAAAGAGCTTCACTGTGAGAGGGCAGAGCTACAGTTCCCCATGTAATAGCCATGCTTTTACAGAGTAAATAGTTACAGGCTTGCCCAGAGTTCACAGCCAAGCTGAGTTGGCTGTGAGCTTTATTCTGCCTGACCACACAGACATCCATACCAGCCCTGCTTCCTCAAGACTTTGATAAAGAGACCATAGGCTATCCCTCAGGTACACCCAGTGTGGAAACAGAATCAGCCCAAATTAGCCAGTGAAGCTTCAACAGTCCTATCCTGTCTATTTGGTATTGGAGATGAAGTGTTCTCCTGTGATTCCTACATAGCTTTAATTTTTTTCCCTAGCAAATGTGGAAGTTATTGTCTTATTTTGTCTCAACACTATGGTGGAAGACCCTTAGTAGCACCTCAGGCTGACTCTAGTGATCTGAGCAAGAAACCATAGTCTATAACATAGATGGTACTAGGATGGATGGCCCCTCCCCTCTAAGGTGACCCACCACATCTTGAAAGGAACTGAGTCAGCTAAACTCCAGACATCTCAGATACCTCTGATCTATTCACAGCCACCCGCCACTCCCCCTGAAGAAATGGTGTCAGACAAATTCCAAGATGGTGGGCAGCAGGAAATGGTGGAGGAAGAGCCAGAGACCAACCTCCTGAGCTTGACAGCCCGGCGGGGCCCCCGAAGTGAGTATCTTGATTCATTTAGCTGGTAGATCTTAACTGCCAACCACAAGCTCAGCACTGAGCAATGTGAGGTTGATTACGGTTATTGTTCTTATATGATCAGGGCAAGGCTGCCTAGATAGGACAAAGCAAAAGGGAATACAGTAGTAATTCTCAGAGGTTGGGTTTTGGAAGCCTCTCTTTAAGGGGGATTCACCCACTTTGTTGCAACTCTGTGGTACAATTTTTAGGGTAGCATCAGACTAGAACACATGACGCACAGTTTAGGGGCTTCTCTATAGCCAGGAAAGGTAGCTAGTAGAAATGGCGTGGACAATCAGATATGTCAGAATTCGAAGGAGAGTGACATAAAGGAGACATGAGACTGAAGAACAGAGGTGACACTACTCACCCTTTACAACAATGACACTCATCCCCTGCACACTAACCTTCCACTTCTAGGAAGCTTGGGGCTGGGGGAGGTGGCTCAGTGGGAAAAGCGCTTAGTCTTGTAAGTGTGAAAACTCAAGTTCAAATCCCCAGAACCTGTGTAAAAGCCCCATACATGGTAGCACATATCTGTAACCCCCATACTCCTATATCAACACCTCCTATGGGAGGTGGAGGCAGGGGATACCTCAATGCTTACTGTCCAGCTAGCCTGGCGCACACACAAGCAAACAACCAAGAGACCCTGTTTCAAACAAGATGGAAGGAGAGGACAAACTCCTGTGGTTTATAATGGGCTCACTGAGACACAGTCATACCTGCACTCAGACTCACAGATGCGCAGGGACATATGTACATACATACACAGAAGGACTTTTGTTTTGAAGAGCCTTGGTCTGTCCTTGGACTTTACAGCTTTTGCTCTTCTCCATGCAGTGAGCATCATTCATTGTGAGCCCGCTGTAGACAAGGGAAATGTGCTGCATTCTTCCAGATGCACTCTTGTACTGTGGCAGAGCTGGGGAGTAGAGTACCTATTAGACATTCGATGCCTTTGGAAGCTCTGACCTAAGTCCAACCCTACGAAAAGTGTGGCTCTGACCACATGGAAGAGTCATGCAATTAGAGCTGCAAGAATCCCAGAAAAACAGACCAAGATTGATCCCACAGAGCTGTTGCTTTTTCTTTGCCTTTACAGCTTGGGCTGCCCTAACTAAATATCATAGACTGCATGGCTTAAAATTCAGAAGCATGTACCAGATGGAGTAGAGTAGCTCAAGCATGGTGGGCGGCTCCAAGGCTTTGAATTAGCAATTGGGCAGGCAAGTGAGGCTGCCATCTTCAGAGGAACAGGGCAGCAGGAAGGGTGTGTGTGAGGGCTGGTGATCAGGAATAAAGATGCAGAGTGAGAGATGCTCCTTGGGTCACCAGGTGGACATGGTCTATGGATGTAGGACTCTGGTGGTGGGAAAGAGAGGCTGGGACTGGAGAAGCCTTCCTCACCCCTCCATGGAGAGCAGTCCTTTCTCCCCTCCATTCTGTCGCCTGAGTTGGTACATGACTCATCTCCTGGGCGTGGGCCTGTGAACGGCTGGGAATAGACTGCTCTGCCAGGGCAGAGCTTCCTCATGTATGCTGTGTTCACTCTGCAGATTGTGCCATCCTTCGGTGCACGGATGTTTCTAAAGTTTGATGTAGCTCCACTAATTGTTTTGGTGTTGACACTTGTATACTTGGTGTCATTATCCAAAAGGTCATGGCCCAATATGTCAGAAAGCTTTTCCTTTATCCATTATGAGTTACTTTTTGCTTATTGGGTAAGAATTCAATTTCTTCTTTTATTAATTAATTTATTCATTTACATTGTTGGAGGGCATATGTGTGCCATGGTGCATATATGAAGGTTCCAGGACAACTTGTGTGAATCATAGAACTCAGGTTGTCAGGCTTGGCGGCAAGTGCCTTTCCTGCTGGGCCATCTCACCAGCAGCCAGTATCATTCTTTTGTCTTTGGATAGTGTTTTTCAAACTCCATTTGTTGAATAGAGATGCTTTCCTATTGATTGGTCTTGGCACATCTGTTGAGGATCATTTGACCATATAGTCAAGGACTTATTTCTGGGTTCTCCATTCTGTTCCATTGGGTTGCATTTCTGTCTTTATGTTACTACCATGAAGTTTTAATGACTTTAACTTTGGAATGAGTTTTGGAATTAGGGAATGTGAGACCTTGAAGGTTGTTCACTTTCAAAACTGCTGCAGCTATTCATGGTCTTTCAATGGCCCTTACGCACTCTAAGGTAGACATTTCTATTTATGCAAAGTCATTGTGCTTTTCAAAAGAATTTTGTGGTACATCTATATATTGTTTGGGTAGTGTTGACATTTTAAGAACACTGAGTCTTTAACTCTACAAACACAGACTTTCCATTTATTTTTCTCATCTTTTTTTCCTTTCAGCCAGACTTTAGTTTTGGGTGTATGCACCCTTCACTTTGTTCTTTGACCTCTTCCTAAGTGTATTACATAGTTTCTGATGTTACTCTAAGTAGAACTGTTTTCTTAATTTCATTTTAAACCATTTGTATTTGGTATATACAAATGCCACTGATTTTTGTACGTTGGTTTTGTATCTCAAAACTTTGCTGAGTTCGTGTGTTGTTGAGTCTTTTGTGGAATCACTAGAATTTCATTATACCAAATCAAGTAATCACTGAAATAGAGGTAATTTGGCTTTTAACTTTCCAATTTGAGTGATTTCTTAAATTTCTTTTTCTTGCCTTGTTGCTCTGTGTAAGAGACTTGATAGTCTGTTAAACTGAAACAGCAAAAGCTGTTATCATTCTTTGTTCCTGATCTTAGAGGGGGGAGAAAAAAGAACTTTCGAGAATTGAGTATGGTGTCAGTTGTGAGGTTTTTATATTCTCTTTATTATATTGAGGTATGTTGCAGAGAAATAGTTTAAAAAGAACCTGCCAAGTCTCTGCGCTCCCGCTTCTCTCAACCTGCCAACTCTTCAGCCCTCCAGGCCACAGGGCTCTCTCCCAGTGCTCTCAACCCAGTGGTCTCTCAGCCCACCAACTCTTAGGTGGGGCCCCCCCTAGTTCCTCTTGCTTCTGCACAACACCGCACGCACCCCACGGTCAGCCATCTCAACACCCAATTACCCAGTAGGATTAAAACTCTTAAGATTACAGTTAACAAAGTCAAATGTATATATCAATAAATCACAATTTACAAGAGGCCAATACAATAATTTCAGAGCCACTTGATAATGATAAATGCTTTGTCCCAGCGATTCTAATCTTGTGATATGATAACTGGTTGTGGCTGGTCACCACCATGCTGGTTCACATCCACCACCATCTTCCTTCCTTTTCTCTCCCCTCAGATGCTCTCTGTCTCTGCAACTCTTAGCTCTGCCTCCCTTTTCCCTGTCCAATCACAGGCCTCCTCTGCAATAATGTAATTGGGCAGGGGAAATCCTGCAGCAGAGGTAGTTCCTTCTCTTTCTGTGTTATGAACGTTTTTAACCTGAAGAAGTATTAAATGTTGTCAATTACCTTTTCTGTGTGGGTTGGGATAATTGAGTGGTTTTGGTCCTTACTCTGAAGTGTGTTATGAGGTGGTTTTCATTCACTAAACCTTCTTTGCATGCCTCTTCCTGTCACCCTTTTAACTGTTATGGGGAAGTTCTGTGTTCGTAGTCTGAGCCCATGTGAAAGGCTTGTTGACTTGAGTTAAATGTTCCATAAATCAATTGTGAGGCTATTCATCATAACTACCTAACAAACATTATTTACCTACAGTTCTCAGATAAAACCTCCAATTTTGTGTTCTCCCCAGCAATGACATGAAATTTTACATTCCTGAGTAATACTGAGAATGCTATGGAACCTTTTGGTTTGTCTGGAACTTTTACTCTAGATCGACAGAGCCATGGACGTTGAGATAAATGGATAAATCAGATACATCTGAAAATGTTAAGAACTTAAGACCGTGTTCTGAGCTAGGCGATGATATGGCGGGTACCATACTAATGTCTTTTTGTCTGTATTATATTATTTAATTTCCCAAATCATCCTATTCTCAGGCATTGTTTAGTAGATTAGGAGGCAAAATCTAGGAGGTATTAACAGCAGAAGCTATGAGAGCAGGTTCTGGCTCTAATATGCTGACCTGTATTCCTACTTGCTGCCTGCTCTTTAGACCTAATCATTCAATCCAGTACTGTAAGCTCAGCAGCAGTTCTCCAGAGCCTATAGCAAACTCTTACAAAGAAGTATAGAATCAGTTAGAATCTTTATGAAATTATAGGCCCAGCCATTCTCGCTCTTTTTCCATAAAGAGCCCACCCCTTGCTTTCCAAATGACGCGTTGATTACTGGATTTTTGTTGCCGTTGTTGACATTTGTTTTATCCCAGCTACTCGTCTTTCTACCTTGAAATAAGTTATCTCCTTTAGAAAGCATTCCCTAGGCCCACTGGGCTCAGTGGACCCTCCTTGTGCTCCCATAAGTCTTGTGCCCGTGTGATTGTCTGAAGTCATGCCGTTAACTCACAGTCTGTCCTCTCCCTGTGTAGAGACACCACATCAGACAGCCTTGAAGACACAGACTGGCTCTGAATTCTGCCTCACCCAAGGCTAAAGTTCAGATGTGCCTCCGAATATATGCTAGGTGAACTGTGTCTAGAACTACTAGCCTATCTGCTCTGTCTTCAGGCCATGTTGGTTTAAATGTGTGTGCTCACTTACCACTCTGAGCAGACTGTGCTCTGCAGTCTTCTACTGTCTGTCCACCTGGATGAGTATGCATCTTTCTTACCTTGACCCTTTACTTCCCAAACAGAGTTCTGGACATCCCATGGGCACTCACACCGTAGGGTCTCCCTTGTCACCTTCTGTCACTCTGTAGCATTCATACAGGTCTTCCAAAGTTGTCAAGGTCACACAACATTCAGAGACTGAGAGACCCACACCTGTGACCACATGGCCTTCCCCCATGCACAGGTCTAAGCAGTAAAACTTCTGGCTCCTAACTTGCTCATCTAAGACACATATGGTCCTGACATTCCATATAAGAGAGAATTTCACTGGATGCACACCAGTGCCAAATCAAAACAGTATCTAGTTTCAAAGCATGAACATCCCTCATGAGTCTACCTTGCACCATCTCTTAACCAAGTAACAATCCAGTGAAGCCATTTCTCACTAACATCTGTTTTTTGTTTTCTATTCATTCTTGCTAATTTCTCGGATTAAAGTATTACCTTGGGGCCAATTGCTCAGATTTGGTGGAAAAGAAAATTCAGTGAAATTTGTGTAAATGAAATAGATGATGTATTTTAGAATACATTTTCAAAGTCATCAAGACCCAGAGTGACAGACACAGGAAACAAGTGTTCTGATGTTATACCCATAAGAGTTGCCTGAAGGAGTGAGGCTGGGTTACTGTGGAGCATCTGGTATGAGGATGCTAATTAGAACCACACAACATAATTTCAATGGCCTAAGAAATCTGTGCTTCTCTGATTTCATTTCTCCTTTAATCCTTAGAAAGAGCTGATATTTAAAATGTATACATAAAGATTATGCTGGGAAAAGACCGTTAGAGGTTTTAACCCTTTCCTAATTCAGATCTCCCTGCTATGATCAACATGATCTGAAAAGGCCCTTGGTAGGTGCTTTCACATCTGGTCAATGGTAACAACCCATCAGTCAAAAGAATATACACACAGCCACGATGAAGATGTACAGGACATTATACTTTAAAAGGAGCTTCAGACAAAAGAAATGTCAGTGTTATCTGAGTCAAAGCTGATAGTGGCCATGACTGTTTCTTTGAGCTATATTGCAAGACCATTGCTACCATGGTACCCAATGAAAGCCACAGTGCTAATTCACTTCTTTGACCTAACAGTTAGATACTTTAATCTTTATTGTGGCGTAGTATGGAAAACAGTTACTTTCAACTGCTCTGAATACTAAGACCTCCTAAGACATTTCCCCCTAACTGGTTGTCAGCTATTCTATCTGTATTATTGAACCAGCTCTGCAGTTCCACACTGGCTGGATTTGTTCTGCCCTGGGAGGAAAATGGACTTGCTGGCTTGAAGAAAGGATGTGATTATATGTACAGAAGATACACATTCAGAAAACAACTCAAAAAAACTGGCAAGAACAAAGTTTCCACATCCTCAAATGCAGAGTGATTGCGAAGAAAATAACTCAAAAAGTTATAAAAGATTGATTGGACATCGTGAAAGAACTTACAGATAATGAGAGAAGTCTAGGATAGTCCATTAAAATCTAGTCACTGCCACTGTACCAGTGTGGTGGGAAGCATTGCTGCCTACTAAACCCTACTAAACATCAGCCTCCTGTTCCCAGATGGCTTCCAAACCTCTGTGCTTTCCTACCATCTGCACTCCCTGCCCTCCATTTCTTCCTTGATACACTTTTTAATGAGATGCTAGATGCTTTCTATTCTTCTCTTTCTCTTAATATGTGGCTCAGCTTGGTGCCCATTCCCATCCCAAGCTTCTGCCTGGGAACTCCCAGCCTGGTTCTCTTCACCTATCTCTCTCTCAGTAGCATCACAATCTTGATGGCCTCAGTCAACACTTATCACCCTCGCCTTCCTTTTTATCTTCTACTAAAGTCCTCCTGAGTGTAGCTGAAGCAGCCACACTGCTTGGACTTGCTCATATTCTGACTCAGTAGGTTTGGCTGTGACTTAAGAGTTCTGTATGTGAGATGGTGCTAGATCCAGCTGCTATTGAGAATCATTAGATGCACCATAGCTACCAGCCTCTCTCTCTCTCTCTCTCACTCTCTCTCTCTCTCTCTCTCTCTCTCTCTCTCTCTCTCTCCCTCCTTCCCTCCCTCTCCCCTCCCTCTTCTCCTCCCTCGACCCCTCCCTCCTTCTTTCTCTCTCTCTTTCTGACCCTCTCTCCTTATGATCTCACACCATGACATGCTAAGTGGGTCTCTGGTGCACACACTGCACCCCAGCCAACCTGTATGTGCCCTCCAGTGAAACTGTTGGAATCATTGATGACATTGACTCTCTCCACCTGCTTCAGGACTTCCATAGAAAACAGAGTCAAGACTCCTTAGCAGGACCTTAGAGGCTCCCCATCCCTTCAACCTCAAATCCTGCAAACATACCTGCCCCAGCTTCCCACTACAGATTCTATTCCGATAAGCCTAATATTCAACCCATCAGACACCATCTCACTTCCTGTATTTCTCTTGAGGTAGTGTTGGTTAGCAAGGAATAGAACTGGGACCAAATCTCAAGCATTCTATATTCTGGGCATGTGATCAGGGAAGCCAATCATTTGTCCTCTTGACCTCACTGACTTCATCATCAGTGATGATAACACTTGAGCCTGGAGTTATCATCTACTGATGACCCAGCGAATATGCTATAGAGACCCATATGATAATTCATTCCACACAGAGAACTGTACCCAACACTTGATAGCTGTAAACTTGTTCAAGTGGTTCCCATCTATGTTCAATAATATCTATGATATGCACATTGTCTCAAGGACACAGCCAAGGGCTATGGTTACATCTTCAGGAAAGATTTCTCTAATTGAAGTGAGGGTTAGCCCTGAAATCTCCACTCCTTAGCCAACCATTCACCTGAGAAGCAACATGTTGGAGTCCAGTGCTTATGGGGTTGGCAAGTGTTTGTGTGCCTTGAACAGTCAAGCGCTGTTCTAGGCATTCTGGTCTTGGTTAAACCAAAATGACAGTCCCCAGCAGGGCCCAGTTCTCCATGCCAGTCCCCAAGAAACCAATGCATATACTTCCACCTTCAAAACAGGCTTCATCATTGTGGCCTGTTTGCTTATGTGCTGCTCTGGAAAAGCAAAATTACTTCCCTTTTTATATTTAATTCACCCTCTGTTGGGGAAAAATGTTTTGAAAGTAATTTTTCTTTATTTGTTTTTAAGGCTTACCTCCCATCCCTTCAGCTTCCAGAACTGGCTTTGCGGAATTTTCCATGAGGGAACGCATGAGGGAGAAGCTTCAGGCTGCAAGGGTAAGACAAACAGAGGGAATGTTCCTTTCAGGTCTGATTGCAGTTTTCCAGGGCTTGTCTTGCTTGTTTTGTATGCTCCAAACTGTGTGGAGCTGAGAGCCATTCCAACTGTTCTTCAAGTCCTAAAATGTTAATATACGTAGCATTAGCGAAGATGAAAATTACACTGGAAAATGGTGGTCATTCTTCTAAACTACTTTCCTTGCTCTGCTCTACAGAGGGGCAGTGTGTAATTGTTTTATTGATTCTTCTTTATTGAGATGGCAGCCAAGGTTCTCTGATAATTCATTATATGTAATACTTGCCTGTTTGGTTTTTAAGTCCAAGGCGGAAAGCGCATTGCTGCGGGATGTCCCCACCCCTAGGCCCCGGCGCCTGCGCAGTCCCAGAGAGAGGGAAAAAGAGACTCAATTTGGCACAGAGGTAAGAAGTGGATTCTTTCTACTTTGACTTAAACCCCCCCCGCCCCCCACTGTCTGGCCCTACTTTCCACTTCTGTAGAACACAGACAGAACTACAACCAAATTCTTGATATTGCTAATGGACTAAGTTAACATGAATTAGCAGTTTTTCTATCAGTAACAGACATGGGGTAGGTCCTCTCAGATGGGAAGTTTCTTAGTTTTCTTCCTGAACTAGATCCAGGACCCTGAGCATTCCAGGCAGGTGCTCTACGTACCTTATACTTATAACTCTGTTTGGTATGTGTTATAAGCTGTCCTTATGGGATGCAGACAGAGAGATGAGAATATTACCAAATCTGAACAATATCCAAAATCATAAACAATTCTGGTTCCAGGGTGATAAGGGCCATCCAACCTGTTTAGGCAGAAGGCCCAGCTCATCAAATATCCAGACCTGAAGACCTGAGGCTCAAAGAGAAAGATGGCCCTTGAACCCTGGCTCCTATGCTGGACTTACACTTGGTCATAATTGATACTTTTCTTTAGAGACTGGAAATTATCTTTTATAAAATGATCTGTGGATCTTACAGAGTAAAATAAGACTTTTCATTTGGGGGCAGAGAATTAAGTTTTTGATTTGTTTAGTCTTAACAGAGCAGGAATAAGTAAGAAAACATTCAGCCCTTCCATCTTCAAGTATATGTAAAGTCTGTGAATACTGCAGCCTGTGGAATGACAAGATGATCAGAGAGCAGAAAACAAGCTGTTAGACAAATGCTCTGGTTTCATTCCTCTTGCCATGATAAAAATCTCAGACAAAAAGCAAGTTCAGGGAGAAAAGGCTTATTTGACTTATAATTCCAAGTTGCAGTCTATCATTTTGGAGAAGTAAAGGTAGAAATTAGAACATTAACATACACAGTGAAAAACAAAGAATAAATGCACAACTCCTTGCTTGCTTGCTGATTATACTCATCTAACTTTCCTTACTTTTATATAGTTCAAGATCCTCTGCCTAAGGAATGGTGCCACCCACAATGGGCTTTCTCTTCCTACATAATCAACCATACACACACACACACACACACACACACACACACACACACGGGGGGGGGGGGGATCCAGAGGTCAATCTAGTCTAAACTCTTTAGATCAAGAGTCTTCCCAGATGCTTGTAGGTTATATCAAGTTGACAGTTAAGCCAGCACAAAGGATAACTCTCAACTTAGAATACTCTCAGTTTCTAGACTTCTTCTGGTTTAATATGTATTTTTTTTTTCCTTTACAAAGCCAAGTACAGAGGTGCAAGGTACTCAACCAGAAGACGTCACCAAGAGTTATTCAAGAATTAAGTTCCGTGATTCTGTACGAAAAATCAAGTCAAAACCCCAGGTTAGAAATTCCGTTTAAAAAATTAGGTTTATGTTTTTCAAAAATATCTAATCATAGATGAGTAACTGACTCCTGTTGCCATGCTGCATAAGAGAGAGAGAGAGAGAGAGAGAGAGAGAGAGAGAGAGAGAGAGAAAGAGAGAGAGAGAGAGGATTTCCACTTTTAAAGACCTGGAGGCTAGATTAAAATGCTGCCCTGTTGTGGGGAGGGAGGAGGGGAGAGCTATGAGCACTGGGGATGGCAATGAAGATAGTTCGTTCACCTCTTAAATTGCCTTAGCTTTTATGATGGCTTAGGAATGATGGTTCCAACTCAAGAACCAAACAATAATAACAGTCACTTGTTAACTTGAACAGATCCTGAATTTCTCATTATTAAGCAAAACTATCTCTGCATTGGCCCATTGAACAACGAGCATAGTGCTTGACACCTTAGTAAGCTTTCCAGAAGCACTTACTTTTATAAATACTATATTTTTGTGCTCACTGAAATGCAGTTATATAATTGTTCATATTTTTAGAAGGTAGACCTGGAGGAAGATGATGGCTCAGCTACTGAGAGCATTGACTGCTCTTCTAAAAGACCCAGGTTCAGTTCCTGGCACCCACATAGCCACTCACAATTATGTTATTCCTCTTGTAGGGAATCTGGTGCCCTCTTCTGGCCTCTGTGGGCACAGCATTCACATGGTGCACATACATGCAGACAAAACACTCAAACACATAAAATAATATTTTAAAAAAGTAACTAGTGTTACTTATTTTCAACACTCAATAACTGCCTGTGGTTCTTGTTAAAATTCATGACAATGTGGTCAGGAGGCCTCCATAAGCTATACCAGCATCAAGCCGGCTATCAGATAATTACTGGGGCTCATTCAGTTTCCCCATCTAAGCTGCTGCTGCCTGTTTCTCTGCAGCCCCCTCCTGGTTTCCCATCTGCAGAAGAGGCCTATAATTTCTTTACTTTCAACTTTGATCCTGAGCCAGAGGAATCAGAGGAAAAATCATCAGTAAAAGGTGGAGATGGAGCTCATCAAGAGGAACAAGAAGGAGAAGAAGGAGCACATGTTCAAGAGAGGGCGAAGAAAACGGTATCTGATACAGTGATGGTGGGGAGGAGCAGAGTGGAGAGACAGATGAGGGAGGGACAGGGTTGGAGAGCAGCCCAGGGTACAGCTTGGTTGGAAGCAGAAGGACCTCTAAGCAGTGAGAATTGACCTAGCGTGACTTTCTGTAGCCCTGGACACAGCCCACAGATTGGGCACGAAGGACCATAATTAAATCTGTCCATCTTTTCTTGTGCAAGAAGAAATAAAGTAGCGCAGCATGGTTTGAGGGTCTTCTGTTAGACTTAACATTTAACACATGGAGTACTTGGCTCCAGAGGACAAAGGAAACCTGCCTCTTTCCCATGGGTTTACAAGAGAGTAAATTTTTGTGCCAAATACCACCCCTGAGTATAAATTTTACTATAGAACTATGAGTCCGGGTTCTTTAAGTAAATGTACTGGAATAAGCATCTTCAAAGGCTGCAGGCCCTGTTAGGATTACTGTTGTTGGGGTTTCCACTTCTGAGTTGGCTTCCTCTCTTGTATAAATTTCCAGGTAACTGGAAGAATAGCAAAAAGCAACCAATGATAACTCACTAGTGAGATATGAAAGGTCATCTTCATCTGAAAAGACACAAGAGGGAAATACAGTTTGCGTGTATGTATGCACAGTGGTGTGTGTGTGTGCGAGAGAGAGAGTTCACGTGTGTAAATGTGGGTAGATATGTGCCACAGTCCTCATGTGTAAGCCAGAAGAGATCTTCAGGTTTCTCTCCTCACCTTCCACCTTGCTTGAGACAGGATCCATGGTGTTTGTCCACTGTGTGTGGCAGGCTAGCTGGCCAACGAACCTTCAGGGCTTCTCCTGTCCCAGTTCTCAGTGGGAGTCCTGCAGTTCCAGATGCTCTTGTTATACCTGGATTTTATGTGGGTTCTAGGAACTTGAGGTTGTACCCTCATGCTTTTACAGGGAGCACCTTTACCCACTTACCTATCTCCCCCAGCCTAGAAAACACAATTTTATTGTACGTTGTGTTAAGTTTCATGGGGTCCCTCTTAGTAATTCTCTTCCCAGGTCTGCTAAGAGTCTTGGCATGACTGTCTCTTGTTGCTTTTCAATGCTGTGTAGGAAGAGGAAGAGCTGCTTAATGGTAAGGATGCTGAAGACTTCCTGTTGGGCTTGGATCCCGCAGCCCATGACTTCATGGCAGTCAGAGCTGCAGAGTACAGGAGCGCCCACATTCAGCTGCAGAAGGAAAAAGAAATCCTCTTCACACCTAGTCGACTGACAGGTACTCACTCTTTCTTTCTATGCTCAGTTCAGACACCTTTCATTTTCCTGCAGATGAAATATGCCTGACATAGAAGGACCACCCTTTCCAGAGCTGATTGTAGGTTTGAATATGATTTAGTTACTAATTAAAAACAATCTTTGGGAACTGGGGGGATACCTCAGCGGATAAAGTGCTTGCTGTGCAAGCTGGACAACCTGAGTTTGGAACCTTGGCATCCATGTAAAAAGCCAGATGCAGTAGCGCCTGCCCGTAATCCCAGTGCTGGTGAATGGAGACAGTCTGATCCCTGGAGCTGCCTACCCAGATATGCTCTAGATTCAGTGGGAGATTCCATCTTGTCTCAAAAACGTAATGTGTACACATGCACACTCACCTGAGGACACACACACCTGCTCCATGGCAAGCAGGAGTCAGAGAGTAGACTGCAACCAGAAACAGGCTCCCTTATTCCCAGGTGCCTTGACTGAGGAAAGGAAGGAATAAAAGTCACATAAAAGATGACTCGGTACAGCACTGAGGAGATAATATGGGTAAAGGGCCTAGTGTGGTGACCGGACCCCATAGCTTCTGTCCCATTGTGGTTGCTATTGTAGATAGCAGTGGCTTTTAAAGGAGCACAGGCTTATCCCAGGGGTGCAGTGAAAGCACCTGTCTAATCTAATCTTGCTGTCACAGTAGTGTATCTGTGATAAATAAAGATATACATACATTACACACACATATATATGATAAAGATATATTTATAATACACACACACACTCATCTAATTACACACACATATAAACCTTTTCCTTGGCAAGCAGGAGTCGGAGAGCAGAACAAGGAGATATATCTATACAAAAACACATACACACACACATATTGGCTGAGCAGTCAAACTATTTTAACAAAAACTTATATACCACAAGATACTGCTGACCTGCTGTTTTAGTCTAATGAATGAAGAATGATAAAGAAGTATGTCCTATGTTTTCTGAGGACCAGAGGAGAGCTCTCTAGGGGCAGGGCTAGTTCTCGGTGGAATATACAGTGTCTGATGGCCAAACACAGACCAAGACAGCATGGTCAAGTATGAGATAATTATGAGCCCTGTAAATTATTAGCTCTTAAGTTACATCCTGATCCCCAGGCCATTCTTTCTCACCTTTTTGTCTTCTCTAGTCCTTTCTGATTCAGTGGGCTTCACAGCCTTGACAGAATCTAAACTCTGCTGGAGTCCCTTCCCAGCGAAGAACCCCGAGCTTCTCGCTATGCTCTGATCCTTGCTTTTCCCTGCTACCCTGTGCCCCCCGAAGCAAGCTTGTCTCTCAACATGCATAGCCTTCAGGACAGTGGTATCTGAGGGTAGGGGGTGCATTTGGAGAAAAAGTCATTAGGTGAATTTATTCTTGTGTGAACATCACACAGTATATACTGTGTGTACCCAGGTGTCACAGCCTCATGTACATCTGACTTGTGTTCATAGCACATGGCTCCAAAGGGAAGACCTGCACAGCATGTCACCATGATGATATTGTAGAAACTCGAGGATAAGTACAGGGACAGTTGTAATAGAAAGCTTTAAGCTCCACTGTAACCTCATTTGATTGTGGGCAGAACATCGCTGGCAGAACCACTGTGCAGTTCATATGAATGGCGGCAGGTGTTCTTGCTTGCAGGATCTCTTCTCCTGCCTAGCACATCCACCTCTTGACACCAGAGTTACACAGTGCCTGCCCCTAAGCAGACTCCTTCTTGTATCTTGAGTTCACCTCTCCCCTCCCTATGTTTCCAGCAACTTTGAAGCCATTCAAGAGCAGTGGTTCTCAACCTCCCTAATGCTAGGACCCTTCAGTATACTTCTTCATGTTGTGGTGACCCCAACCATAAATGATTTTAATTGCTACTTCATAACTGTAATTTTCTACTGTTATGAGTTGTAGCATAAATATTTGTGTTTTCCCACAGTATTAGATCCTGTGAAAGGGTCAGTTGACCCCCAAAGGGGACATGACCCATGGGTTGAGTTGTGTCCACTGCCACTTAAATGATTCCACACAGCATTAGCCTGACCTGAAACCCCGAGTCACATGAAAATCTGTCACAGTAAAGATTTGCTTTTTATCAATAACAAAGAAATCAAGAGCACATAGATAGTCCTGGTCACTCCCACCTCACTCACAGAAACTGTTCCTTTTTAATGCTGGGTACCAGCCCGGGGCCTTATGACCCCACCACTCTCTATGCTGACAACATTCCCAGGCTGTAAGCTTTTTAGTTTGCAAAGCATTTCTTTGGACTTGACATCATCTGATCCACCCAGGAACCCAGTGAAGGAAAAAAATTAGTAGCTCTTGTACAAAAGGAAAGAGCTCCAAGTGCCAGGCCTGAATTCATGAGACTAAAAAGCAATAGCTAAGACACTGTACCCTGACCCTTGGCTCTGAATGCCATGTTCTTCTCAGAACGCCCCACCGCTCAGTTTGGTGCTGAATTATTTAGGTACTATGTCCTAAGTACATGATTCTATATGATTTTGTAAATAAACACATTCATCTTTTCCTTTGTTCTGCTTCTAGAAATTCATTTTTTAATTTTTTTTTAATAAACAATATCTCTGACACTTCTTTTAATTACCCAAATGGCAGTTTGAAGGTTGAAGCTGGAACTCATGTTTATTGTATTTATTTGTGAATCACATAGTGCCGACCTATAAAAAACTTCCTGAGAATACACAGCCCAGATTCCTGGAAGATGAAGGTCTCTACATTGGGACAAGACCAGAGGTGGCACACACCAATGAGAACATCATGGAGAACCGACTGCTGATACAGGAACCTGTGAGTTGTAACTGAATTCTCCAGAGGAGCTGGGGCACCTCAGACCAGACTTGGGACTTTTTTCCTCTGTAGAGGGTTCTTTCTAGTCTTGTTTTTTGTCTTTGTCTGTCAGTACGTTCTGAGAACCCAAACATTACCAACTCTCAGCTGCTCAGAACATGTCTCCTGAGAACTAAATGCTGACATTTCCCAGGTCCCCAAAATTTTAATTGTCAACATGGAGAATGGTCTCAACACTATGTTCCCTTTAAATCTTTAACAAAGAGAACATAAGATTCTTGTTAAGCATTCAATTACTTGTCTTTCCCCTCTGCTTTGGTTTTTATTTTGTTTGTTGGTTTTTTGTTTTGTTTTGTTTCTCAAAAGAGTGTTTCTCTGATAGCCCTTGCTATGCTGGTACTGTCCTGGAACTCCCTCTGTAGACCAGGCTGGCCTCCAATTTAGAGATCTCCCAGCGTCTGCCCACGAAGCGCTGGGATTAAAGACATGTGTCACTCTTGCCGACTCACTTACTGTCTTAAGTGTCACTTAATAGTGGAGGTGTTAGTGAAGAACTGATTTCATGCAGGCAGAAACTGTTAAAGATCTTCGAGGGCCTGAGGCGTCACATGAAATATGTAGCCAACACAGAAATTGTTGCAAATGTTTTCCAAAATGTTTTCTGCCCAAATATACCGAAATACAGTCCTTCTCTCTGCTTGACCCACAGGGGAGGAAGTGGTTCGGGCATGACGGCAGGATCCTGGCACTGCCCAGCCCTATCAAACCATTTCCCTCAAGGCCATCCCGGTCCACACAGGAGCAAAGCCCGAAGGCCGAACTGGAGACTCTGTACAAGAAGGTACAGGTGCCCTCTTTGTTTACGCCCTTGTTAATTCATGAAATTGAAGCTACCCTGCTTACTGAATAGCTTGATCTGAGTTTATAACTTCTACTTGGATTATTATTTTTTAAATAAGTCACCACCTCACAGGGAACCCAAATAGTGGGTATGTGAGGGGCTGAGTCTGCTCTTCTCTTCACATTTCTTTGCCCCTTCCTATCTCTTTCCTAGTCACATGTGCTGGAAAATCCTTCCTTCTCTCTTTTTTTATGATTTAAGGGAGGTTTACTGCCTTTGTACATCCCTTCCCTCACTTATCTGAAGCTCTTTACCAAACTGCTGGATTTGGGTCCTTGATATTGCTCATGTGGTGAACTGGGTCCTCCATCTCTTTCTGTGTCTTGATTCTTTGCCTATAGAATAGGATTAGCAATAGTGTCTTCCTCCCAGAGATACTGTGCAGACTAAATGAGATAATATGTGCTACCATGACAAAATACCTGAAGCTTAGAGATTTATTAAGAAAGGACGTTTATTTATCTCACAGTCCTAGGGGTTCAAAGCATGGGGCCAACAACTGCTCAGCTCTACTGGGAGCCCCTGGGAAGCTGCCATCACAATGATGGGAATATGTGTAGGAAAGCTCATGGGATGATAATGGAAGCCATTGAGACAGACTAAAATGGCAGGACCTGGTTTATAACAACTCAACTCTTGAGAACGGTCTGCTCCATAGAACCAGCATTAATCCCTTCTGAGGACAGTGCCACTGTGATCAAGCCACCATCTGCCACCTGTTAAATTTCTACTGTGTCAATAAGCAACAATACCCCAGGGACTAAACTTCCAGCATTCCAGACAAACATCAGGCATCATTTCAACTTTATAGTATCTCTGCACTGATTAAATAAAACAGAAGGAGCATATGACGAGCATTCTGTAAAGTGGAGTGGTGAGCAGAGAAGACACAGGCCCCACGCCATTTGTCTGCACAGATATACACTGTCTGCTGTGCAACTCTGGGCAATCCCTTTGCTCTCTGGTCTCTCCTTCATTAAAAAGTAGGAATGATAATATTATCTATGACCTGCTGGGTCCTTGTGAGTGCTGAGATGACCATTGAGCTGCTTCTTTTTGAATTTCAAACTTTTATAAAATAGGTTTTACAGGAAGGTGTTAATAAATGGCTGCTTTGTGTAGAGGGGTGATCCTGGAAGCAGGTTTACATGTAGGTCCCAGCCAGGGGGGTTTATCAACTACTTGTCACAAAACAAAGATGCGTGATAGAATTAATCAAGACAGTATGTCTTTTAACCCACCTCTTCATCCAGGCAGCCACCTAAGCATGAAACATTAATATAATGAAGCACTAAATTATGCATAAAATTAGAAAACTTGGATAGCTAATAGAAAATGGGTCTTTGGGAGCCAGTGAATCTGTCTTTTAGCAGTTCTAAGCTAATTTGGAAATGTACCAAAGTTAAGGGATCAGATTGTCAGTTGCATCAAGAGTAAAACTAAGCAGGGCAGTGGTGGCGCACGGCTTTAATCCCAACACTTGGGAGGCAGAGGCAGGCAGATTTCTGACTTCAAGACCAGCCTGGTCTACAGAGTGAGTTCCAGGACAGCCAGGGCTACACAGAGAAACCCTGTTTCGAAAAACCAAAAAAAAAAAAAAAAAAAGAGTAAAACTGGCCAAGAGAATGCCATTAGGATGTGAGACCAGATGGTCCTATTTCATCGTAGGTGGGTGACCTTCCCCCTCTAGACACAAGCTGAGCTCGCTAAAACTATTTGATGATTTTACCTCACAGAGAGCCAAAGAAATTGTACCAATATCCCAATTTGATCTAGACAATCCTGAAATGATGGGTCTCCTCTCAGGTGTGTCTAGGTTGTGTCAGGTTGACAGTTCAAATTAACCAGGACGACAAATAACATTGTATGTTTTTCTCGCTTCCAGTATGGCATTTGAAGAATGTATACCTTGCAGAATGGTAGAGTCTGGCATTACTGATTACCTCATGGTTAGTTTTTATGTGCTGCTAGCAACTAACAGGTGATAATAAGATAATAAGCTACTATCAAAGCGCCATACTGTACAAGAGATCCCTTGAAACTGACTCTTCCTGGCTCTACATACGTATTCTCTGACTAACACCTTCCAGTCCCCTGTTGCCACAACTGCTGCAGTGCTTTTGATAGTAGCCTCAAACATGGGAAGAATCTCACTGGCTATCATATGGATGAATAAATAAAGAAAATGGGATAGATATATACAATGAATCTGTGTGTCCGCTTTCCTTCACTCTAACAGAATATCTGAAGTAATCAGCTTAAGAGGAGAAAGAGATAGGCAGCACTTAGGAGGCAGAGGCAGGCAGATCTGTGTGAGAGTAAGACCAGCCTGGTCTACAGAGCTAGCTCCAGGTCAGCAAGGGCTACAGAGAGACCTTGCCTCAGACAACAGCAAAATGCTGTACCCAGGTATATCCAGAAATGTCTTTCTTTCTAATCCCCCTACTAGATCAGGAGCCAGCAATCCTTTGGGCCTTTAAAGGACTCTTGGTGCCCACCTAGAGAGGCCCCAACTCTGATGCTCACTCAGCCCAGCAGGAACTAAATATCACTCAATAAAGCCATTCTCCTAGACCATCGATTCCAACGATGGATGTGTCTTGCTTAAAAGCAGAATAATGTGCAGCTTCTGAATTGAGATGAGGACACCAGTAAAAAAAGAATGAAAACAGATACAAACACACACTTAAACTTCAAAGAAACTATGCAATTTAACACATTTTAAGAGAGGACCAATTCAAGTCTAAAACTTAAATGTACCAAGTAGAACAAAACATAATAGAAAATGCAGCTTTCCCAGTAACAGTAACAAAGTGGGCTAGCCTTGAAGACCACTGGACTACTTCCTCCCACCTTTCCCTTCTGGGGTGTTCTCTTTAACTGGAAGTCTGCTATGTATTATATTGTACTAAGTTTTAGGAATCCAGAGGTTGCAACATCCAAGGTTGCCCTTAGCCTTTGTGGCCCATATGAGGAGACAGAAAAGGAGCCAGAGGTTAAAGGTACTGTGCTGGGTGGAGACTGCCTGCTATGCCAGTTTGAGGAAATTGCAAGAAAACCTTTCTCTTTGCTAGTTACTGCTTGCAAAGATTTAGCATTTGCCCTTCCTGCTCTTCTTCCCAGTTTTTTTTACAGAAGGTCTGCATTGGCAGAAACCCAGTGCAAATTAGTCCCCAAACTGAGGCTAAATTATCAAACTGAAGGAGGAGGCTTAGGAAGTGCAGCCAAAGACTGGGACATGGGCTGGCTGGGTGCTGGTCAGTTTCTCTCTCTCTCTCTCTCTCTCTCTCTCTCTCTCTCTCTCTCTCTCCCTCTCTCCCTTTTCCCCTCTCTCCCTTCCTCTTTCCTCTGATTCTTTTTGCCTTTTGCAGTATTCTCCTTATGTTGGGACAGGTGTGTGTGTGTGTGTGTGTGTGTGTGTGTGTGTGTGAGAGAGAGAGAGAGAGAGAGAGAGAGAGAGAGAGAGAGATCACCTTGATGGCCTAGCTTACAGCTCTAGAGGAAAAGGATGATACCCCCTGCATCTCACTCTATCAATACTAAGGACAAATAACAGTCAGTTGTAAAGGAATCATATACCCACCCGGCCCATAATCCAGGTTGGTCCTTGGAAAGGGAGAATGAGAATGGTCTCCAAGAAAACCTGGAAGAGAACATGTGGCATCTGCCTGAGGCACTGCACTTGACTGAGCTTTGTTATTATTTTCTCAGGACCATGTAGAAACTTATTTTTTATCCTGCCAGTGATATATAGATGTAGACATCTCTTTTAGCTTCTGCTGAGAATACCCATAGATCACCCACCAACGTCTCCTCTTACAACTCTTTAGTTTCCAAATAAAGAAAGAGGAATCGTGTCAACTTCACAACTCGAAATACACTCTGAAAATACTCTCTCTCCTTGGGAGAATGCATTGCTGTTTCTTCCGTGACAGTTCTTGGTCTCTAGGAAATGTAAGCAGACGGAAGAAGACAAGAGACAGGGTTCTTTCTCCTTGAAACAGTGAGGATTGGGCCTCCTGAATGTCTGAGCTTAGCAGTGAAGGTAGAGAGACCAGCAGCAGTTACTGGAGGGTGAGCTCATCCTGAGCTGGGAGAGGAATGCTTGGTAAAAGTGCCCAGGGCAACATTGGGAGTGCATAGCAATAGTCTACCACAGGCTCTTACTCATCCCGGGTATACAGGCTGGAGCCTGAGAACCACACCCTGAGTGACTGTAACTCTGGAAACTCCCAGGGAGATGGGAGAATGGGACAGAACTCAGCCAGAGAGGAAACTCCCATTCCACCTGTGATTGACATTTAATTATCCATGTTTTGCTACACTGAAGTTGTTTGAATTAATGCAGGTTATCTGAGTGGTCGTAGGAATATGTAAATTTAATTGCCACCTCTCATTTCCACACGTTTTTCCAGATTAATAGACTGTTAATGTGGTAGTCTCTGAAGTCAGGAGGAATTGCTTTAAGACCAGTTGCTCAATTCTTTTGCTGGAAGGAGAGTTGGAAGCTATTTGTGTTAACTAGAAAATTACAAGACTGGGTGGCATAAATGTTTTATTTGCAAGTTATGAGGCTAAATGGATGTTATAAAACCCCAAGACAGAACTGGTGCCCCCACCATGCATCCTCTATGGGGAGCATGATCAGTACTCTCTACATTTAATTCTTATGCATGTGCTGGACTGGGACCAGAAGTCCCAAGTCTACCTTGACCGTGCTTTGGGACCTTGGGCAAATTTCTGTGTATCTCTGGGCCTCTCTGTATCTTCATCTGTAGAAATGATAGACTGAGGAGAAATGTTTAGTTGGCATTTGTCAAGTCATGTGGAGCCTTGTAGCACTTTGCAGGCATCATCCTCTTTATTCAGCAGTGCCTCGCGGGTGTCTGCAGTCCACCAAAGTCCAGAATCAAGTAGCAGCCAATTTAGAGGAGAAAAAAAATTTCCTGGTGGGATGAGGCGTGGAACGTGCAGAAGAGGAGATTCTGGCGTCAGAGAGCCATGATTGTAGTGCTATTATTCCACAGCTGACTGAGAAGGAGCCCTATAATTTTGTCATATCTGTGTATGTCTGTGTCCGTGTGTGTGTGTGTGTGTGTGTGTGTGTGTGTGTGTGTGTGTGCGCACGCGTGCGCGCGCACATGTAGAAACATCTCATTTGTTTAGTAGAGTGTCTGGCTTTGCTGTTAGTATTGTAAACATAGTTTTCTGTATTTGTATTTCTGGTAAAGCATGCTCATATGAGCCTTCATTTGCTGTGCTCTTGCTTCTTTGTACTGGAATTCAAAGAATATATGTGAGTTGTACCCAGTCAGTTCTACAGAGTGCTCCTAGATGAGCAAATATACACACTATCACTGTATATTTAGAATTAATGGTTTCTTATAAGACCTAATATAGTGGCTCCTATATTTAATTACTGAAACATTCAGATTCTCCATTTTTAAAATGACATTCAGCTTATCTTTAATGAGAAGCCGTACTAACTTTTTATTTATTTTTGACAAGTCCAATGTGTGCAGTGAGTTATATCCATGCTCACCCCTGTTACCCTGTCTTTTCCCACTCCTGGATGCCCCTTCTTCCTCCCACCTAGTACCCTCCTTCTTTTATCAGATCTTATTTTTAAACATCCTTATAAAACTGATTGTGTGTCTTAAAATATCATAATCCTGAATAGGAATATATTAGCTATTCCAGTACCTTTCAAAATATGCTTTCCCAACTCTATCTTAGTCTGTGATCTAGTAACTGCTGTGGTCTTTGCCTTAGGTTCAGGTTCAGCTCAACCGAATATGAACAGTTTCATACACAGTAGAACAGAATCTCTAAGATGCCACCTCTCTTCCCACTAGAGAGGAAGACCCCATCCCTTGCCTTTGGCCTTTTTTTCAGTTGTGGTTTGCATATGACCTGTACTCCACAAATCGATGGGATGCCCACTTCACTGAGCTTGCCTTGAGAGTTTCTGGAAACCACACTGTCACTGAGGCTCTGTATCTTCACCTGTAGAAACAAGGAGATGGGGGAGATTTAGTTAGCATGTTGTGGCTCAATAGACATGCTCCCAAACTCTTCATATGTATCATCTCATTTACTCAATAACAATGAAGAAATCATAGAACTCATCTGTGCCAAAAGCATTGAGTGCTCTGTCTCAAAGCATTTGGGCACTCTGTCTCAAAGCATTGGGTACTCTTTCTTAAAGAACTGGGTACTCTGTCTTAAAGCAGCACACTCTGATGGCAGTCTGACTCTAACCAGGAAAGGAATCTAAGCACAAAATCAGTGATGTCCCAGCTTCAGTAAACAGTGGTGGTTGATGGGAAATATTTTGGAGAGGTTCTAGAAGGAAAACAGTCTTGTTTGACAGACTTCATACAGAGGAATTCCCTTCCTGTTTTCTGCACACGGAGCTCAGCTTTCCCCCCACCTCTCTCCCTACATTATTCAACATGCTATAAGTTTTTAAATCTTAGTTACAACAGAGGGCATCTGTGATCCAAATATTCAAGGCCATCAGCTGCCAAACACTTCAAGAAACAAGGAAGTCTACAGGAAAGAGATCCATGAGATAGTTTACATCTGAGAGCCTTTCCTTTGAGGACAAGACTCACAGTCTGCTCTCTTTGGCAGGCGGAGAAGTATGTTCACAGTAGACAGCATATGATTGGATCTGGAGACCCTCCAGGAAATTTCCAACTGGACATCGATATTTCAGGTTTAATCTTCACTCATCATCCCTGTTTTAGCCGAGAGCATGTCTTGGCATCCAAGCTGGCCCAGTTGTATGACCAGTACCTTGCAAGACAGCAAAGAAACAAGACAAAATTTCTTACAGATAAGGTATTTGTGTTCTCCGTGCTTGTTGTTGATGGGGCTGGGTATTCTGACTAACCCACCGGGGATGCTTCTAACATCGAATGTTTCTGTCCCCATTTCACATTCTTTGTGAAAATGCTTCTAACAAAGAATGTTTCTTTGCCCAAGGTGTGTGACACTGTCCTACCTAGAGGCAAAAGGAAAGTGTCTTATTTCCTCTTCCTGTTGCTGTGCTAAAATGCCCTGACAAAAGCAACCTGAAGAAGGAAGGGTTTATCTGGGCTCATGGGTCAAGCTAAAGTTCATCACAGTGAGAATGTTAAGGAGGCAAGAGCTTGAAGCAGCTTACCACATCTGTTATTAGGGACAAAGAACGGCAAACAAACACTCCAGGGCTCAGCTATTCTTCCATGTTATATAGTTCAGGATCTCTACCCAAGGAATGGTGCTGCCCACACAGTAGGGGGTTCTCTCATCCCCAATGAACTCAGTCAAGAGTATCCCTCACACACATGCCCAGAGGCCCATCTCCCAGATGATTCTAGATCTTCACAAGTTGAAAAATTGGGATTAACTACTACACAAGAGTATGGATGGTATGCAATTAATAAGCCCAAACTCTGCAGCATGCATTTGCCTTTCAGAGGAAGACTTGTGTGTGCTACAAGTGGTTCCACCCATGAGACGGGCACATCATGTGACACGAAGTTATTACTTAATGAAGTGATCTCGGATCCTGAGACTGTTGGTAGCTTGAGAACATGTCTGTTCACAGAGACAGTCTGACTTTTATGTAGACTCTTTCCATAGTGTAGCACTCAAACACAGGCCAGCAGCTTCAGGGGGTACAGAGGAATGGCTACCCCTTGGACTCATTTCTAGTGTGATACTATTCTGTGGGACTTCTACTGGCACTTATGGCTTTGGACAATATGGTCTCACCTGTAAAACCTTACTGTCTACATAAGGGCTACTCTATAATATCTCCTCCAGCTTTGTGATTTCTTCATACCAAAAGAATACTGTTTTGAGTTAAGAACCCAGAAAGACCCACTGTTATCTTTGAAAGTAAACTTGTTTCTGAGACACTTAGTAAAATTTATGTTTCTACTGATCAGTCTGATTATCCTGCTCCCATAGCAGAAATAGATAAACGTTCAATAGAGTTCCAGATTCATAAAAACAGAATCAGCAACTCTTTGTCAGTATCAGCTTTGGCTCTTTGGGTGAAAGTCTGAGAGCTGCTGGGGTCTTGAGCATCCACAGAAAAGCTTGTCCCTTTCAACGCATGGTTAAAGAGTTTCTAACATAAAACTTCTATCTCTATCATGTTAAGCTTCAAGCGCTAAGAAAAGCTGTTCAGACCAGTCTTAACCCAGAGAAACCTCATCACTCTCTTGACACAACCCAGAAAACCATCAATGAGTATAAGTCTGAAATTCGGTGAGTAAAGTTTTCAAGGACTTCACTTCTTCCCCGTTAGACGTGAGATTACAGTTCATATTTCCAGACTTTTGAAAGTGCATTGAATTCACCTGCAATTCTGCCAAATGAAACAATGATATTAGTAATTTAACATATGAATGCAGCTCAGTTACCAAAGAGTCAAGTAAAATGAAAGAGCTCACAGGCCCTACCTACCTACCCTTTACCTCTGAATAGATAAACTCTGAGAGAAGAAGAAATCATTATCTTTGGTTGTGTACCTACAGCTGAGGCCATCAGGTTCCAAAAGATACCTCCAATCTGTCACAAAGATTGTCCTGGTTGATCGTGGAGGGTCACATATGTGATTTGTAGGGAGGGTTCAGGATGAACAGGGGCAGTAGGGAGGTAAAAGGGATAAGACTGAAGTGTGTGTGTGTGTGTGTGTGTGTGTGTGTGTGTGTGTGAACTTATTAAAAATGATGTGGGGGAATGAGTCTTCCAATTTTGGGAAGGAGCTTTCTGATTTCCATCTGTGGCAGGAAAACTCTGCTTGGGCCACCAGGGCTTCATAGCCAAATAGTGCAGGGAGAAAGCTAAACTCCCAGGAGGATGGGCAAGCCTGTTTGCTCAGAGGGATCCACCTGGAATCCCCAGGAAACAGTGACTGAGGAGTCGTCCTCTGGTTTCTTTTGGTGGCCTGTGACACAGGGCTCCATACGCAAATAGTGCCAGGAAAGAGCTGGTATCCCAAGAGTGCCAACACACCTTCAAGCACAGGCAAGACCACCACTTCTGTTCAAATTCACTGGATCAAGAGGGACCCTTGCAGAGCCATCAGGAAACAAGAACCAAGGGACAACTTGGGACAAGATCCTTCTGGTTTCTGTCTTCACCCCAGTGCTGACACTATACCACAGCGCTCCAAACCCAAATTCCTCTCAGAGAGACCTGGCCTTTAAGGAGTATTGACACTGAGGCTTGCAGGAGGGACAAGACACAGTCAGAGAGAGTAAGACCAGCTAACACCAGAGATAACCAGATGGTGAAAGGCAAGGGCAAGAATATAAGGAACAGAAACCAAGGCTACTTGGCATCATCAGAACCCAGCTCTCCTACCACAGCAAGCCCTGGATACCAGAACACACCAGAAAGGCAAGACTCAGATTTAAAATCACATCTCATGATGATGATAGAAGATTTTAAGAAGGAAATAAATAGCTCCCTTAAAGAAATACAAGAGAGCTGGGCAGTAGTGGTACACGCCTTTAATCCCAGCACTTGGGATGCAGAAGCAGGCGGATTTCTGAGTTCTAGGCCAGGCTGGTCTACAGAGTGAGTTCCAGGACAGCCAGGGCTATACAGAGAAACCCTGTCTCGGAAAAAAAAAAGAAAGAAAGAAAGAAAGAAAAGAAAAAAGAAATACAAGAGAACACAGGTAAACAACTAGAAGCCCTTAAGGAGGAAACACAAAAATCCCTTAAAGAATTATAGGAAAACACAATCAAAGGGGTAGAATTACAGGAAAACACAATCAGACAGATGAAGGAAATGAACAAAACCATCCAGGAACTAAAAATAGAAATAGAAACAATAAAGAAATCACAAAGGGAGACAACCCTGGAGTTAGAAAACCTAGGAAAGAGATCAGGAGTCATAGATGCAAGCATCACCAACAGAATACAAGAGATAAAAGAGAGAATCTCAGGTGTGAAAGATACCATAGAAAACATTGACAAAAACAGTCAAAGAAAACACAAAATGCAAAAAACCTCCTAACCTAAAACATCTAGGATATCCAGGATACAATGAGAAGACAGAGCCTAAGGATAATAGGTATAGAAGAGAGTGAAGACTCCCAACATAAAGGACCAGTAAATATCTTCAACAAGATTATAGAAGAAAACTTCCCTAATCTAAAGAAAGAGATGAACATAAATATATAAGAAGTCTACAGAACTCCAAATACATTGGACCAGAAAAGAAATTCCTCCCATCACATTATAGTCAAAACACCAAATACACAAAATAAGGAAAGAATATTAAAAGCAGTAAGGGGAAAAGGGGAAGTAACATATAAAGGCCCACCTATCAGAATTACACCAGACTTCTCACCAGAGACTATGAAAGCGAGAAGATCCTGGGCAAATCTCATACAGACCCTAAGAGAACAAAAATGCCAGCCAAGGCTGCTATACCCAGCAAAACTCTCAGTTATCATAGATAGTGAAACCAAAATACTCTACGACAAAACCAAATTTACACAGTATGTTTCTACAAACCCAGCTCTACAAAAGATAATAGATGGAAAACACCACTTCAAGGAGGGAAACTACACCCTAGCCAACTCAAGGAGGGAAACTACACCCGAAAAACAGTATGCAAATCAATAAAATTAGAGATGAAAAGGAAGATATAACAACAGATTCTGAGGAAATTAAAAAAAATCATCAGATCCTACTACAAAAGCTTATACGCAACAAAATTGGAAAATCTGGAGAAAATGGGCAAGTTTCTACACAGATACCAATTAGCAAAGTTAAATCAGGATCAGATAAACCATCTAACCAGTCCCATAACCTCTAAAGAAATAGAAGCAGTCATTAAAAGTCTCCCAACCAAAAAAAGCCCAGGACCAGATGGGTTCAGTGCAGAATTCTATCCAACCTTCAAAGAAGTCCTAATACCAATACTCTTCAATCTATTCCACAAAATAGAAATGGAAGGAACACTACCCAATTCATTCTATGAGGCAATAGTTACACTGATACCAAAACCTCACAAAGACCCAACAAAGAAAGAAAACTTCAGACCAATTTCCCTTATGGATATTGATGCAAAAATACTCAATAAAATTCTCTCAAACCGAATCCAAGAACACATCAAAATTCTCCATGACCAAGTAGGCTTCATCGCAGGGATGCAGGGATGGTTCAATACCCGGAACTCCATCAATGTAATCCACTACATAAACAAACTTAAAGAAAAAAAAAAACCACATGTTAATTTTGATAGATGCTGAAAAAGCATTTGACAAAATTCAACATCCCTTCATGATAAAAGTCTTGGAAAGATCAGGAATTCAAGGCCCATACCTAAACATAGTAAAAGCAATATACATCAAACCAGTGGCCAACATCAAACTAAATGTAGAGAAACTCGAAGCAATCCCACTAAAATCAGGGACTAGACAAGGCTGCCCTCTCTTTCCCTATCTATTCAATATAATACTTCAAGTTCTAGCTAGAGCTATTAGACAACAAAAGGAGGTCAAAGGGAAAAAATTGGAAAGGAAGAAATCAAAATATCACTATTTGCAGATGAGATGATAGTATACTTAAGTGACCCAAAAACTCTACCAGAGAACTTCTACAGCTGATAAACACCTTCAGCAAAGTGGCCAGATACAAAATTAATTCAAGCAAATCAGTAGCCTTCCTATACTCGAAGGATAAACAGGCTGAGAGAAAAATTAGGCAAATGACACCCTTCACAATTGCCATAAACAATATAAAGTATCTTGGTGTGACTCTAACCAAACAAGTGAAAGATGTGTGACAAGAACTTCAAGTCTCTGAAGGAAGAAATAGAAGAAAATCTCAGAAGATGGAAAGATTTCCCATGCTCATGGATTGGCAGGATTAATATAGTAAAAAATGGCCATCTTGCCGAAAGCAATCTACAGATTCAATGCAATCTCCATCAAAATCCCAACTTAATTCTTCATAGACACAGAAAGAGCAATTCTCAAATTCATATGGAATAACAAAAAACTCAGGATAGCAAAAACTATTCTCAACAATAGAAGGACTTCTGGGGGAATCAGCATCCCTGACCTCAAGCTGTACTACAGAGCAGTAGTGATAAAAACTTCATGGTATTGGTACAGTGACAGGCAGGTAGATCAATGGAATAGAACTGAAGACCCAGAAATGAACCCACACACCTATAGTGACCTGATATTTGACAAAGGAGCTAAAACCATCCAGTGGAAAAAAGACAGCATTTTCAACAAATGATGCTGGTTCAACTGGCGGTCTACATCCAAAAGAATGCGAATTGATCCATTCTATCTCCCTGTACAAAGCTCAAGTCCAAGTGGTTCAAGGACCTTCACATAAAACCAGATAAACTGAATCTAATAGAAGAGAAAGAGGGAGGGGGGAGTCTTGAACACATGGACACAGGGGAAAAGTTCTTGAACAGAACACCAATGACTTATGCTCTAAGATCAAGAATTGACAAATGGGACCTCATGAAGTTACAAAGCTTCTGTAAGGCAAAGGACACTGTAAATAGGACAAAATGGCAACCAACAGATTGGGAAAAGATCTTTACTAATCCTACATCTGATAGAGGGCTAATATCCAATATATACAAAGAACTCAAGAAGTTAGACTCCAGAGATCCAAATAACCCTATCAAAAAATGGGGAACAGAGCTAAACAGAGAATTCTCAACTGAGGAAACTTGTAGGGCTGAGAAGCACCTAAAGAAATGTTCAACATTCTTAGTCATCAGGGAAATGCAAATCAAAACAACCCTGAGATTCCACCTCACACCAGTCAGAATGACTAAGATCAAAAACTCAGGTGACAGCAGATGCTGGCGAGGATGTGGAGAAAGAGGAACACTCCTCCATTGCTTGTGGGATTGTAAGCTGGTACACTACTCTGGACACCAGTTTGGTGGTCCCTCAGAAAAATGAATGTAATACTACCTGAGGACCCAGCCATTCCACTCCTGAGCATATACCTAGAAGATGCTCCAACATTTAATAAAGACACATGCTCCACTATGTTCATAGCAACCATATTTATAATAGCCAGAAACTGGAAACAACCCAGTTGTCTCTCAACAGAGGAATGGATACAGAAAATGTGGTACATTTACACAGTGGAATACTACTCAGCTGTTAAAAACAATGATTTCATGAAATTCACAAGGAAATGAATGGAACTTGAAAATATCATCCTGAGCAAGGTAACGCAGTCACAAAAGAATGAACATGGTTTGTACTCATTGATAAGTGGTTATTAGCCCAAAAGCTTGGAATACCCAAGAGTCACTTCATAGCAACCATTGGGCTGAGTGTGAGGTCCCAGATGGAGGAGTTGGAGAAGGGACTGAAGGAGCTGAGGGAGTTGGCCACCCCATGGAAGGAGCAACAGTGCCCACTGGCCTGACCTCCCAATGCTCCCGGAGGTTGGATCATCAACCAAAGAATACACATGGAGGGACCCATGGTGCTGGCCACACATGTGACAGAGGAGGGCCTTGTTAGCCATCAGGGGGAGGAGAGGCCCTTGAGCCTGAGGGTGTTAGATCCCCCAGTATAGAAGAATGCCAAGGAGGGAAGATGAGAGTGGGTGGGTGTGTGGGGGAATACCCCCATAGAGGCTGTGGGGGGAGGGGATAGGGGTGTTCCAAAGGGGAGATCTGGAAAGATGGAAACATTTAAAATGTAAATAAAATATTTAAAAAATGGAAAACATTTCAAAATAAATGTTTTAATACTTCTGTAAGTATGATCTTAAAATATTCATTCACCATTATATTCATACACATGCTTAGCTACATATTTCAGTTTGCTTAGTCTCTTAAGCTACTACATTTCATATTGCATTGTAAGAAGAAAATATTAGGGCTTTTTTATATGAATATATATGTATATAAATATATTCATAACAAAATACTAGTGTTTGTGTTTCTAAAACTTCATCAATAAAATAAAACTTCTCGTTTAAAAAGAAAAAAAAAGAATACTTCTGTCACTTGCTAATCTTTGATGGGTATGGCATTGGAACCTAACAGTGTGAGGATCAGAAGACTAATTCAGGTCCTATAATGATTTCTAGGTAAGATTCAGAGTGAGAGTTTTCTGAATATTCGATGCCCTTGGCTTTGAAGTACACAAAGAAAACTCTGAGCCTGTGTCCAACCCAATATGACCTTCTGCAAGGAAAGGGGTTATTTGTTACAGCCAACTTTATAGAGGCTGAAGGCATATCTCATGCATCAAACTAAAAAGCTCTCTGTTAAAAATGTTCTTTCTGCTTTCTCAACGTCTGAGATAATTACAGCATTGTCATTTTAGAGGAAATGAGATACAAAAAGTACTTGAAAATTCTGTTGTTTCATAATCCATGAAAGCTTTAAAACTCATTTTAAAGCTAACCTGACATATTGTGTTGCAAAGTGATGTAATTACAAAAAAAAATCTGGTGGCCTCTGTCAAAGCTTTATTTCCAATTTTATATTTTCCTTATTTTATATGCCATTACAAAGTTTTAAACTGGATACCTGTCTTAATTTATAATTTAGGACATAACCCTATTGGCTATGTAGGAAAATATACACATATCTTTCATCTAGAAAGGCCAGAGAGTTACTGTGGTTGCACAGTACTCACGAATTAAGCAACCAACAGGGACCAAAATGTTGAGGAAAGTTAAAGGACTAAGGCGCCTACTATGCACATAAGCCAACAAAATCATGTTCACTTCCTATTAGGAAATTAACTTGCATTTTCAATTTCTGAATCCTATCCAGATCACTAGAATTGCATATTGACTAAACTATGAGACTCCCTTCTCACTAGAGGTTGATTTGCATCCTTAGTAACTACATTATACAAAAAAACGAACATTTATTAACCATTTACAAATTTTTAAAATTCGCTCCAGCATGCTTATGCTTATTTTGTGACAGACATATGCAGTACAGCAGAAAACAATGCATTCTTGGTCATGTGCTATTGCTACAAACATATAATCTGCCTATCTTCTGAGGAATTAGGTGTGTTGGTAAAATTAAAGCTCTGTAAAATAAAACCAGTTATATAAAGGTGTCAACTTGGGGAATTTCAGTACTAGATAAACTAAAATGAAGTAAAACACAAAACATTCAAAGTGTGTTTTTTAAAGTCCGAGGAAAAGAGTTTGTTTAATTAATTCATATATTCATGGTTTTTTTCTGTGTAAGATACACATTATCATTTATTCATTTTGAGTAGGCATTGAAGATCCCTTTAGTGCTATTCTGCTTACAGGGAAAGGGAACATGGGTTTTTTAGTTTCTTGCTAACTTGATGGTCTGGGGTAATTGAATGTTCTTTGACATAGAAGTTATTTTGATATTCTTAGAATTCCTTCCACTAATTTTCCACTGAAACTCTGTCCTGGTCCACAAAACCAACTGAAATAAATTCGGGTGTGTTGATGATTGTTATCAGCTCCTGGTTGAGAGTTTCTTTTTGTTAAATGACCAGTTACATGAGATTTGCACTTTCTCAGAGGACCTTACCAGCTTTGACCCATTTACTCCTCAGAGAAGCTCTTCATCCAAGGCAATTGTATTTCACCTTCATTTCTCACATGAGGAAACAAACATGTGCAAGGAACACAGCCAGTAAACAGACAAGTGGGACCCGATAGCAGTAGACATTCCAGCTCCAATCTGTGTTCTTTCAATTAAATAAATCAAAATATTCACACTAAAATAATAATAATAATAATTTAAAAATTAGCATAGCACAAAAAGGTGCCCACCAGCTGAAACTGAGAGTTTCAGGGATAGTAGTCTAAAGAGCCACATGCCTATGTCACAGGGAGACAAATGCAGTGATGTGTAGCATCATTCACAAAAGTGAGATTTAGAAATAACCCCGTGCTACCAGGATGGCATCTGTGCAGACACAGATGTCTGTTCCACAGTTTAAGATGGATGTGCCTGATAGCATGCTCCCACATGGGGGAATTTGGAAAGCAGTGTTGAATGATAAACCCATCCGCCATAGGCGGTTTGCTATTTGTCTCGGGTAACACATCTGTACTATAGACAGAAAAGGTATCCATCCCATTCTTTATCCTGGGAGGGAGAAAAGGGGTGTGAGTTTGGCAGGGGGAGGGCAGCCTTCAGTTGTAATATCTTTACAAAGAATTCAGAGTAATTGAGAGAAGATGTCAGTGGGCACCATCTTGTTCAGTATCTGTACATTTTTGTTTCTTTGAGTTAATCATAATTTTAAAATTCAAAATGTAAAGCCCTAATTATTGCTCCTAAATAAGGAAGAATAGAATATAAACGGTGGTCTATGTGCACATGTTTTATTCTTTTGAGGACTCCTTGCATAGTCCCTTCTGTCACCCTCTCTTTGATGTGCCCATCTTAACCCTTTCCTTCTCACCACACATGTAAGTATCTGTTGTTCAAAGGCCAACCATTTTTTTATATAGATTTACTAATAGATTTATTATAGAGTGTGAAGTCCCCAAGTGACAGGCATTGCTCAGGTAATTTTTAAATTGTACAATAATTAAAATCCCTGTGTTTTAGTGTGTGGGTATTTTTAAAGAACAAATTCTTAGAGAAGAAAATAATAATCCTGAAGTTTCAGTGTATGTCTTTCTTTCTCTGATCTAGGCATGAATTGGAAATTCTTCTCGCAAAGTGAGAATTAGTGCAGTTTGTGTACTGGGAAAAGAATAAAAAATGTGCCTAGAATGTAAAGTATTGTTCTTATTACCGTTATGTTGGATGTCCGGCAAGGCCTTTCTTATTACAGTTATGTTGGATGTCCGG
>JADRCH010000198.1:2529058-2560480 GCA_019843965.1 Rhynchomys soricoides
GGATGTCCGGAAAGGCCTTTCTTATTACAGTTATGTTGGATGTCCGGCAAGGCCTTTCTTTTTTTTTTTTTTTGCCTTTCTCATTATGTAGACAAGCCTGCCCTTACATCTGTGGCAGTCCTCCTGCCTCAGCCTCTCAAATCCTAGAGGTGTATATGGCTCTAAAATTATTTCTTATATTTAAAACACAGCCTCTATATGAGGATAGTTTTAGTCTTAGCCTAGAGTGAGTATGAAAATAGTTATGGGCTTGAGGGAGAAAGACACAGAGAGAGGAATAAGAGGGAGAAGAAAGAAGGAGACAGCAACACACAGAGAGAGAGGTGGGGGAGGGGAAAGAGACAGAGAGAAGAGAAGCAATCACAGTTTTCCCTAGAACTAGACTGATGAACGAGAATGGAGAAGTGATTTAGCTTGTCCAAGGCAAGCTAGTAGATGCCAAAGCCAGAATTCACACAAGGCTGTCATCCTCTTGCTTCCTAAGGCGATTAGACATTCTGAGTCCTGAGTTCCCAGCAGTAACTATCATGCTTTGCCACCCTTTACTCTATAGCCACCTGTTGAGACACTAAGAAGCCTGAGGCCCTTACTTCCGGTGCTGTCTCTACAGCCCAAGTCAGCCCAAGTAGACCCACCATTCTCGGGCCTTCCCACAGCCAAGGGATGCTAATTTCTGCAGTGTCCTACCCCCTTAGCTTTCTCAGCATGTTCTCATAGGTCCACCCTGTGTCATATGCTGCCATCACTTATGTGTGTATCTATCTCTGAGCTATACTGCAAATTACTTGAGCACAGAGACACTGTGTCTTCTGTAGGCATGTCTGTACACCCTGGACTGCATATGGCACCTATTCAAAATCAATCCACTAGTTGATTTATGGTGTACCAGAGTGAATTTGGAGTCTTAATTTGGCTACCATTTATGAAGAAGGTTTATATATCAGACGATCCCCAAACAGGATAAATAACTGAAATAAAGAGAAAAGCACTTTCAAATGCCACCTCTACGGTTGAAACCAGAACCACTTGTCACCTTGTTAGCACTAAAATTCTTCAGAGCAGGCAAGAGCCTTGCATCCTCTCTGTGCAGAACTCAGGATTTGTGTCAGCACGAGAGCCCTCAATGCTTGTCTGTCCAGCATTCTTCATCTGAGATAACCACTCCTGCTAGTCTCTTCCTGTCATTACTACAAAGGCAGCTGTCAGCAGGAGGGACAATAGTTTGAAAAAGAATTTTAAAAGCTAATTTAGTCTGTCAAATTGAGAGATTCAGCTAAGAGAGAATAAAGAAAATGTCCCAAACACAGACTCCATCTTATTACCTCCTCCTTTTCCACTTCCTTTTCACAGCTGTTAACAAAAAAATTCCTCTGAAATACTGAAAACTCTTAGCAAGAGAAAATTGCCATACAAGTGAATCGGAGACGCAAAGAATCCCAAAGTCACTTAGAAACCATGGTAGAGCTGTGAAAGAAGAGAGAAAGTCCACGTAGCATAGGGAGCTGGGCTGCAGTTTTGCAGCCACACGTACAGGGGAGGGTTTTCTATGTCAGTATGAAACAATGAAGCACTATTAACATTTTATAAATGAACACAATTGATACAAACTCATCAATGATTACATCTCGTAGGCAGACTCGAAAACTGCGAGATGCTGAACAAGAGAAAGATCGAACTCTGTTTAAAACCATCATAAAGGTCTGGAAAGAGATGAAGTCATTACGGGAGTTCCAGAGGTTTACAAACACGCCGTTGAAGCTCGTCTTGAGAAAGTAAGACTTCTCAATACTAGTTTATCGGGCTGTGTCATACATCAAGAGAAATGTGGAGTGCATAGATACAGTTTAAAAACTATGAGCAAACAGCCTCAGCCTTGTAGCTGCTTCCCAAGCTGAGCACTAGAGCATCTCAGCACCTGACAGCTCCCATGCCTCTCTCCAGCTGTAGTAACAGCTGTCTGCTTCCATCAATTTCTTGCCTCTGAATATAACCCCTGAGAATACACAATTTTTAGAAAAATATTTATGTTAAATTTATGAGTACACTGTCACTGTCTTCATACACATCAGAAGAGGGCATCTGATCCCATTACAGATGGTTGTGAGCCACTATGTGATTGCTGGGAATTGAACTCAGGACCTCTGGAAGAGTAGTCAGTACTCTTAAATGCTGAGCCATCCCTCCAGCCCTGAGAATACACAATTTAATATTGCTTGTTTTCCACTTTTATAGATTCAATGTGTAAATACACAATTACTTCTTTGTGCTATGTATATTTCTGTGATTGACAGCATGTAGTTTTGTTTTATAAAACCCTACTATAGGTGCTGAGAAGTTGGCTCAGTCAAGAGAATGCTTGCAGCATAAAGACATGGGTTCAGATCCCTAACACCCATGAGAAGAGCCAGGCATGCTTGCACAAGTTTGGAATTCTAATGCTTAGAAGTTGGGTCAGGACAGATGGATCCCAGAGGTCCTTGGCTAGCCAGTCTAGCCAACTGATGAGAGCCAAGTTCAGGAAGAGAGGCTGTCTCAAAAGATCCTGCTGAGAACAACAGTGGAAGACACTCACCATCTGTCTTTAGCTTCCACATGTGTATCCATACACACACACACACACACACACACACACACACACACACACACCACACTTCACTACATAGAGTTTCAGACTTGCCTTTTAGTGTGCATACAGCTCGGTTTCCTGGACGCATGTCCCTGGAAGTGAAATTGTTTTCTCCCATTTGACATGTTGACTCCAAATGCACTCCAGAGGGAAGATGTCCCTTAATGCCTTCACCAGTGTCCCGGTCACCTGGTTGGGATCAAACATCTGCTGATATAATTTCTATTTTCCTGACTTCTCATAAGGCTGGGTTTATTATGCCTCCTTTACCTGTATGTCATTTGCATGAGTTCTGAAGATACCTGGGACCTGAACTTGCTCATGAAATGTGCTTCAGGTACCCATGTCTTCTCTGTTCTCGGGAGCTCTTCCTTCCCACCTGTTCCCTCCATTCATTTCTGCCCCTCCTCCTTCCCTTTTCTCTCTAATGAGAAAATTTAGTATTAAAACAATAGAATATGCTACTATTTATTGCCTGGCACTTTCTATCTCCTGTTTCATACAGATAACTACGTTACCATCTTCTATAATCTTTCTAGTTATGTGTTTCTCATTTCATTTTCAATCCAGTTTTAATTGTTTGTAGTATAGGAAAGGCATACTTTGCTGACATGTGTGATTCCTGGTTCATGAGAACTCCATACATCAGTATGAGTGTAGTTTAATGCTCCACTGTGCTATTGGTTTCCATGAAGACTCTCTCTGCAGCTGCTATTGGCCCCTTTCTGGGTGTCTCTTTGGGGCAAATGGTGTACCCATACATATGTAAGAAAAGTGACAAACTCAAGCAAACATCTAACACTTTGCTTAAAAACAGATACTTGGTGGTTAAAAAACAATTATAAATGTTGATGGGGAAGCTGTAATTGTCCAAAATAGAAACCATTCATAACATGTTCAGGGCAAATGCAAGCGTGATTGCTCTTTGAGGCAGGAGCCTTGCCACACTGGGTACATGGAACTAACAGGGCACCTCCCACTTAATATCAATTCAAAGACTGAGTCAAAAACATTTCAAGCTAGGAATATAGCTCAGTAGTAGAGCTCTTGCCTAGACTTAGCCAAGTCACTCGCTTCAGTCCTCAGCCATATACAATCAATCAGTCAATCAATTAATCAATCAATGTCCCCAAAACAACACAAGTTTCTCCCAAGATTTGTTTCTGCACCCAAATTTTGGGCTAATCCTCATAGTTTTAGGCAATGGAGAAAATTGCGGAGTCTGAAGCCAGGAAGGCAGATCACACCAGGTAAAAATGAGTCAGCAGTCTATACCCAGCACCAACTCCAGACTGCCAGGCTGACATGGGCACAGCTTGTCTGCCCAGTCAGGAATGAGGAAAAGCTCCACGTAGACAAGCAGGGAAACTTCGCATCTATTTAATCCAGTACTGTCTTAGTTAGGATTTCATTGCTGTGAAGGAACATCATGACCAAGGCAACTCTTATAAAGGAAAATATTTAATTGGGGCTGACTTACAGTTCCAGAGGTTTAGTCTATTATCATCATGAAGGGAAACATGGCATCGTGCAGGCAGACATGGTGCTTGAGGAGCTGAGAGTTCTACATTTTGATCAATAGGCAGTAGAAAGAAGTTGTGTGTGACACTGGGCACAACTTGAGCATATATGAGACCTGGAAGCCATTCTCCACAGTGTAGTGACACACTTCAACAAGGCCACACCTCCTAATAGTGCCACTCGCCATGGGCCTAGCGTTCACATACATGGGTCTATATTGACCATACCTATTGAAACCATCACAAGTACTGAGATGGTATGGCATGGGGGAAAGGGTGGGGGAAGGGGAAAGCATCTCCCTTCTACAGAACACACTGTGGATATACTCTTTTGATTGGGATGAACTAATGGTTTGTCATCAAAATCATCAGAAAACGACCTGAACTCATCAACCCAAGTTCAGGAAGTGGCTTAAGGGACTCAGTAACAAAGACATAATAAAACTATTAAAACGAGTCCTCAGGCCCTTTGGAGTGAGAGGTGGCAACCCATGGGGACATTTAACCAGAATGTCTATTACTCTATTACTGAGTGGTCCACAGCTCTTCCTTCTGTGTACTCACAAGCTGGTTTCATAACTGTCTGTGTTAATGTCTCCTCAGGGTTGATGATAGCATGGGGCTCACAGCTTAACACAAGCATCAGTTTTAGATGAGACCCTGGCACAGGGCAAGCCCAGCATTGTATCTGCTGCATGATTATCATCTTACTTCATTCCAAGAAATAACCAAGATCTGCACATTCATTTAAAGGGAAAAAGTTGACCAGAAACTAGAGGAGGACGCATATGAAGCAGAGATTCAAGCTGAGCTCCGTGAATTGCTGGAAGAACACATGGAAGAATACACAGCAAAGATGGAGGAGTACAGAGCTTCTCATCAGCAGTGGAAGGCCTGGAGGAAAGCCCAGGTTTGTAAAGCATCACTCAGCCTGGAGTAGGGCTGCCTAGGGAGGGCCTCAGAAGGCGAACCCCTGAGACAGGAGGAGGGGCACTAGACCAGCAGGCCACATCTCCACTGACTCTTCTGTCTCTTTCTTACCCTGTTGCTGGGGGGCAAAAAAGGATTGATTGGTTAATATCTTATACAAAAGCCACCCAGACATCACCACATTAATAGCACTGTGTATATTCAATAATGCATAGGTCAAATGTGTATTTTCCATGCACGCCCACTTTAAATGGATTGCATTGATGCCCATGTTCTTCAGAAGGTGTGTGTGTGTGTGTGTGTGTGTGTGTGTGTAGTCTTCTTGTCTCCACTTTGGGGGAGAACCAGAGCACAGGGAAATGCTGATGGAGACAGGCTGGGGGTGGGAGGTGTCCAGGTCTCTCTGTTCTGAGGACCACTCTCCTGAAGGCCAGTCCTAGAAACTGTTTTGAAACTGAGTCACCTCTTACCCAACAGAGGGCCAAAAAGAAGAAAAAGAAGCAAACAGCAGAGGAACAACCTGAGGAGGAGGAGACTGAGGAGCCCTTTCCTGAGGAAGAGGTCAAGAAGCCCATCCCCCCAGAGCCCACTGACCCAGCTGTAATAGAGGAGCAGGTGCGGGAGAGAGTAGCCCACAGCAGGAGGAGGCCAGGGGAGCCCACACTCATTCCAGAGTTGAGTCTGGCAGGGAATGTGACCCCCAATGACCAGTGTCCCAGGTAAGCACATGTTCTAACCATACATAATATTGAAATATACAAGGTAAACAGGTTCTGACCATTGATGACACCGGTGCATACTCAACATGTACTCATACACACACAGGAGCACACAGAGAAATATATATAATCACAATTATACCATATGAACAGAGGAACCATGCCCCCATACATGAGCATGAGGTTGAACTATGTAAAACTGCCCATGTGTGCTTACGTTGGAGATTTTCTAAGGTTTCCTCCCCCATCTTTGCTTCCCATTTGTTACCCAGGAACACTCTCCATAGAGCTGTCTATGGAAAAAGAACCCTAACAAGTCAATGCCTGCTCTCCATAGTGGCTTCCTGTGCGGCTAGCAGATACGCTGAGGTGTCTCTTTGCTTCTTGATTTCAGCTTTCAGCCAGTTCATGTCTGGATATGCCTAAATTGTGAGAATATAAAATATTAAAACTGATACTCGTTGAATAATGACAAAAGAATTTCTATTATAGATGATGAAACACTCCGTAGCTATGTAGCAATGGCTATTGCACATGAGTGTATTTAATGGTGCTAAAATGTAGATTTAAAAATAGTTAATATGGTAGGGCATAATGGTTCATGCCTGAAATCCCAGCACTCGGGAAGTAGAGAGAAAAGGATCGAGGCCAGCTACATAAACTCCGTCTCAAAAAAATTAAAACAATAAATATTATGGTTTACATATTTAACCAAAATAATATTTAATTGCTATACTATCATCTCAAAAACCTGTATCTGTTTTTTACTTGAATATCCTAGTTTTTACTTTTGTCAGTAGGCTGTATTTGCTATTGACTAGCATTTTTATAGTGTCTCTGCAAATATATGCAATAAGATTAAACACTAATCTTGAAGAATCTGATCTGTTTTCAAACTCCCTGGGCTTTAGCTCTCCCAGAATACACTCTTTTGTGATTTGAATGGTCTTTAAAAGTAAGCCATATTTCTTAATACTGAGTATCCACTGAGAAGTCACCTACTCTATGAAAACATGAAGGAAAAGCTTAGACCTCAGAGAAAGAGACCTGATCTAACTGCTAAACGGGCTACTGTACTTCCTGTGTAAAATCTATCAGCTTAAACACAAGTCATTACTGTCCCGCAGTTTGAATTACCTCCTTTTTAAAAAAGATTTTGTTGTTGTCATTTATGTGTCTGTGTGTGTATGCCACATGTGTATGGGTGCTATGGAGGTCAGCAGGGGTCATCAGATGAACCCCCTAGATCTGGAATTAAAGGCATCATAAGCTTCCTGACCTGGGCGCTGGCGACCAAATTCAGATCCCCTAGAAGAACAAGAACCTTCCTCTTCCCCCCTGCCCCTCTTTCTACCACTGAGTCTCTCCAGTCCTGAGTTAATTCCACTTAACAAGGAATATGTTTACTTAAGATTTTGTTTTATATGCAAACATAGATCTCATTTAAGAAACTAGAGGAGACTGTAGTCCAACAGGGGTTGGACTCTTGGTCTGTTCCCCCCCCCATGCCCTTTCAGTGCCTGTCAGTGGCTTCCCATTAGTTCATTGTCACAGTATTTGATTGTAGCAAGCTCCTCAAGACCTGTCACTGTTTGGGTCAATGGACTGATATAACATTGCCACTGTGTCGCTTGTCATATTCGGTATCCATCCAGTTAACAAATGTATGGTGATCCTTAGTAATCAAACACTGACTACAGCTGTGTATGGTCTCCCTTTGCAGGGTGGAGGTCTCCAGAAGGGAAGATGTCAGGAGACGCTCTGTGTACTTAAAGGTCATCTTCAACAGCAAAGAGGTATCAAGGACTGTTAGCCGGCCTCTAGGGGCAGATTTCCGAGTTCACTTTGGACAGATTTTCAACCTGCAGATATTCAACTGGCCAGAGAGCTTAATGCTTCAGGTACCTCTGTTACCTATAATCTCTGCCCCAAGAATTTTGGGGTCACTAAAATTGTAAGATAGTTTAAAATCAGCTATGAGCAAACTGGGTGTTTCAAGAGGAATGGGTCAGCCTCTTGGTTATCAAATGTGTCTTTGTAATGTGAGTGAAAACAGATAAGTTACCACTCTGGGTGTCTAAAAAAGGCTGGTAGGGAACTACTGAGACCAGAGAGTTTCCTAGTTGGTTTGCTGAAGAAATAGTTCATGTGACCATCTACTAGGATCCAGACATGCTGTTACTTCTCTCCTAGATGACACTAGATCCCATCATGTTAATAATATTAACTACCACAATGCCCTGTCCCAGGAAACTAGAGAATCAGGCTGGTCCCAAGCAGGGTATACATAAGATGGTCTCTGGGGCAGAATAGCACAAACACTAACAATGTAGGCCAACACCTGAGAGCACATTCAATTGCCACTTCTACTGGCTGAGTCTCTTCTCTGGATTTCAGATCTATGAAACTATTGGTCATAGTGGTACCACCTTGCTAGCTGAGGTCTTCCTGCCTATCCCTGAGACTACCCTTGTCACGGGAAGGGCCCCCATTGAAGAGGTGGAGTTCAGCAGTAACCAGCATGTGACATTAGACCACGAGGGAGTTGGAAGTGGTAAGCAAAGCTAATTGGTTTCAGCAGCTCATGGTTTCTAGTGTCATATTTGAATCTGTCTTTTTCCACTTCACAGATGATTAAAAGTTATCACCAAATAATTTTAAAATTGGTATCAAAAATTCAAAAGAAGCCAGTGATAATGGCTCATACCTGTGACCCTAGCACTCAGGAGGCTAAAGCAGGAGGATGACCACAGTTTAAAGTACAGAATAACACACAGTCTCAAGGGGATAGGGATAGGGTTAGGGAGAAAGAGGGCCAGTAAAATGGCTCAGCATGTAAAGGTTCATTTTGCCAAAACTGAGGAAGTGAGTCTAATCTCCAGGACCCGCATAGTAGAAATTATTTTTAGTTCTACATTTGTTCATAAGACACATGTCATGTCATTTCTTTATGAAAACACATATGACTATACTACTCTAAAGTATTTTGTAGTGTAAATTAAAGAGCTTTAATATGCTCTTTGATGCCTTAAGCCCACTTATTATAATCTTTTGTAAAGAAATAATTTTAAATGAAAACAAAGAATTGTGCATAAAAAGATACCACAGTGATATAGGCATATAAGGCTAAAGGACACTAATTTTAATCATTATATGGAGATCATTCATTGTTGAGGTTTGATCTTATAGTCGATTGTAATGCGGGCCCCCAAGACCTGGAGTGCTCATGTAGCCCCAAGGGACACTGCCCCCAAGTTATTTCTGATTGGTAAATAAAGATGTCAACAGTCAGTAGCTAGGCAGAAGAGACATAGGTAGGGTTTAGGTGTCTGAGGCTTGGGGTCAGAGGAGAACCAGGAGGAGGAGAAGGTGACTGGAGATGAGAGAAGCCTCTATAGGTTAGGTGGTCCTGAGGGTTGGTCAATTGGAGATAGGAGAAGCCCAGATGAAACATAATAAGTAATAACTCAGGGTTATCGATAGGAAAATAAATTCTAACAACATAGAAAATAGGTTATCTGCCCAGCTCTTGTGCTGGTTAAGGCCTAGATAAATATAAAGGCTATGTGTGTCTTTTATCCGAGAACTAAAGGGTTATAGGCCCGGTAGAAATCCTGGATTGGATTGGGATTAAATATTTCTAAAAGAATTCATTAACATTCCCTATTCTAAGATGGATCTTAATGGTTTAACAACTTTTTTACCTACAAGATTATCTCTTTCCTTCCTCAGAGGCATTATACGGTGTTTCTTTTGCTTGTTTGCTTGCTTGCTTGCTTGTTTAATTGAACAGGTTCTCTCTATGTAGCTGTCTCTCTGTCACTCGTCTCCTACATAATGCTAGATCCCATCATGTCTGTCCTAGAATTTGCTATGTAGATGAGGCTGGCCCAGAATTCAATGATCCAGCCTGCCTCTGCATGCCTGGCCAGAAAGCATTTCTAATCAGGTTTCCTTGGACACAGCATGAAACCATCCGCACCCCTGCCCCTACAGCATAAATTTTTTTCTTTATCTTCCCTGAAATCTTCTTCCTTGATGTTTAAATCTCACCAGCATACTAAGCCTTGATCTCATTTACTAGCTCTGTTATATACACTCAAACACAAACATCACAACAGGACTTGGTTTTTTAAAAGGTCACATCTGCTCATTTCTTTTCATTTGTTTAATTTCTTCACTGCTATGTTCAGCCTGAATAGGAGCTCATGTAAATGTCTTAAATAAATAGACAAATAACTTCTTAGAAGAATGCTGTTGTTTTCCCTTATATGTAAAAAGCTAAGGCTCAGAAGAGGTAGGTAATTCTTCAAAGTTCTCACAGCTGTGAAATAGCAGAACCAGGATACTGCACACCAATGGCCTCCAGGATAGTACAGCATGGAAACTGTACTCTCAGCTGTCAGAGAGAGCTCCATTCTGTGCAAATTGATCTGAAAAACATGTAGTGGCCTGGCTTGGAGCATGTGCTCCATCCCACCACCCCTACCTCGGGTTCCATCTCTTTACCATCCACACTCTTGCAGGCCTGGGCCCTCTCCTTTCTCCACACCACCCTGTTGACCTTGCTATTCCCTTAGGGGTGCCCTTCTCCTTTGAGGCTGATGGCAGCAATCAACTGACTCTAATGACATCAGGGAAAGTGTCCCACAGTGTGTCATGGGCTGTTGGAGACAATGGGATTCCTTTAATTCCTCCACTGTCACAGCAGAATGTTGGATTTCGAAGGTAACATGACTAGAATGAACTGGTGACTGTATTAGGGACCTGGGGTGGGGAGGCTTGGGATGTCATGTGCTTTCATTTCTAGCTGCCTGTATTGCAATGGTACTTTTACGTTTTTCTTTAAATTTAGAATACTAATCAGCTGACATACATAGGTTTGCCATTGGTGTCAGATACACCAAAAATATTTTTTTTGTTGTTTAATTGTCTCAGAAACTCTGTGTTCTTCTCTCACCTCATGAACTCAGGAGTGCACAGTACATGGTTATATATTTCTCTTGAGCTAAAGGTTCTTTGAGAGTGAGTGGCAGAGCTTACTAGATGTGGGAAAGTTCCTGCTCTTTAGCTTTCTTTCCCAGTGGCTAGATCTTCAGTTCTCCTCCAGAGCAGGAGGAGCCCTGGCCTTTCAGTCTAGTCCAGACAGTCTGCAGCCAGGAAACCTGCATCCTTCTCTGAGAGACTCCTTCTGCCATCTTGGCATAGACAGGCTCATTAACAATCAGTCATCTCAACATTCGGGCCATGGTTACCTCATCTCTAAAATAAAAAGGTTTACAACCCTGCAGAGAGAGAGAGAGAGAGAGAGAGAGAGAGAGAGAGAGAAATAAAATGATGTATCTCCACTACAGAGAAGACACTTTTCCAAATGACTTCAACACATGGAAAATCATGATGGGTTTTGCTATGTCCCCTTCTTGTCCTTCATACTCCCCGTACCAACCTGCCACAAGTAAATGCAGCTCTGTGCCAAGTCAGGAACCACTTCTGATGGAAACCTGGCCGTGCCATACAGTCAGGCATTTTCTGATTGTTTCAGGGGCGTTTAGTATTAGGGATATCTCCTGGGGCTAAAGCTTTGGCTCCTCCAGAAGTAAAGCAGGCAATGAGCAAGTAAAGTATGGTAATCCATGTTGAGCGTGGATCTCTGTTGAGTTCTGTGTCCAAAGCTCCTATCCACTGGTCTGGGAGGTGAGGCCTTCAGGGCTTCCTGGACCATAGGGGCCAGGATGTGAAATGGGGGGCACATCACTGCACTGGGCAGAGTTGTAGCATTGGGTCTCATTTGCATGCTTTCTATTCCTATATCTTCATTGCCTTACAATGTATTTAATAATCAAGTAAAGAAAAATAGCCAGAGTCTTCATAGTAAGCTTCCTCCTATAGAAGGTAATGGCTTCTGTGAGCAGCATTGACTGTGCTGAGGTTAAGCTCCTGACTGCCTTTTCTGTTTGTGTTTTTGCTGTTTTTTTCCAGTGCTTTGAAGAGAGCAGATGCCATCTCATCCATTGGCACATCAGGGCTGACGGACATGAAGAAGTTGGCCAAGTGGGCAGCAGAGTCCAAGCTTGACCCCAATGATCCCAACCACACCCCGTTGATGCAGCTGATCTCGGTACCATGGCCAGAGATGCATAAGCCAGCTCTACATTCTGAGATGATGAAATACCCTACTCTTTGCATGCATTCTCCTTTACAGTTTTCTGTACAGCTACAGAATGCAAGAGCTGGCAATCACAGGTTTAAATTTCAGCTCTGCCACCTCCCTGGCTGTGAGACACAGTTGAGCATCAATGTCCGGAGCCCTGTGCTGCCCTCACAGAAGATCAGGAGGATATGTGCCGACGTGCATAAACTCTTAGATGGGTACACAGTCCACATAGAATACACATAATTAGCTTGTTTTGTTACTGTTTCCTGCAGCCTGAGACACCCCTAAAGAAAGGTTTTATTTCTCCATTACACAGAAGGAAAACTAACTTCAGACTCAGCTGCTTGCTCCCAGCCTCACTGATAATAAGCAGGTCCCAGAGCACAGGCTTTTCCTCCTATCCTTCCAGTGTTGATTGGGATAGTTTATGAAAGTTGTCTACAACTATGTGACCCTAAGCACACCCAATTCATCTTTCTTGGAATCAAATACAGTGGGTTTAACAGTCTCCAAACTACCATAAGCAAGTGGGTGTCTCGTGGGGTGACCATACTACGAGTGCTCGTTCTCATGGCTTATCAGATGGATAATTATACGGGTTGGGAAGCTTTCATTCTCATCTAGGTTTCCAGACAAATCGTTTTATTTGATCTTTGTTCCTTACAAACTTTCCTTCCAACGTGATGCTGCTTAGCACAGTGATGATTCGTATTAGAAAGACGAGCCAGTGCCACCTCAAGTGCAGCATAGTGCATAGACTGTAGCAGTGCCCTCAGGGAGGGTAGCCACTCTGCTAGCTTCTCTGTAGTGTCTAGGAGTTGTCCTTCCTGGGGCCTAGAAGTTGGCTGGCCTATGCCTATCTCTGGCTCACTCTTGATAACCAAGGCCAGGAAATCCTGTTCAGTCAGGAGACTATGATGACCCTGGGAACTGAATGAAGCCAGCTGGCAAGAAGCCTTGATCTACACATATGCACACAGGAATTTAAAAGTCCTAGATATTTTATACACATTCAGTAATATTATTTTCACTAGGCACCTGGTCAAGGCTCTGCACTGACATAGCTCTCTCTTCTTACTTTGCATATTGACAGGGAGCACAGATACCGAAAGTAAAATTAACTTTTATTTTATTTTATTTTAAAAAAATGATTTGTGGTGATTAAAAACAAAACAAAACAAAACACTAAGTACCCACAGCAGCATCTGTAACTTACTTTTCAACTTTGTTGGTTGAAAATCAGTCAGCATTCCCAGAGCCCAGCACTGGTTAATTTGGAAAGTATCTGCCCTCTGTCTGAAGCTGTGCGTCTTCTTGATCTTGTAGGTTGCTACCAGTGGTGAATCCTATATCCCTGACTTCTTCCGTCTAGAGCAGCTGCAGCAAGAATTCGACTTTGTCTCAGAGGAGGAATTAAATAGATCCAAACGGTTCCGACTTCTCCATCTTAGAAGCCAAGAGGTGCCAGAATTCCGGAATTATAAACAAATCCCAGCATATGACAGAGAAATTATGGAAAAGGCATTCCAGGTAAGAAATTGTCCAAAGAATTGAGTGAACGACCTGCAGCGGCACTTGACCTACTGCTGGCTGCATACGTGCCAGTGCTTTCAGCAATGCTGCTTTCTCTACTGCAGTGCTATTAGAATTATTATTAATTAGGTTGAAAAATACCTCCTGAGCTAATATGACTAATTCTGCCTGCCTTAGTCAAGGATGTGACTCCATTTGAGTAGAGTGAGTCTGTGCTAAAGACTCTCCAGGATGCAGGGGCAGAGCGTAGAGAGGACAAGGTGGGACGGATGTGAGCAGCCAGAGCAAGGAGGAAGGCAGGGACCAGGTACAGCATCTAAGGGCAGGAGGGGAACAAAGATTCAGCAGTATCAGCTCACAGAGACAGATGGGACTTGCTGGCCCTTGAGGGGTGGTGGAGAATGCAATGTGTTGGTGCGACAAGCCAGCCAAAGGCAGGCAAGTTTGTGTGAGGAGGTGAGTGGAGAGGCTCTAGAAAGTTTTGTGATTTTTCATGCAGAAACTATTCTTGCCAGATATCTTTAGTTATTTGGTTCTTTCCAGTATTCAATTCCCTCAGCTATCAACTACAGTTAATTAGATGATGAAATCCCTACAAGGATGAGAATAGAGAAGGAGAGACAGGTCAGCAGTTACAGACAGACAGATGGACACATACTCTTACAGAGGACCTGAGTTCAGTTCCTAGCACTCAACACCCATAACTCCAGTTTCAGGGGAATCTGATGCCTTCTCCTGAACTACATAGGTACTAAGCACATACCTGGTGCACATACATACATACATACATACATACATATGTAACATACATGCAAGCAAAACACTTATACAAATAAAATAAATCTTAAAAATGTATGTTTAAGAATAAAAATAAAAAGTGCCTACATAGTGGAATACATGTATGCCTCAAGACCACCCAGATGCCAGGGCACTTCTCCATCCTGTCTGGGCTTCTGGTGTAGTGGCTTCCTTTTCATTTGTAGATAGGCTACTCCAGTTGACCACATGATCACCAGTATATCCAACTTTGGATCTATGGACTTTAGCCAATGGAGACAGAGGGGCCCTCCTCTCCCAAGTTCAAAACCCTTGAATGACATCTCTGAATCACTCAATCCGTGCTAGAAGGCATGCAGGGCTTTCAACTCGGGTGGAGAATGGCATACACAGAAGAACTGGTGATCCCCAGGGGTACCCACACTGTTTTATCAGGAGTGAAAAGGATAAGCCTGAGTATATGAAAGCCAAAGAAATCTGGCCCAAGCCACCCCCACCCGTAACTGGTGATAACAGTTTTCACAAAAGCTTTTCACTCCGTTTATAACCAGTTCATTCAAAGCTGATAGGTCAAAGCGTGCACAGGCTTTGACCAGGTTCCGTGGTACACATGTTAGCACCCTGAGTTATAACAACTTCCTCTGCTTCTCCCATGGTGACTGTTCTTTCCTGTGGGAACACTTTAACTTAAATAGTGTACAAGCATTCCAGCCTGCTGACTTGGTATCCTGTGTATTGCACATGCACCAAAGGTCTGGAGGAAGGCGGTAGATTTAGAATCATGATTTATGACTTAAGCCACATGTGATAACTCCAAGAAAAACATCAGAGAGCACTTTAAAAATCATGACATCATGATGTCCTTTGAATTTTAGGACTACGAGAAACGATTACGAGACAGAAATGTAATTGAAACCAAGGACCACCTGGACGCGCACAGAGCCACAGTAGCCAAGTACCTTCAGCAAGTAAGAAAACCACTTAAAATCATCTTTACAGGGGGAGAAAGCCAGGGTTGTAAGATGGGAGTGGTTGTGCTTTTATAAATGCCTACAGCATCTTATGCAAGCCACGTAGTCTCTCGGGGCTTGTTTTCCCACATATGTAAATAACGGATTGACGCCTGTATTTACCTCTTGAATATATGAAACCACCAAGCTATGCCATGGATTATGCTGCTGACTGTGATGAATGGAGTGTGATTAGGAGGGATCCCATTTCTGGGTCCTGTTTTTCCTGATTGCTTCTATGGTGTGCTGCTTTTCAACCACCGTTGTGAGAAAAACAAGTGCTTTTAATCCACACAGAACTGCCCTTATGTACTAGAAACCTAAAAACTAGCTACAGCGCCTTTTGTTTATTCTTTCCCTTTTTCCTTTTTTGGCATCTTCTTAAAATTATATATAAGAAATGCTATAGCAACCACAATGCTAGATTCTTCCTATCTAGATTATCTTGGCTATGACTTATGTACCAAAAATAAGTTGCTAACTGATGGCAACAGAGAGGCCCTTTATTTAAATTAGGAGATGGATTATTCTGTTATTAGTAACATGTGCTAACCAGTTAAAAATTTCTCTACTGGAACTCCACACGAACCATTCCGACTAGGGGAGAGCCCTAAGAATTTGTTCTCCAGCAGTGGTTGCACACACCTTTAATCTCAGCACTCCAGAGGCAGCGTTCAAGGGCAGTCTGGTCTACAGAGTGAGTTCCAGGACAGCTTGGGCTACACAGAGAAATCTTGTCTCAAAACAAAACAAATAAAACAAAAAAACTAAAATAGAATTTGTTTTCAATTGGTTATGCTTCAAGACTGATTCTATTTTTCTGTTATTTATTGCTAGTGTATTCATTCAACAAAATATTACTACCTTCTGTTTCAGAAACTTTTCAATCTCCTAAAAATATAACAGTGAACAAAATGAAAACAACCCAAACCAACTGGTCCAACTCTGCCCTTAAGGAGTTTACAGTCTAGTGGGTGGGGGTTGGGAACTAGAGAGTTTACAGCCATAGAAGACTGTGGGGGGGGGGGGTGTTAGAGAGAAAACTCACTCAAAGAATCAGAGTCAAATGACAGTTAAATAACTTGATCACCTTTAGTAATGCTGATTTCTTCTTCCAGGTTAGAGAATCAGTGGTAAATCGCTTCCTAACTGCCAAACACCATTTTCTTCTTACTGATTTGGTAGTAGAAGAAGAAGTCCCCAATATCAGGTAATAATAATCAATCAAAGCTACTGTTATTGCTGCCTGTGTTTTATCTTATTCCATTACACGGAAGATGTATGTAAGATTTTGTCATTATTCAGTATGCATTAGAAATCTGGGTCAACCTGGTTAATGCCTCATGATGATGTTAGCTGATAGCAAAACATCTGTGGGCCTCTCCATCATTTTCCATGAGAGCTCACCCCAGCCTTCTCCACTGTCAAATCCAGCTTGCAGCCCTGCCATTTCCCACCCCAGTTAAACTACTCTGACAGCATCCCCTCCTGGACGTGCATATGTCCTCCCTGCCTTTCTAGTCTCCTAATACCAGGCTTTCCCATACATCTCACAAGGTGGAGGTGGCTGAGATCACACCCTCTGAGGTTCTAGGGTCCCAAGGGACAGCCCAGTTCTGCCACAAGGCTGAGGTGTGTGCTTGGTGAGGCCACACGGAAAAATGGCTATGTACATGGCAGTTGTCCACTGGCTTATTTGCCTGCTCCCTTGTCGGCCTATTCTTCAGAAGTGGATTCATGGAAATTAAAAGATAACTCCCTATAAAGGTAGTGTTATGAGGCATTCATTCCATGACCAGTGGCCAAGCATCTGGTCTTCCATAGATGTTGTATCTTGAGGCTGAAGAGATGGCTCAGCAGTTTAGAGCACTTAATGCTCTTCCTGGGGACCTAAGTTAGGTTTCCTGCATCCACGTTGGGCTCTTCATAACCACCTGTAATGTCTGTTACCTTCTTCTTACCTCCATGGGGACGTGGACATACCCCCACACAGACACACACATTACACACAATTAAAAATAAATATGCAAAGGTCATTTCCTATGCTCGCTCTTCCTCTCCCTTGGCAAGCCAAGAAAGAAGGCATGGTACTATCCATAGCAGTTCCTTGAAACTCCTTCCATGTACTGAAGGCAACAGTGACCACATGAATATATGCCAAGCCTCTTCCTTTAGTCTAACAGCCCATTGAATGTTTGCACAGGCATAAAAGCTGCAGTTAGAACAGACAACGATTTTTCATGCTGTTTCTTTTTCTTTCTTCTTTTTCTTTTTCTTTTTTTCTGCTTTACTTTCTGCGTTAAGTTCTGAAGGCTCGGGGTATGTTCTTTCTTTTTTTAAAAATTTTAGTTCGTTCTTAGTTTTAAATTAAAATGCTTACACTTCTAATAGTCTCAGTCCACTATGTGCTCGTAGGTAGGCTGCTTGCTAAGGAGGCATTGATGTCTCACAAGAGTATCTTTGGGGGGAGAAAGCACTGGCAAGAGAGGAGATGTTTCATATCAGGCTCCCATCTTTGGGATAGGTATGTGGACCAGCAGAGTGGTTAGAACATGGGCCGAGTTTAGACCCTAATTCTCTTCCTATACTAAGTAGCCTGCAGCAAATCAAGGCACCTATCAGAGTCTTTGCTTTCTTTATCTGAAAAGTGTAGTAAATGTAGTTGTAAAGATTAAAGCTGTTATGGTAAGGTTGCTAGTGCTCCTCTAGATAATACAGAAGACATTTATAAATGGTACCTATTCTGGGAAAGATGCTAGAGACCAAGTTTGAGCCCCTCCTGGAATCCCCTTGGGATTCATTGTGGGAGGCACCATTAGTGCTCATAGCAGCTACAAGGCTCTTGTCCTCAGCTGGTGCATGTCACCTGCAAAGAAAGCCAGGGAAACAGTCTGCTGAGCCACAAAGGTCATTACTTAGCAGATGGTGGTTGGCTGTGTCCTGTGGCTAATGGCACTGTCGCGAATCAGCTTCTAGGCACATGGTTAGGTTTGCTATCCTGGTAAGTTCCTCTCATGATTCGCTGACCTTGCTGCTTTTGTCTGCGAGCAGTGTGTATAGCACAGCCGCTCAGTAAAAGGCAGGCTTCCCCTTTTCTCCCAGCACCTTCCATTTCCCTCAACTCCTGAATAATCTCTCGTATCCTGGTCACTGCCATCTCAACACTTACTCCTCTCAGGGCATGTAGTAAGCTCAAGACAAGTGCCAGGGTGCTATACACCCTTCCTCACTTACCCTCTCAACCACTTTAAGATGCTAGTCCCTCTCTCTACACATAAAACAGACTCACAGAAGCGAAATAACTTGTCACAAGGCAAAGAGCAGAGCCACGATTCACACTCAGGTCTGTGTCACCTCAGAGAGTAAGAAGCTTCTTACTCTCTATCCAGCACTATCCAAGAACTTCCCCAGAAGGCCAAGAGCATTGTTGGAGTTAGTGAACGGAGCTGGCTAACAGTACTCTCAGGGCTACGTCTCAGGGGCAGTGCTCCTTCCAGCAGATGCTTCTAGCTCTCTGGAGGAAGTGGCAAGACTAGCCTAAGGGGGAGGTGTGGTAAAGCTGCAGCTGCTTGGCAGGAGTCATGGTGAACAGTGGAGAACACAAGGCATGCTAGAGGGACTGGTGAACAAGGTAGGGGGTAAGCCAGGAGATGCAGATGGGATGGGGGTGGAGGGTCAGATAGACATGACTTTGCTTCCATTAATGAGAGGTAGCTGAGAATTTTAATAAAGCATGCAATAGGATCACCTCCCTCCCCACCTGGCTTAGCAGAATTTTTAGACTCTTCCCACCCTCCTTCAAAGGAGAATGTCCAGAGGTCTCTGAGGGAGCATAGTTTAAAAGGCCATCTGATAACTTTCTAGACCTTTGTTTTCTACTGGATCCTAATACTCTTCTATAATCATTAGCATTTTGGGCCTAAGCCTTTTCAAGCTGGCAGAACAGAAGCGACCACTGAGGCCACGGAGGAAAGGTCGGAAGAAGGTGACAGCCCAAAACCTGTCTGATGGAGACATAAAACTGCTGGTGAACATTATCCGGGCTTATGACATCCCTGTAAGGAAACCCATAGTGAGGTGAGAGGCCTTGGAACAGCTGAATGTGCAGAATGCAAGCCAACCTGGATCTTCATTAATAGTTTCATGCAGCGGGACCTGGACATTTCTGCAGAAGCCCTCCTGCTATTGTTTGCAAGTAACATAGTCAACTTAGGCTCAGGAGTGTGGGTGTTGGGAACATCCTTTAGAGCCCAAGGACAAGAGGCATGGATGAGCTACATGATAAACTGTAGGGATCAAAGTGGCTTCTTGGGTCCTCCTTGTCTCTCCTACTTTCCTCTCTCTGTTTGTTTCATTTTTCTCATGTGATGGAAATAGTCCCACATCACCTTCTCAGGAGAGAAGTTGGGTACTAACTAGGTTCAGATGCTGACATTCCATGGTCTGGTCACCTGCAGCAAAGAGGCAGAGCCTAAGAAATGGACATGAGCTGGACAGAAACATGTCCGTGGCTTAACCTCTGCTACCTGTTCAGAAAAATGGGTGATGACTACAATGGTCCACCATATTGATGGATACCTTGGTCCACCATATTGATGACTACCGTGGTCCACTATATTGATGGATACCTTGGTCCACCATATTGATGACTACCGTGGTCCACTATATTGATGGATACCTTGGTCCACCATATTGATGACTACCGTGGTCCACTATATTGGTGCAGTGGAGAGAACATACCTATAGTGGGATCAATTCTAAGTTTCTTGTAGAGATAGAAAGATAAAGAATTGAAGTTCTTTTTGTGGATGCCCTTGTTGGTATAATGGAAGAATGGAGAACTAGTCCATTCACAATGTACAGTACCACTGTGGGTCTATTCATATACATCATTTCATTTAACTCTCACCACTATTACTAGGTAGGTCTGTTTGACCAAGTGGAAAACAAGCAAAGATGGTGTGCATGGCCTGGCCCAGGTCATCCAGCACTATCAGATTCCAGAGAGCCAAGATGGCTTGTGGTATCTTCTTTCAGATTCTCTAGGTGCTTTCTTTCTCCATCTCTTTGTCCTCTCACCCCATTATTTTGTCCTGTTTTTCTTTTCTACTTTGTGCATATGTATGAATGTGTAGTATATGTACACATGTGCATATGGCTGCATGCACTTTTATGCTTGTGTTCAGAGGCCACAGGAGGATGTCAGGTATCCTGCTCTATCACTGTCTTGCTTATTCCCCTGAGATAGGGTTGTCCACTAAAGTGGGAACTAGGTTGGTGGCCAACTAGCCCCCATCTGTCCTACTTCTCCACCTCCCATGGTGCCGGAGTTCTAAGTGCATGCACAGTCATGCCTAGCGTTTTATATGGGTGCTGAGATCCAAACTCAGATTCTCATGCTTGTGTAGCATGTACTCTTACCCACCAACATCTCTTCAGCTCCTGCCCTTTTTCTTTACTAATTCTTTGCCCTGTTACAGAACATCTATTGATATGGTGGAAGGGAATCAAAATGAGATGGAGTCAGGATTCTGGCTGCCTAGAGGAACTGAGGTTCACAAGACTCGGGCACCTTTAAGATTGGAGGAGAGGGAAAGATATGCTTTCTTCCACTCTCAGAGAGCCATGGAGGCCTGGGAAGAGAAGTTGGGGAAGGCCTTGGTAATCGTGAGGTGCCCCAGCTGAACCAGCACCTACTCAGATGTCAACAAGCTTAAAGACAGTGGCCACTCAGACAGCTACCAGCACTACACATCTTTAAACAAACTAGCTCAGGAGATGAACGTTCTTTGTCATTTCCTGCTTTCATATGGTTTCCTTCCTAGCAAGTTCCAGCAACCATCGAGATCTTCAAGGACTTTCAGTGAAAAGCAAGCTGCTTCTCCTAGCACACACAGCCCACTGCACAACACTGACTACCCCTTCGGCCAGGTGAGAGAACAAGGCTGGGTTTCTGCTTTGACTCCTGTGTATCTTTACGAGTTGCCTTTATAAGGGCCTTGGATATCGCTCAATTGGTGTAGTGCTTGTCTAACAGTCACGAGGCCCTGTGTTAGATCCTTGGCATTGAGTACACTGGGTGCGATAGCACTGTCTATAAACCTAGCACTTGGGAGGTAGAAACATAAGGATCAGAAGTTCCAGGTCAGGAGCTAGAGAGACAGCTCAGCAGTTAAGCACACGTGGCTGTTCCTACAGAGGCCCTAGGTTTATCCTCCTCCTTGAAACTCATAACCACCTGGAACCACAGTTCCAGGCATGTGATGCCCTTTTCTGGCCTCTGCTGGGTACCAGGCACTGTTGCACATGCCTTTAAGATCCTAGCACTCCAGAGGTGGATCTTGTTTCAAGGCCAGCCTGGTCTACAAAAGGAGTTCAAGGCCAGTCAGTGTTACATGATAAGATCCTGCCTCAAAATAATCTTGAATAATCTTGGTGTAGCAAAAAACAAGCAAAAACAAAGAAACAAAAAACCCACACAAATTGAAAATAGACCAGAAAGGCAATATTCCTTTTGCAAAATGGGTGCACCAGAACCCAAAAGAGGCTAGGGAGCACAGAGGCAAGAAATCCATCTGGTTTTTTTTTTCACTAACACAGATGGTGACTGTGTCTTTTCACCACTTGGTTTTTCACAATTGGCTATTTTTGAAAGAATCACAAAGGAAATGCAGGAAAGGGGAAGGGGCCCAGCCCCAGAGGATCAAATTCCAGGAATGCAGGGGAGGCTTGCTACAAATACTTGTCTTACCAGGTGGGGGAGATTAAAGGAATGTTTCTTTATGGTGTGTGTGTGTGTGTGTGTGTGTGTGTATGTGTGTGTGTGTATGTGTGTGTGTGTGTGTGTGTGTGTGTGTGTGTGTGTGTCTTTAAGGTCATCTTCAGCTTCATGAGTTTGGAGCCAGCTTGGTCTGAATGAGACCCCAGCTCCTCCAAGAAATGGCGGAAGCCCTGGGGACATTAAAAGAGAGACTTGTCTCCTGGAAAAGATGGACAACTTTGTCAGATATCCTTGTGGAAGAGATGTGAGACTCAGCCAGCCTTGGCCAGCGGACCAGGCCTTGACCAGTTCTGTTTAGTTGTATATATATCTTGTTTTCTATTTTAACCCTGCCCTCACCTCAAGATCCCAAAGATGACCTGGGAGGTGGTCACTGGATCTTTTTTCTTCCCAGTGTGAACACATTGAAGAAATCTCCCTTTTCTGCATTTCACTATTAAAAAAAAAAAAAAAAAAAAGATTTACCTATAAACTCCTGAACAGACTTCCTGTTTCATTTTCTTCTGAAAAATACTACTTAACAAGCATGTTCTACTTTGCCTGAGATAGAAAATGTTCACGTATTTGATAAGCATGCTCCGTCGGGAACAAAATGACTAATCAATACAGACGTGGGTTTGCTTTTGACTTTCAGGTCTTAGTCCGGCCTTTTGTAGAGGTCTCTTTTCAAAGAACAATTTGCCACACAACTACAGCTGAAGGACCAAATCCCAGCTGGAACGAAGAACTTCAGCTTCCATTCAGGTAAGGGAACTCCCTCTGTAAGCAGCTGGAGCAGCTGAACTGGAACAAAGTATCATGGTGGGGGAAATGGAGGGAGGTAGCATCTCTGTGCCCACAGCTGGGTCAGCTGGGTGAAGTTCCTGGGTCTGGTGACTCCACCACTCAGGAGGCAGAGGCAACTGTATCTCTGTGAGTACAAGACCATCCTGAGCTATGTAGCAAGTTCCAGGCCAGTCAGAACTACACAGTAAGACTCTGGGTCAAAGAAAGAAAAAGATAGAAAAAGAAAGAAAGAAAGGAAGGAAGGAAGGAAGGAAGGAAGGAAGGAAGGAAGGAAGGGAAAAAAAGGAGTAAAATCATGCTCCTTTTTAGAACAATCTACTTTCTGACTTTTTACAGGCCAAAGGCATTTACTAGTTTAATACCCAAAATGGCCTAAATTAGCCCTCAATTTTCATGAAGAAGAAATTAAAACCCTTAGAGTAGAGACATAAAGGCTTCGGTGGTAGGTGTTATGTGTATTGACAAATTAGGGTAGAATTTAGAAGTAATTAAGTCAAAAGTGGGCACGGTCACTACCAACATACACAAAACAAGCAAAGGGAGATCTGATGAAGATTTTCCATCTCTGTGGTACCCTAGTCTCTATTCCTACTGTGGAGGGACGTATTTACACAGGCACCACTGGGTCCTCTTGACCATGGTCCAGGAAAGAATTCTCTCACCCTTGTATTGTTTGAATTCTATGTGGGAGAGTGAGGATGGCAACTGCCATTCCTCCAGTCACAGTCATGGTCTAGCGAGAAGTTCATGAATGGAGGTGGAGGTGGTCCTTCTGGACAGAGCAGCTTTGGAGCCCAGGTACTTAGAAAGTTCATAACTCTGGTCTTGCTGGAGACCTTGTAGCCTTCCAAAGCTATGTAAGGCCCTGGCAGATAAGTTCCTTGCAAGACTTACCATGGAGTTTGGGAATACACTATTTACCAGTACACGCCAGTGCAGGCTTTGGATCTACAGAGCCCAAAGTCCAGAGACAGTTCCTTTGGAATGTATACTTAAAATATGTATTTATGCCCTTGTGTGAGAGCTCCTTGGGATGAAGGGACTGTGTGTGTTTCGAGTCCGCATTTTTGAAGCATTGACACTGAGCATTCATAGCATCTCTTTTACCTATTTTCATGGTCTCTCTTTATGTGTTGTCACAGGGCCCCGAACGGGGACTACAGCACAGCCAGTTTACAGTCAGTGAAGGATGAGGTGTACATTAACATTTTTGATGAAGTGCTGTTTGATATCCTAGAGGTGAGTTTCCAGTTGGAAGGGAGTCATCTGAACTCTGCACGCATATTCAGACCCCCTACCACTGTGTAGTCCCTGGGGGAAAGGACTGTGACTACTTGCAGAGGAGCATTCATCTTCCGGGGTCAGGGGAAATGCCGCCCTTCTCTGCCGGCCAGTTAATTACATAGGGCCTGGGGGAAAGACTCAGTAGGTAAAGTGCCCACTGCAGAGCAGAATCCTAGCACACATGGAAAAGCTGGGATAGAGGAGTCCTAGGACTTGCCTAGACTTCAACTAGTCTAGCCGAAACAGCAATCTCCTTTTCAATGGAAGATCCTGTCTCAAAGAATAAGGTAGAGAAACATGTAGGAAAACACCTTGGCATGGAGCTCTGGTGTCCATCTGCGCAGCACAGTCAAGAGCACCCATCATACCTGTTCCCACGCACACAGTTCCATAAATGTCTGAAGTTCCTAAATAATTAGTACTTCTCATGCTTCCTTTAGGATGACCGTGAAAGAGGAAGTGGGATCCATACCCGCATTGAGAGACACTGGTTAGGATGTGTGAAAATCCCATTTAGCACCATCTATTTCCAAGCAAGGGTAAGTAACTAAAGTCAGAATTAGACGAGACTAGGAACCACCTCGGTCTGTTCTTCCTATTAAACTCTCAAAGCTGTGAAAATGTATGTGCACAGAGCTGGGAAAATGAAGATCACCACATCAACTCATTGGCCTTCCATCCCTGTTGCATGGTGTATCTATCCAACAGCCTTGTTCCTGTGCCTTGTCAGCTAATGTGATGACTTGAATCTCAGAATCTTTAAAACATCTACACAGAAGTAAAGAATGTGGGACAATGTGAAAAACTGTCACAGATGACAGAAGTGAAGTGGATGGATGCAGAAAACAGTCATGGCAGTTGACAGCCCGGTTTATCACAGGCATCCTATCAATATTTCTGAAAGTGTGCACTATTTAAAGCATGAAAAGAATTATTAACACAGGCATGCGTGGAAAAGACACCCTTTGTGGACGTAATGGTTTGGCTTAATGATTCTATGAAGTTGGCAATTCTTTTATGCCTTTGTAAGTCTACTGAGGCAGCTGAAAATTCTGGAATTTCTTGGTATCCCAGCATTAAATCCACGGCAATAGGAAACTACATGCTGCTGTGATAACTACATAGAGCAGATGCTACCTGGACCGCAGGGTCTCCAGCAGGAGACCCAAACCAAACCTCTATTCTAAGAGGCTCAGATTGGCTGCCAAGCATAACCTGGAATTGCAACCTTACCTAAGCCAGTGGGACAGTCTACAGTTATTCAGGATGTGCAGTGATGTGCTTGCTGTGAGAATTATAGTCCCTCTTCAAGTAGATTTTAAAAGAAATAAATTAAACAGCATAGCATCTTACAAGTGGAGCTGCCTGTAATGGTTGACATTGTTGAATCTCAGATTTGGAGGTTATTTAGAAATCTTTATGCAAACGCCCTAATGTGTGCGTCTCCTTTGCTTGGGGCAGCACCCATGCACTTACAGCTCACCCTGCAGGAACTCAGGACCTCTGGAGATATGCTTGCTATTGTGCCTACTACATTTACAAACATAGCTATAAACACAGAGAGATGGCACAGAGAAGCTAAAGCAAAAGTCCTTTCTGCAGAGCAATCATCTAGATGATGGCCAATACACACTACTAAAGTCAGGCAAAATATGCTAAAACATTAATGAAAGAAGCAAGCTATATATAAGGATAGAGAGATAGCAAAGTAATTCTGAGATAACATTAGACCTAAGCCTTGAAACATAGTTAAGATTCTGGAAGGCAGAGAAGGAAAGCTGGGAAATCAGAAAAGGGAAGGTTGCCCGCCAAGGAGCATGCACCACACACCAGATACTGTTCTTAGTGCCTTTCATCTCTTAGCTCAGTCCCTGCTCACAGCAGCCCTACAAATTAGGTCCTGTTATTTCCTTCTTACAAATGAGGCCGCTGAAGCACAGGGAGTTTAAGACAAGATTCGAATCCAGGAAACTTTCATAACCAGCGCACTCTGTAGCATACAGAAAAGGAAGTACAGGAAAGGAAGTACAGAGCCCTTCCTGTTGAGAACTTAGGGATTCTAACCTGGACCGAGTTTAATGTTTATCTGATGCAATAGATTATGAGAAATGGAGTGCTTACCAAGTCATGTTTTCTTCGCAGATTGATGGCACATTTAAAATAGACATTCCTCCAGTTCTCCTGGGCTACAGTAAGGAGCGAAACATTATTATGGAACGAGCCTTTGATTCTGCCCGAAGCTTGAGTGAAGGTTCCTACATCACCCTTTTTATTACCATTGAGCCTCAACTGGTTCCTGGGGAGCCAATTCGAGAAAAGGTAATGGGGTAAAATCTGGAAAGCCACGGGGGATGCTGAAGCCTAAAGAATGCTTGCTAGGCTTTTTTATAAGCTTTGACTGAAGTGTATCAACAGAAGTTCTCCTACTGTGACCGCCATTCATTATGCTTTCAGCTAGGACCTAAGGTGACCATGGAACAGACACATGTGCATTTGCTCTTCACGATCTAGCAGTTAAGGCGATCAACAACCCAAACTTGTAGGCAAGCAAGACAAATATAAACCTGTTCTGCTTTTAGATCAATGTTTTCCATAAGAATAAAATGCAGTATGGTAATTAGAAAATCAGATTACTATTTGACATTTACTGGCAAGCATGCTAAGGAAAGTTTTCCATCTCGGACCTCAGGTCCCCAGCTGTACTTTGCATTCAGCCAGTTCACACGGTCATAACGTCAGATGACCTTCAAAGATCACAAGTTACCTTATGAAAAAGAAATGCATGCATCTTAAACAGCCCCAGAAAATCTTGGAGAAATTTCAGGCAGAGTCATGATTGGTGTCTTTACTCTTTCCTGGGCACCAGGTTCCCAACTTAAAGCTGGGGAAATGAGGCTAGATTGATCTAGAGCCACATAAGCAGTATACACAGAAGTTAAAGATTTAACTGCCCATTATACATTCACACATCATACTGGGTGTCCAAGATGTAATAGGCATTCCTTAGGCACTAGAGGAAGGACAGCCTAGAACAGGGAATGGAAAGTCTATTGTGTAACAGGTATGGTGGGGCACACTTTTAATCCCAGGAGAGGAGGTTGGGAGCAAATGTAAGTAGATGTCTGTAAGTTTGAGGCCAACCTGGTCTACATAAGTGAGAACCTGACTCAAAACAATAACCATGACAGAGTTATCATGTATGAACTTACTGTGTTATAACTTATCATGTGGATCTCTTGGTTTCCAATTGTCATTAAGTCTATAATGGAGATGGAAAACTGACACCACCTCTGTTTTGTTTTTCCAGTATTACAGTCTGGTTCACAGAGGAAAATAGTAGGTCTATAGCTCATTAGCAAGGCCTATTCAGGAAACGAAAGGTTAACGTAAAAACAACCATACTGAAAAACTAATCTCAGATCCTCAGCTTCATTGCTAATGCTGAGCTTCCCAAGAAAACAGAATGGATTGTGTCAGATTATTTTCTGAAAGTGAAATATTCTGAATGTCTATCTCTAGGTGCGAGCTCAGGAGAAAAAGCCACAAGCACATTCGCACACACAAATGTTCTCAGACTGAGGGCAGAATTCTGACTTCAAACTTAGCCTGTCAACTTGTTGCTGCCTTTGGTGACATTTCTTTGCCCTGTGGCTGCAGGCAGCATTTTCCATTGCCCTCCAATATGACAGGCATGATATGGTATCCTATAGATGGAGGGGTAGAAAGCCCCACCTATGATGTCCCCCACAGGGTGGTAAAGAAAGAGAGGCTGTCACCCTGAAATACCAGGGACGACAGCCTAGAAACAACTAAACAGCAACTCTTTAGGTTGGAGATGAGGAACGTCTCTCCACCGTCATCCAACTCCAAATGATTTTTATTAAAGTATTTACTAGACCAAAAGTTTTGTAAGTCACTAGCAACCACAAAGTGTTTACTTTAAGAGCCCTTACTTCACATTGTTTTTGGTTAAGAGCCTTTAAAGGTGGTGTTAATACTGTGTCTCTGTCATTTCTCTTTATTGCCTATGGTAGATGAGTGACACACTTAAGAAGGTACCGAGCATCCTGTTTTACAATCCATCAGTCATCAGTTCCGCTTTTACTAGCTGCTTGTGTTTACTGTCTCCAGGGGACAGGCGCTGGGTCCCAATGTATGTGATTCTTTGGCAGCGAACTGTAGATGCCTGTGATGACGCAAGAACATCCAGCCATGTGTGTAGCATGTGCAAGGCACTGGGTACAATCCCTGGTATAGAAAAAGGCAGATGCCTTTTGGCCCATTTACTATTTCCCTTTGTCTGCAAGTGACTTCATTGACTTTGTCTGAATGTCTCCTGCAAGTGGGGAGCTCAGCTTCACTTTCCACAACTGTTTCTTAGAGAAGCAGTGCAAAGCTAACAGGTATTTTTAGTCAGCTGAAGGTCATCACAACTGACTATTCAACAGCAAGACAAACACATTCTGTTTTCTGCAAATGTTCCATTAACTGACAGGTCAAGGAACTGAAGCAGTTAAGAATCTTCTGCATTGCAGTCTGAATAAACCTGAGATTGTTAGTTCCATCCAGATTTGCTTCAGAATAAAGAACTTAAATTCTTGTAATAGTTGGCCTTTCCGTGGCACCTCTCACATCACAAACATCATCTCCTTAGGTGCTGGTGTCCTACGTGCATATTAATGACTCGATAGTGACTAGGTGCCAGCATGGGCATATTAGGCGCCAGGTATAGGAATGAAAAGGTCAAATACAGGTCCTCCCTTCAAGATGCATAACAGAGCACGTGACTCCAAGAAGCTGAGACATTTCTGCCACACTTTTGTCAGCCTGAAAGGCCAACAGTTGCACTGGCTCAGGATCTCCTGCTCGGGACAGTACCTGCAGATGCTTCCCCTGCATCCTCCCAGGTCTCCCCATAGTACCCTGGAGAATCTGCTCAAGCTCTTCAGCTGTCTGCTTGATTCTCTTTGTTCCTACCTAGACTAGAAGTTCCTTGAGATTTTCTTACTCCTTAATCCAGAGTGTCTGGAATCTTAGACTCTTGGGAAATATTTTTCAAACAACTACATAAATGAGTAAATGACAAATTTGATAAATCAATTTAAAGGAAAAGCATAAATTCAATCATTTTTCATACCTTCATTTCTCTAAAATCATAACAATTTCTGACTTGACAGTTCTACCGCAGGAATCTGTACCAGTTCACATTTGATACGGGATTCTGAACGCTCTTCCCCTTTAGAAGACTAAATCAAAGCACACAGAAAACTCTGTTGCTTGTGCTCAGCAGTCAAATTAGTACTTCATTCTTTAGTTTGTGTAGGTTTGTTTGTTTTATTAATCTAATAATTTTCATAAGGCTTGCCAATTCACTACTTTCTTTTGGTCTTACTGAATATAAATTAGTATTTAAGGATTATTTTGATTCTTAAATTATCAATGCACTTAAATAAAGCTGCAGAGATACCTAGAAAAATTACTTTATAAAGAATCATTTAATCATATTTCCCAAGCCACAAATTCAGTTCATAGTGTCTATGAAATCTGAATGTTTTGTTTTGTCTCCTGTAATCATATATACACCATGAGGTATTTCTTTTTGAAGTTTGATACCCAGGAAGATGAGAAATTACTTCAAGCAACAGAGAAATTTCAAGCTGAATGTGCCTTAAAATTCCCCCATCGTCAGTGCCTCACAACAGTGACTGACATGAACGGGAAAACAGTTTTTATTACGCGTTACCTCAAGCCTTTAAACCCCCCGCAGGAGCTCCTGAACGTCTACCCCAACAGCCCACAGGCAACTGCGGTGAGTCTGCCATAGCCAATCAGTGCTGTTAAAAAAAAATGTTTTAAAATCTCAATGTACTGCCAGGTATCTCATAATATTTAAGAAACTAAGTACACAAACATCATTAGGGATCGAAGCAATGATTCAGACTGTTTGACTGCAATGAGGGAGGCCTTCTATTTGGGAAATCTGAAAGTGCCACAGATGATGATAATCCTTGCTTAGTTCTTTCCATAGATATGTGAGTGCTTACTATATGTTTTTATATTTTATATTAGGTTATATTAGGTACTAAAAAGTTAACATATGAAACTTTCAAAATCTTACATAAACATAATTTAATTTTGCATTAGGCTATACCAAAATAACTACTCAGTATTGTACTTAATGCTATAAACATCATTGAATTCAAAATAACAGCAGTTAATTAAGAAATATATATTTTCAATATTTAACCCATCCTAATGTGGACTCACACTGAAACACTAAATAGACATGAACTATTCACTTGCTTCAAAACTCCATACCTACCATAAAATTCATCATTACGTGGACTATGAGCCACATATGTTAAGTCAATTCTAAGTGAATTCTATAACCCATAACTGTTCTGAGACTATGGATTGTAAAGGTAGTGACTGTTTCTAAGTTTTTAATATGGCGAGATAGATAGATAGATAGATAGATAGATGATAGATAGATGACTTCACTATATATAATTAATTTCTATAGGAAACCAAATAGAGACTTGAATTGCTGGTTGATTCTAGGCCTCAGGCACTGCTCTACCACTGAGCTGCATCCTTAGTGCCCAAAACAGTGATTTGTGTTCTGCTAAGCATTGTAAATGTGCATAAAGTTCTCCCAGGAGTTATGGCTAAGATACAACTAAGAGAAAAGAAATCAAAAGGAAGAAAGCAACAGTGCACTAGAGTGAAAACCTGAAATAGTGGTGGATCTCAGGTTGTCTGGTAACTCATGATGACTAGACCTGGGTATTGATGAGCCACAAGGCTGAGGGAAGGAGCAAAAACATCATGGAGATACAGCAGACAGGCAATTCCAAAATATCACCCCAGTGCTATCCAGTTGCTAAGGCTGTTCTCTTCTGACCCTCTTGAACTGGGATTCCACAGTTCACACAGCTCTCAGCATTACTGTCTTCCAAGCTCCTAGTAGGATGGCCCATTAAGCTCTGCTTACAGTATTCAAGCACTTTTCTAGTTCAAAGTCTCAAAGGTTTCCACATCTGTCCAAAAAACCCACATGGGCAGATGTGTAACACAATAGTCCAATTCCTAATACCAACCTCTGACTTAGTTACTTTTATGTTGCTATGATAAAGCATGACCAAGACAACTTACAAAAGAGTTTGGGGGTTTAGAGTCCATGGTGGTAGAGTGTAGGCCAGCTGGAGGAACAGCTAGAGCTCATATCCTGATCCATAACTAGGAAAGAGAGAGAGAGAGAGAGAGAGAGAGAGAGAGAGAGAGAGAGAGAGAGAGAGAGAG
>JADRCH010000198.1:2560490-2647118 GCA_019843965.1 Rhynchomys soricoides
GAGAGAGAGAGAGAGAGAGAGAGAGAGAGAGAGAGAGAGAGAGAGAGGAGGGAGGGGGACCTGGGAATGGCACAGGTATTTTGAATCTCAAAACCTGCCCCCAGTAACAGGCTCTAATCCTTTGTACACAGGGACCGAGCGCTCCAATAGATGAGCCTGTGAGAGCCATTCCCCTGAAATCACCACACACAGGTTCAACAAATCAGACTCCAACCATTAAGCTCAAAGAGCAAGTGTGCTTACCTGCTGAGCCATCTCATTGGACCCCAAATATCAAAATTCTTAAAATGAAATTCACAGACGTATAAATATGGAAAGCCAATAACATATAATCATCTCCCTTATAGATGAATAGATTGTGAATTATACTACAACGACCAGACTTGACTCCAATATTCTGTCCCCTCCTAAAACGAGCCAGTGTCCTGTGGAGGAATGGCTGCTTTCAGGACCGGACTCAGAGAAGTACAGTACAAGATGATGTTACAAAGTCTTGTGTGCCAACAAACATGAAATACAAATGAGAACAGAAGTGAGGGGGAAAAGGACATTTCAAAGGGACAGAACCAGCCGTGTTGTAAGATAACACAAATAATTTTTTGCATGGCTTTAGGAGGAGATGAAGATATTAATGTATTTAGTAAACACCTTGTGAACATCGATTTCATGCTTTACACACATATGAAACTTCTTTTGAGAAATTAAGTGCGATGCAGCTTTCTGTTTTCCTAGAAGTTATTTGTAAAGTTAATTTTCTTTACGCAGGAGCTGGTAGCTCGGTATGTGTCCTTGATCCCTTTCTTGCCTGACAGCGTTTCGTTTGCTGGAGTCTGTGACCTGTGGAGCACATCTGATGTGAGTCTTCCTTCCTTGCAGCTCTAACTTAACTGACTTAACTGCACATTAACTAAGTGGCTTGCATAACCTCCAACTGCATCATTCATGAGTTATTATAAAAACCTACTTGGCCATCTGTTAGCAGGATGAGCTAAATTCTGAAATAGTTTTCTTCCTGGTTCAATTCTGTCAAACTTCAAAAGTTAAAGAAAATAGGGCTGGGAATATAATTCAGTAGTAAACACTTGCCTAGCAGGTGCAAGGATATAGGTTGATCCTCAGCACCCCCTCCCCCAAAAGTAGTTTTGAATAATCATTCACATAGAGAATGAAAATAACCTATTTTCATTCTATTTTACCTATGTCAATTCTGAACTGCCCGAATATTACATTAATAATATCACAACCTTGTTTAGAAAAGGTCTAAATCTCATGCTGCATTAAGAAATTGTGTATTTCTCAATTCGTGGGCTTCCTAAGGTACACCGTGTCAAATATATCCAGTGTGTATTTCTTAGTCACTACCACATACATTAGACTAAGTCATGGATCATGGGTGATATACAGCAGAGCAAACCTATAGCAGCACGGATGTTTAACGTGATCCTGAGGTTGTCTGCTGTCTCCATACACATTTTCTTTGGTGGAATGTCCTAAATTGTAAATATATAGGTATACTTTAACTTTTTTGCTCCCAGTTGCAATTTGGCAACATAAGTCTAGACATTTTTAGATGTACAGATTTTAGAGCCAGGAGGGATCTCTTTCTCCAGAGGATACATGAAAATATAGAAAGACGAGAATAACAAAAGAGCAGAGCTGGACTAGTGCCCACCTCAGAGGTGTTACTACCTCATCTTTGCCTCCACCTCCTCATCCGCAGGGCTGGACAGGGACAGTATGGCCCTCAAAACACTGCTCCGGGATACACTGATCACTGTAATGCACTTTAAAATGTTTAGCCCTCAGATACACATTAAAGTGAGAACATGGAAAGCTACTGTCTCTATTCACTCCAATCATATTGATTCTAGATATTCATATCATCAGCATCAATGTTAAAGAAAACATGATATCCCCTTAAGAATCAGCACAGTAACAAAATTAGGAGAGGTTTGAAAAATGTCTGATACCTTAAGGCGCTAATCTCAACTAACACATTAACTTTTGCTTGAGATCCTAATGTGATGGGACATGCATACTTTTAATCCCAGTACTGGGGGGAAGGGAACTGAAGTAAGATGATTGCCAGTTCACGGCCAGCCTGGGCTACATAGCAAGTGTCAGACCACTCTGAATCACAAGGCAAACAAAATCATGTGTGGTCAGTCCAAAATGAAACAGTCAACGTAATGGTTTTTTGTTTTCTTTTTCCTTTTCTTCTTCACAGCAATTCCTTGATCTCCTGGCCGGAGATGAAGAAGAGCATGCAGTACTGCTATGCAATTACTTTCTGTTCCTGGGTAAGAAGGCATGGCTGGTGATGGGCAATGCAATTCCTGAGGTATGGCCACTTAGGGTGCTATTAACAAGAGTGTGGTTATCTGTCAGATGCTGTTCATGGGCAGGGGTCATTTTCATGACAGTCTTTTGAATTGCCATGGTAGTGGCAGAGACATGACAGGCAGACAGAACCAGGATGGATACACATGGAGTGGTGGTATCCATTAACAGCATACTTACGGCTGTGTACTTCAGACTATTTTGGCAAACCTGAACATTGTACCACCAACAGTCCCTATTTTGTGGTCCTTTTAATATGCACCCTACTTCACCCATTTTTTCCAGTCTCATTCCCTTGGTAATATCACACAATGGGGTGTAGGGAACTCTCTCCATTTACCCTATTTTTTACTACTGCTAATTTGGGAGGAAGTAGGGAATGCACCAGTTAAACACATTAGAAGGAATGTTGGCAGCTCTGTTCTGCTGTTTTGTCAACATTGTATTAGTGTAAAGACTTGGTGACCTACCCCGCGTATTCTCTACCCCACCACAAACACTAGCAGTTGGGACACAATGAGTGATTCTGGGTTCAAAGTTAAATGTTCACATGGATGTAGCAGCTCTTCTAAAAGAGAAGACTGATACTCCTGGAGACTGATCCACCAACCAAAGAATACACATGGAGGGACCCATGGTGCTGGCCACATATGCAGCAGAGGAGGGTCTTGTTAGCCATCAGGGGGAGGAGAGGCCCTTGGGCCTGAGGGTGTTAGATCCCCCAGTAGAGGAGGATGCCAAGGTGGGAAGATGAGAGTGGGTGGGTGGGTGGGTGGGAGAATACCCCCATAGTGGCAGGGGGAGGGGGGAGGAAATGGGGAGGTTTCAAAGGGGAGATCTGGAAAGGGGGAAACATTTGAAATGTAAATAAAGTATGAAAAAAAAAAGCCATGATGCTCTGGAATCCTTGGGGTTCATGGTCCTTGAGTTACCACCTAGTACAAGGACAAGACAAGGCAAGGCAAGGCATGGGCCTGTGTTCTAGCTTCTGTGATCCTTAGCAAATTATGTCACAACTCCGAGATTATGTGTGAACAACAGGTGAAATTATGCATCAGCAATAAATGAATGCTCACTGAAAAAAAGAATCCACAATATATGACTATTCCAACTAGGAAGTAAACATCTTTCATCTCAACTGTTTGGTTCCAAATCTATGTGTTTATGTACCTATGTGTATAAAAGGTAAGTGACTTTATTAGGAACTGATAACGTATTTTGGCATAAGCAACCTTCTGAATACTCAAATGGCAATTCTACTAGCCCTGGAAAGAGTCCCACTAACAAGAGTTCTTTGGCAAGCCTTCACATATACTGATTGGGTAATGCAATAGTAGCTTTCATAACTGCAATGTACTAGTATCAAATCAAAGATCTTTAAAACATATTTCTGTTTTAAATCATTAGCCATCAAATTTAGAAAGCAGATGTTTCTAAATAGAGTGGTTCTAGGGGCTGGAGAGATGGATCTGCAATTAAGAATACTTACTGCTCTCACCCAGGACCCAAGTTCAGTTCTCAGCACCATGTTGTAGAACTCACAGCCTATAAATCATGCTCCAGGGGATCTGTCATCCTCCTGTAACTCTTCAGGCAGATACACACACACACACTCACACGTGCACGCACACACACACACACACACAAAGTACAAATGCACACAAACACTCATGTGCACGCGTGCACACACTCGCATGCATGCATGCACACAGGTGAAACATAATCGTTTTTTAAAAGAATTCTACAAACTACTATGAACTTATTTTATAATTAACTGGAAAATATTTTAATAGCTATTTATTTTCAGGGTCCAACTGCCTATGTGCTAACTTGGGAGAAAAATTATTATTTAATATGGAATCCCTGCAGTGGACATTGTTATGGACAATTTGATACATTCTGCCCCTTGAAAAGTGTGGGCTGTTTAATTGGTCCTGATAATGTGAGTATCACCATTTTCTCTTAAATATGGCTGTTTTTTAAGTTGACCAATTTATTTACATATTTTACACAGTTAAAGACTATATAAATATGAGTATTTAAATGAACATTTATATAAATATAAATAAGTAGGCAGAATTGTTAGAAGTGTCCACTTTAACTAGTCCTAAATTAAACTTGACCTTCAGAAGAAATTTTAAAAAAACTAAAGTATTTAGACTCAGGATCCAATTTCTATCCTGGCTCTGTCTTGTCCACAACAGAGCTTACAATGCCCAATTCCTTCTGTCAAAGCAAATTTCTCACCAGAGAAAATTGGGTTTCACTTTTTTTAAAGTACATTTTGTGTGTGTGTGTGTGTGTGTGTGTGTGTGTGTGCGCGCGCGCGCGCGTGCTCATGCACGCATGCCTGTGAAAAAAACAACCAATAACTGATTATATATCACTGATGTAAAATTCATAGAAACAAAATTTAATGGAAAACTGTAGCCTGTATGAATCTGTCTGATTCACTGCCTCTCCCGATATCATACATAGATACACATCTGTGTGCATATCTACTAATATATATCCTAATGTACTTTTTTTTTAGATTTGGTTTAATATTCAACACCATGATTCGCCACTAAGGATAAATTTCGATGTCACAAAGTCCAAACTATGGAAATCTTTTTTTTCACGAAGCCTTCCTTATCCTGGCCTGTCCAGTGTTCAGGTAAAATTCTTCTATTAATACCCAAATGTGGAAAAGGAGATATGAAATCTTTACACAAACTAACTATATATTTACTGGCCCTTAATTCTACTCCTGGTTAGTTTACTAAATTTCCACATAAACTTAAAACATTAGTTATCTAATGAGATAAATTTACATGAAGAAATATATATTCACAAATATGAAAAACTGGTATATACATTATTTAGACATATTTGAAAGTTTTAATATAGGAACTATATGACTTAAACAGAATCACAAAATACAGCTAAACTTTTAAAATGTTAAGTCACTAAATTAATTTATTAACTGCTAAGGATGAAATCAAACTACAGGGCCAACCCACTCATAAGATTAACTTCAGAGTCTGACAAGTAGATCCCAATTTGTAAGCATGGGTATGATTTATTCAACATATTTGGACACACACACACAAACTAAGTTTGTAATATAAAATACCCTTTTACCATGACACAAGCCTTTCAAACCAGTTTTACACTGCCCACAAGAAATTCTCACCTGTGACCAGGTGGTATATATATGAGTTTTCAAAGGAATTCGATCTAAAATACCTAAGAATTGGAACAATAGGGGCCAAGTTATACTATATGGCATGATACTTTGCAGTAATCAAATGGCTGTCTTAATGAATCTTAGCACTGTAAAAGTATGCTATTAGCCCTAATCCAATGTAAAGGGAGAAAAAGAAAGTTAAATGTACATAAAAATAAATCTCAAATTTAGAAAACATGCCAAACATGTGGACTTCTTAGGAATACACTTCTTTAGTAAAACTCCGAAACACAATGCATTTAGGTCATGTTATCTTCACTTACTACAGTGTAAACAATGCAGGGTTTGTTTATGGTCATATACTGATGCCCACTGCTTGTGAAGTGGTTGGTAACAGTGAGCCCTCAACATTAGCTGAATCAGAGAAGATCTGAATAGAACTTCAGTTCACGGTTACTTGTGTGGCAAAAGTTAAGAGAAATGCAACTGAGAAGGAATAACAGAGCGCTGTAATTTATAACACTTCCTTTACCCTTGGTTCTACATTCCTTGGCATCTCTGACTGTATTTTCTTATTCGGCCTCAAATTTTAGTACTTAAAATGAGGGACCAGAAACAATAACTCATAGGTTAATAGTATTTGTTCCTCTTGCAGAGGACTTGGGTTCAGCTCCGGCACACACAAGGCAGCTTGCAACCATCTATAACTACAACACTAAGGGCTTTCTCTGACCTCTGTGGAATTTAAAATAAATTTAACAATGGAAGAAATGCCTATTCAAATTAAATGTAGGTGCTCACTGAGCTTTCTCTTTTATAGCCTGAAGAGCTAATTTATCAACACACAGACAAAGCAGCTGCTGCTGAACTACAAGACAGGTAACAAAATACCCATAAACCCACATCCCTGGAAGCACAGTAACAAACTTTAGACTCTCAGCTTGGATCAATATGAAATGATCATGGTAGTTAAGTCTTTATGTCTGCAGATAGGAAATACAGATGTGATGCCTAAATCTCATGGCTCAAATGAAGTGTCAGCATAAACATGTTGTATGACACACAGGAGTTAACATTAGTAACATGCAGTTCTCCAAAGACTAACTCAGGTTGAAGCATAACATCCTGTTATTATGAATCTTGTTGCACACATAATAATCCTCAGCTTAAATATGCCTTTTATGTCCAATTAGGGGTTTGTAGGACTTCATCAGTTTGTGAGGCTAGCCCATAGAGAAGGCTGATTAAAACCTATGAGGCTTTGTAGGTCTACTAACGCTGTACAACTGACCTTATTCGGTTTCACATATATGGGAGCTGAGGTTCAGAGTGGTCCACATGCTTGTTAAGTGTTAAAGTGGGCTTCTGACCCCAGATAGACCATTCCAGTTTCAGAAACGGTGCTTCACTCCCATTGAATCACATTGTGTGAAGACCAGTTTGGCAAATTACACGAGATTAAAGACATATTTGAGACAATATTGCTAGGAACACCACTTTATTTCCAATTTCTCCATAAAGGCTGTGTGTGGTATCTCCATGTAGAGCAGTGGTTCTCAGCCTTCCTGATGCTGAGACCCTTTAATACAGTTCCTTATGTTGAGGTGACCACAACCATAAAATTATTTTCATTCCTATTTCATAACAGTAATTTTGCTGTTATGAATCATAATGTAAATGTTTTCTGGTGGCCTTAGGTCCATCAAATGGTCATTCAATACCCAAAGGGGTCACAACTCATAGGTTGAGAATGGCTGCTCTAGAGGAATCAATCTACTATAATCCTGAGTCTCATCTAATGGCTTCTGCATACTATTGATGGACTCATTGATTCATTTTTAACGAGTTTGACAACCCATACATGATTTCTTAGTCCATGATAAAACCCGAAGATTATGTATTCAGTGCTAAGAAAGTGAAGCTATGGCTTCTGAGCAATGGGAAGCTCTGGGGATCTCTCAGCCTGTGCTTAAGATGGGTAAGAGGCTTTAGAATCATCAATGTTTAACTTGAATGCCACTGTCCTTGCCTTGGTCAAGTCATTTATCCTACTGCAAACAGTCTCATCTGTAAAATTACGATATCCCCTACAACAAAGGATTATTGTTGGGTATCATTCGGCTTAGCAAATGGTAGATTTCCCTCATTCTTTGTTTATACTTCATAGTCTATAAACCCAAAGCAATAATTGGCATTTAAAAGGCAAATTTTTAAAAACAACTATTATAAATTAGTCACTAGTTTATAAAAATTGGTATATGGCATTAAAAGCTTTGTAGATATTTAAGATTCCCAATAGAATAAAAAACCTTATGCTTGGATCTTATTTACCTGCTTATTACATTATCAATGAATAGAGATAAAATGTTTTAGAAAAATGTCTTGCAGAATGTATTCAATTTAGCTAGCCCTGTGCCATAAGCATCATTGTATTTGTTTATCCTGTCTATGCTGATTTCTTGTTTCAATGCATATCATTTTCAAAAACAAGAATCACAAGGATCACCCTTAAGTAGCTGCTAATCTGACTAGAAAAACACTGCCAGCAAAAAATGCATTCAAGCATTCACTGGAACCCAATACTACATACAATTTTTACATTTTCAACATGGGAAATGTCAAATAACAAAAAATAAATATATATATTTTTTTTTAATGAAAAGGATTGAAAAAATACTAAAAGAAAAAATCATGGACTGGAGGCCACGCCACCTGACCCGATGGAACAGGTACTGTACCTCTACCCTGCGCCACTTCTTGCCTCTGCTGGAAAGAAGTCAAGGAGAAGATATAGAAGATGACCACAGGGCAGAGCTGCTGAAGCAGCTGGGAGACTACAGGGTAAGCACGCGTGTGGCAAATGGCCAGTGGTTTTTCTCGTCCTCAAACTGGAAGTTACCCAAACCCGGTGGTTTGGGGGGAATTAAACTACCTACACAGACTCATGAGGCACATATGTGAGGTGAGGTACCATACACTAAAAAAGAAATGTGATAAAGCATTTTAAAACTCAATAAAACCCTATGAAAAATAACACTTTCTATGAAATGTATCTTCATCTAATAAATAAAGAACACTTGGCTAAAGTATTAAACTATGCATAAAAATGGAAATAAACACTTTTGGTTTTCAGGGTATGATTGGGGGGGGGGGGGTTGTTTTTGTTTTCCAAGACAGGGTTTCTCTGTGTAGCCCTGGTTGTCCTGGAACTCTGTAGGCCAAGCTATTCTTAAACTGACAGAAATCCTTCTGCCTCTCTCTCTTGAGTGCTGGCATTAAAGGCATGGGCCACCACCACCTGGCTTAAGGGTATGATTTTATGATTGATTTTTCATTACGAGTTCTCACTAATAAACCATGTATGCTGTCTACTACCTGTTGGTTCATCCTATATATCATGTACTATAACTAGGTAATAAAAAAGGGAATTTCATAATTAGCGCAGTACAAGAAACAATATGAAAGCCAAAATGGATGAGTCCCTGAGTAAAATGCAGTTAACTAATCACCAAAATGTGTTCAGTTGTCATAGTAAACTTAAGCAGTGTTCCAGTTCTTTACAGGTCTTACCACTTTGGCCTCTTCCATGGTGACATCGTCCGGCAGGCTTCATTCATAAAAACAAATGCTAGAAAAAGTCCAAGAACGTATCTGCCCTCACTGCCCAAAGCAAGTCACTGCATCTGTGTCACTATCTGTATGAAGTATCCAGAGACTCACTATGACTACGTGCCCAGATCTGTAAACTAGTTTTTGTGTCTGAGGTAGAATGCACTGGTTACCTTTACCTACTCTATGAAAGTACGTGGGCCATGTGCACACTAAGGGCTAAGAGAGATGGGAACAATGAATGACTGGTCACTCTATTAATATACTAGTAACTAAAACAAAAATACTAAATCTTCATATTTTTTTGCTAACATAGTAAACAGAAACAGAAATAACCACATGATCCTAAAGGCTTAATATTAAGAATTATGTAATTTACATACGAAAAATAATTTTCTTCAAACTTTATTCATGAGTACAAATATGTTCTCTCCTCAGTTCTCGGGATTTCCTCTTCACATGCCTTATTCTGAGGTGAAGCCTTTGATCGAAGCTGTGTACAGCACTGGAGTACATAACATTGACCTTCCTAATGTTGAGTTTGCGTTAGCTGTATATATCCACCCTTATCCCAAAAACGTTTTGTCTGTTTGGATCTATGTTGCTTCTCTTGTACGTAACAGGTAATTTTTCAATGTGTTTTTTATATCATCTAAAGAGTACTGGTATATATTTTAAATTATAATGGAATCAAAAGAAAATATTATTTGGGAATTATGAAATAAAATTATCACTATGTGTATAAAACTGTTTTGATCTGTCTCCTCGTGACACTACCAAACTGTCTATGAGCACTAGCCTCCAGACTTTTGCACTTGCTTGTCTGGAGTACCCTTCACTTCCTGCTGTCCAGCAGAATGACAACTCAAAGACCTAGTGCATTAACTCTTTACAACTTGTCTAGAGGAACAAAGAACAACTCTGCAGCATCGAATTTTGTAAATGCTGGGTGATCTCATAAAAGTAATGGTACTTTATTAAAAACAAGGCTAAAAAATACATACTGACACAGCTTTGAAAATAATACAGTGCTAGTGTGAGCAAAAACTCTATTTATATGTCAAAAGGGATTGAAAAGAGGAAACAACCAAGGCATGGCTGTGACTGAAAATCCATGTCCTACCTTACACTCTTGCCCTCAAACTCAAACCGAGTCTCTCATCCCTACTATGAAGTATTTGAAGTTAAGTTTTGAAGAGGTAATTAAGTCATGAAGGTAGAGCTTCTACGAGGCTTTTACAGCAACTATTTGCTGGCTTTTTGAACAACTCCGAACCCCCACTTTGGTGCATGGAACACCCCCACCCCACTCCTCCCTGCACATGCAAACACACACACAGCAGGATGGGGGGAAATTATTTTCTGTCTTTAGGCAAGATCTTCAGGGGGGTCTTCCCCTATCATATCTAATCTATATCACTTTGGAAGGGTCCAAAGCCCTTTCTTCTTTCCTATTAACTTCAGGCCTGTTCTATTTCTTGTGTTCTGGGTTGCTGTGGAGAGTTTGAGCCTTGAAGGTACTGGGAGCCCCTGCTGTGCAAAGAGACAAGCTGCTCAGAAGGCAGAGAAAGACAGATCAGAGAGACTACTTGTCTCCTACAATCAGATAAAGGAGACAGACAAATGAGATTTGTTTGTTTTTAAGGACAGAAGGGAGATGTGGTAACTGTTCAAGTGTTTTTAAGTATACATAAAGAAATCCAGGCCTTTGATCTCAAATCTAGGAAACAAAGGCACAGAAATAGAAACCCTTTTAAATAAGATATTAACCTCCATAAAAGGAAGAGTGATTGAGAAAAATGCATTAAAGGAAATTTGAAAAAGTCTATGCTAGAGCAGGCAGCCAGGTTCTTTGAACATGGGAATTCTGAAATCGTTTAGCCTGGCATGACAAATAGCCTGAAAATAGGCTAATATAGTAAGTAGAAGGGAATTTAACTGCAGTTAAACACAAAAAAAGGATGCTAATTCAAGTTATATAAAGAGAACAGGGATATATATATATACATACATACATATACATATATATATACATACATATACATATATATATATATATATATATATATATATATATATATATATATATTCATTCCACAGATACTAATTTCCATAGAAGGGAGAATTTAAGTATGCATAGATGAATAAATTTAGGCCTTGATCTCACTATTAAAAATGAATCATGTGATAACAAGGAAGGGGACAGTGAAGGAACACTGTCTCAATGGATATTTATTTAGATTGCTTTAATTGCTTTGAATTGTTTTAATTATCAAAATGCATGTGACTATAAGATTGGTGGTTATATTAAAAATCCTCTGGAAGAGAGGTCAAAATAGAGCAGGTCTGAAGAGAAAGAGGGCTGCTAATTTGAATCAATCTATACCTTTGATAATTTCGGATTACTGGACCAAAGACATACTATTTTGGGAGGCTCTGTATTTCGTGTTTATAGGAAAGAAGGGCTTTGGACTCCTTCCAAAGTAATATGTATCAGATATGATAGAGGAAGACCCCCCCCCCCCGATCTTGCCTACATGCAGAAAATAGGAATTTGAGAGCAAGCAGGACAGGTAACATGATTTGCTGATTCCTCCACATGGGAACAGCCCTGTTAGTGGCTCAGACATAAAAATGTCTCTAGCCAAAACTTCAGCTAAAATTAGACAATAAATCTTGTTGGTTATGGAATCCTTAATATTCATCATGCCTTCCACATGGCATGAAGGAAGATTTATTATAACTGGATACTGATCAAATTAACCCATAAAAGGATAGTTGTCTTTCACCTGCTCAAACAAGGAGCAAAAATTCATCCTTAAGTGGTCTGTGCACCTTGCACAATCCATATATTCATATATTGCAGAATATACAGTTCTATCAAGATTCATACTCAGGGACACTGAAATTGACCTGCTGTTCCAGCTCCCTGCCTCCTGATACTTGGTTTCCAGACTTGCTTCTAGAACAGCTTCAGGAATAGCTGCTGATTCCTGATCATCCAGCCTTTCAAATGGATCCAGTAAAAATTTCCGTCAAGTCCTGAGCCTTCTAAGCATACAGAGACTAGATAACAGATGCTAAAGCTAGCTTTCTTAAGTTTACCCAATTTTTCTAATTTGCTTACCCCTCCCCTACCCTTTACAAAATATTCATTGCCCCAATTCAACAGGAAGAAGTTGTGCAGAATTGCTATTGCTGGGAAAGGAAGAAGATGAAGGTTTGAGAGCTGTAGAAAACACTACCAATCATGTAAGAACCAGAAAAAAGCGGCCCCAGTACCCCAACCCAATTGGGTCTAGGGTAGCAAAGATGGAATATAGATTTTAGTAACTAAGTAATAGCTCTGAAGTATCAGAGGGGTGGCATTGCAACATGGAATTTTAGGAATGGCCCAACCATTGAGCTGATTAAGGCATACTAAATAAAAGGCTGTGTGTGTGTGTCTTTCATTCGAGAATCCAGAGCATTGGGGCAGGTTGCAAGGAACTTGCTCCGCATGGGTTAACCAACTACCACTAGTCTTGGATTTAACACTTATCAGGTAGTGTGATGTAATTTACACAACTGTTACATTTTATTCTCAGAAGGAAATCAATCACAAAATCTCAAGTAAATTGAAACCAAGTATATAGTGTCATGTTAAACACAAGAAAATGTATAATTTTAAAAAACTTCTATTACTTAAAATTTCAGGAAACCAGCTGTCCAAAATTATTAAAGATAACATCCAAGAGTACAGGAAAAAATCTCCCTATAAGCTACACTGTTTCCTGATTACCTGAGGGATACACTTTCATCTTATCTTGATGACCCAAGACCATTGTTAACTGTGTAATTTCAAGTTAATAATGGGAAAGTGAAGTAGACATTTACATGAGACTCATTCCTGGAGAATTTTCAGTTTGTTTTCTCAAATGGTACATACTTTACAAAAAAAGCTTTATTACAGTGTGAGAAATAAAAACACAGTTAACTACAGCAGATCTTACAATACCGCGATACTTCCGACTTGACTCTTGATACTCCATTTCTTTTCACATTCTCACAGAGAATGAGATGCTGTTTTTCTTCCTGTATATACTTACTGGAGGAAGCTAGTTTTAGTGCCCACAAAGACTTGATGACTTCATCACAGAGGTGACAAACTCAAAATCTTAAGATTACCTGCTTTTACATGTACCCAACCCTATGCCAAATTTTTAGGGTTCTACTTTATTTCAAGTGATAACAGTAATTCACTCTTCAAACTGAAAACGCTTGACAGCAGGGTAATACTCCAAAGATAATGCCAATAGATACACCAGAGTATTTAATTCATATGTCAGGTGAACTGCAGAGTGTTTCAGAATTCCTCCATGTTCCCATTAGATAATTCTTGTTTCATCTTCAGATGCTGGAAGTTTTCCATTAGACTGAACTGAAACCTGCTCCTTGCAGTTATGTCTTCCCAGCTCAGTTCCTTTCCCAACAGGCAGAAAATAGAGCCGCAAAGAAGCTGACTCAGGATTACTTCCTCCTCCCACAGCTTTGTTTACACTTAAGAGGAAGGAGAAGGAAGGGAAGAGGGAGGCACTATTTTCTCCTCATGACAAATAATTATAATTAACTTTAAAAGAAAATTTAACTCAGTAATATTTAGTATTTAAAACTTTTAAATATATCAGGATCATAATTTCATGGACACCCAAAAACAAAACATTTAGATTGAGATTTAAAATAAATTCACAACACAAAAGATATTGCTTGGTAAAGTTCTCAAAGTAGATTTTATTTATACATTTCTTCAAACAATTGTGGAATTTTTAAAAATTCTTCTCGAATTCAACAGTTTAGGGACAGCAGTGGAAGCAGGTGTCTACAGCAAATAGAAATAGACTGCTGTTTTGCTGGCTCACTGAGCCAGCACCAAGAGGCCAATTTATTCTATAATCTTAAAGAATCTCGTGTCTAAGTGTGTTTGAATTGGCCCATGAGAATTGTTCAAATAAAGAAAATGTTAGGGGAAAAGAGATTTATTTCTAAAATGTTCAGTCTTTGAAAATAAATCTTCAGAAATGTCTATTTGAAAAGATCTGCAAAACTTGGTACAGTGTTTATACATAAGAGAACCAATAATCCCCACTGACTAAAATGCAAATAATCTAAAATACTTTAAATAGCATAGTATTAGTGATACTCTTTTTAAAGCATTTCATTTAAAAGAAACCAGAAAGACTGTTCTCACTCTAACAAAAAATCCTAATCCTTTTCTAACACAAAAATATATTTTGCAAGAGAAAACAACATTTTACAGTTCACTGCTAAATTAAATTTCTGAGACTGTAAGAAATGGGGCCAAATAAGACACACCCAAAATGAGTTGTTAACACAAGAAATGTGCTATAAGTAAAGTGCATGAAAGGAAGCCTGCTCAGCTAAATGAAGTAGACAAAGGTCAGAAGTCAAGGGTCATTCACCAGAGCGGCAGCAGGCTCGAAAACCACACTGCAAATTCTGGCATCCACTGGCGGTGTCAGCATGAGGACCTGTATGAAAGTAAACAACATGTGAAGGGAGGAACTTCTTAGAGAGCATGCAAAACCAGTTCTACCTATGATTCTAATCTGTGTTTTACTAGCACTTCATTGACATCACACAAGTAAAATCTTACAGCAAATGCATTAAAAATTCAGATACAAATTGCCAATGGCTGTCTGATTCCATCTAAAATATCCTCCATGGAAGAAGAAACATAATAAAATTTCCCAAGAATCTTAGAAGTCAAGGAAAAAAGGAGACAATCCATAGAAACAAGACTTCTTTGCACATCCTTCCTAGAAACAAAATTAAGACAAAAAATGAAACCTATCTGAACTGTGTCAGTTAAAGAATACAGCAATGAACAATCAGAATAAATGTCATATCCAAAGTTTAAAATAATGTACTATATAGACACATTCTCAATATATGTTTATACTCTGAGTGTTGGTAGACCTCTGAAGAAAAACAAAAGATAGCTTTAGATGAAAATTCGTCCCAAAACTGAATGCAAAACAAGTGTTTAATTAAACATCCAGAACATAAAACTATGATTCACTTACAATAATAAACCATTTCCAGTTATAGAGTAACTGGAATTTTACACCAGCTGTGCTATACTACCCAGACACTAGATAAAAGATCTAGATTTATTCAGGAACATAACTGGGAATTAGAAAAGTAACAAAGAAATTTCACAAAGTTAGAGAATGTTCTGAATAAAATGATTTTCATAAGGAGAAACAAATGTACACTGAATTAATAAGGAGCAGATCTTTCCACTTCTCTGGAAAACCAAAGCTTGCAAATGTGATACACACGAACAAAACAAATGAGAAGACAGGAAGCAGCAGAGCATCACTACAGAACAGATCTAATGAACTTAACATCTCATTACCCTCAGTGCTTCCCAGCTTAACTGAGAATCCATTCACATCACACTGCTTTATAGGAGCAGCAGTGCGTTGCAGAAGGTGACTATGCTAACACCAGAGACAGTGATTAGGATACCTGCAACTAAACATTTAGACTACATGCATCACCAGAAGTACAACGTTTCCTTTTATCCCAAGACAGCATATATGAAAAAAATGAAAAATGTCTTAGGATAAAGTCACTGAAATATAACGTTCGTATATTTCAGTACACAAATGACAAATTATCTTTAAGAAAATCACTGAATTTTATTTATATGTTGAATTGCAATCGATTGTAATTTTACTTATGTTCACATATTTAAGACAGACATGCCTGGGATTAGTTTCAAATAAGGGAAATGGACATGATATACAATATAGAAATGGGCAATAGTGTAAACTGAAAAAGACTGAACGCAGATTTCAGACTGTTGACACGATGATACATGTTTTAAAAGTACCCTATACAACTGGAGTGCTCCAGGCCAATTTCTATTTCATAAGAATTTAAATCTTCCATTTTTAACTGTTATATGCCAAAAATGTGTAACACCATAAAAAGCAGCATTTTCTGGATAAAATAGGACATAAAGCTAAAACAAAAAAGATTTAGCATATATTTGTAATTGATAGAAATACCTTGGTAAAGAATCCTCAACTTTAACATTCCTCTCCCACTGCCAGTCTTTAACCAAGTTTCCCTTGTAACATATTTCCAGCTTCCCTACACACCAGTCAATCCTTCCCCATCTCCCTGCTAAGCTTGGCTTCACCCAACGCTACTGCTTCGACATCAAACACCTGATACCTTTCTGGGAAACCCAGGTACTGCCTCACGCCGTATCTCTACTCACCCTTTGAGCCTTAATTTAATGCTTACACTGCTAAATCTTAGCAAAATATACTCATCACTTATCAGTACATAATTCTGTTCTCAGCAACTATTGAACACATGAAAATTTTAATTTTCCAAATAAAAGACCATACAACACACACGCACATTTCTGTTTGCTTGTCTCTCTGTTTTAAGAGGCTAGATCTTATGTCTTCCATGCTGGCTGCAAAGGTCTAGGTTCATCTTTGTACCTTAGCTTCCCGAGTAGCTGGACTCCACAGCTCCACATGACCTGCCTACATGCATACCCTTTATTTTTAGTGACAGAACAGTAAACAAGGAATATTATACTGAATTCCATGGTGGCGTAGGAAAACAGTCAAAGCTAGAAGCATCAAAGAAAAGTGCACAACTGGTTTTTAAGGGCTCAACAACACATGTGCTATTCTCCCACATGACTCAATTCAAAGCATACTTCCCTATGCACATTTGACTTCTTGCTAGCAAATTTCTACCTCACTGTTGAAAAAAAGGAGTCAAACAATTATTATATATCAAGCTAAATTATAGTAATATAGAAAATTAAAGAGTAAAATGTCATAATTGTTAAAGCAAAGAATCATTTTTTTATTTAGATGAAAAGAGCTACAAAGGAAGTTAATTCTATTTATAAAATGACATGTTTTTTCTTGGTTTTAAGTATATATTGCTCATGCTATGTCTGCACTTACCTCCACTTACCTTTAATTCCTTTTTTAACTTAAATTAGAAACATAAGAGAGCAAATCATCTGAAACTGTCACCTTCAGAACTATGAGCTAATCTACCTTAACTGCTAAATTATGCACAAACTGAAATGCAAAGCAGCACAAGAAAGTTACTCACTAACAGTGTTCAAATGTTCATAGTTCTAGCAGCTATGCCATACAACTACATTGATTATAAAGATTTGTGTAAATATTACGACTAAGACACCTCGCATATCCAAATCAAGTAACAATTTAAAATCATGAATACTCATTCAGAAGAATCAGAATGTATGTTTAGCATCAGAGCTTAGTACAGCATCTTACTAAGTATCAACATAGTACTGGAATAGGTGATGGCTAACATCTTTCCCAATGTCTCTGCCAATGCTCAGGAGACAGATTACGCTCTCTTTTGGTTCACTATCTAATCTACAAGTAATGTTTATCAGCATTAAGTTCTTTTGCTAACAATGTGGCAACTATGTAGATTTTCTTTTTAAAAAATACATTTTAACTTAAATGTTACTTTCAAATATGTATCTTCCTCATTACTCTGAATTAACCATGACTACTTTCAGAAATTAAAAATGAGGGCTTCTAAACCCTCACCAAGTATTTCCTGCATAAGCTGAGTATTTTTGAAAGAAACTAGGTCAATGGTGTTACCTCTTACAAGTGAGTACAATTCCAGCACCTTCTAAATTGCATATTCTTTTACAAAAATGACTAAGGACTACTTCTAAAGCAACGACCTAGACTCCTAGAAAATGCATTACATACAAACTTTAAAGCAGTTCCATTTCTTCCCAATCATGCTCCATCAAGGTAAGAAAGGAAATTTAGGAGTGTATTATTTGAAGTGCTATAGCTTTCAAACCTTTAAAAAGAAAAGGTCAGATCTCTCAGAAGTTTCAACTGAAAATAAGAAATAAAAAAGTCTACATTCAACAGAGGAGTAAAGAACTCCTTTGGAATGCTAATATATTCAAAACAGATTAAGATAAAGATAATATTGACAAAGTACAAACGATTTTAAGCACTTTAACTTTTTCATCTAAATATTTTCAAAAAAGTTTAAAAACACTTAAGTACAAAGTAAGTAGGCACACAATAAAATTGAACTAAACCTTAATACTTCTCACCAAAATACCTGTATCTATTAGGCAAAACAAAGTACACTGTGAGGCTTGTTTCCAAACACAGTCTATACTAAAATTTTATAGCATCTCAAATGTAACATATAAATAAGATTATCTTCGTTAAAATTACACATTAATTAGTCTTAAAATGAATCCTGTAAGCCTTAGGAAGCTTTGTGTTTAAAAGCTGTATTTATTTTTATTCTTTCAGATTGCAGACATGTGCAAGGGTATACATACATATGAGTTCACTGGCCACAGAGGTCAGAACAGGGTGTTGGATCTCCTGGAGCCAGTTACAGGCAGTTGTGACATGCCACATGTATGTATTGGGAACCAAATTCTGGTCCTTTGTAATAGCAATATGGGGTTACCAACTTAACCACTGAGCCACCTGTCCAGTCCCCCATGGCTTTATTTTTAACAGTAAGCAAAAATTTCCATTCATGAACATATTTTATTTGTTCAGCTGGATTAAAAAAAAACAAAAACAAACAAACAAACAAAAAACACTCATTTTTCCACTGCTTGGTTACACTGCCATCCATAGAAAGCAAATATAGGTTCTACCAAGTTATTTTGTTAGGAAATATCAACTCTTCCAGAAATAAGAGCTGACATCTCCTGTCTTCTCACTTATTTTAAGAGATACCTAATTTCCAAGCAATAGAAAACTTGTTAACTTCTCTACATTCTAAAATATTCTTCTCTCTAGTTTCCCTGAGTCCTGTCGATTGCTTTCCCAGAGATAAACTCTGGTCTTCCCTCTCAGTTGAGAATGAATTGAGCTCTCAAAATCAAAAGTATACAGTATAAATAAAAGATAAGTGAATAAGAGAATCGAGCTATTTAAATCTGTTTCCAGTTACAATTACAGAATGATTTTTTTCTGTTTATTAATAATTTAGGAGCAGCTTTATTATGCTTCTGAAAAATTCAGTTTCTACTAAATGAGATCAAATGCCCCAAAGAGCAACGAAATAATTTGAAAATGCATGTTCCAACAGGCTCAATGAAGAACAGAATAGATTTTTTAAAAAAGAAAAAAGAGGGGGGGAGGGGAAGAATGTTTACCTAGTGGTGTGTGTGTGTGTGTGTGTGTGTGTGTGTGTGTGTGTCTGTCTGTGTCTATAGGGGTTAAGATGGGATCTCACACAGCCCAAGTTGAACTTGAAATAAAGGATGTCCTTTGATTACTGACACCACCTCCAGAGTGCTGAACTGAATGGCAAGCACCGAGCCACCAGCACCCTCATGTTATATGGTGCTGGGGCTCAACCCCAGAGCTTGCTTCCTGCATGCTGGGTAAGCACTCGTCCAACAGTTACATCTCCAAGCCCTACTTCATAACTTTTAAGTTGGTTCAGGGATCAACTCTGAAACAGTACAGAAATCTGTCATGCCTGTGGCATCTCATCTTTTCTCAGTACTACACACCTCAGTCTTGAGGACACAGGGCTACTGAGGCATTCACATTACCAGAGTCTTCCTTTTTTATCTATCACACTAAATAAAGCAGTACTGTGAGAAAAAAAATGAACCTGTCATTCCCAAGAAATCATTGTCTCTAGGAAATCAAGATGTCATGGGTAAATGCTAGAATACTACAGTGGGATTCCCAAACTCTCAGAATAATCTTAGTATTCTATAACAATTTGTCATTTTTAAGTGATTTAAACTCTTATATGCCTAAAATCTGGTACAATGGGTAAAAAACTTACCTTCACAAAGTAAAAATGTGTGGTATTTTGCTTTTACTAAAGAACCAAATCATTTTAATTTTATTAAATTTAAAGGACTAAACCTGAAAGTGAGACAATCTGTGCAATTAGGAATCTAGAAAGCAAATAAAAACTATAAAAAGTGTTAAAACTTCAAAAATCTTAAATTCTTCAAAGTATCTCCCTGTTAAAAGGCATTACCGTTAATGTTGTCACAGTAGTAAAAGTATTCATCATTTAGGGAAGGACATGCTGAGACCAAATCCTGCAGCCCTGCACCAGTTACAGTCAGACAGCCAGAGAGATTCAGGTGCTCCAAGTAAGGCAGCCCTCCTCCCAGAGTCAGAACCCTGCAAAAGAAATACTGTGATGGTCAGGAAATAGGAACCTTTGGAATTTTTAATATTGCTATGGCCCACTAGTATTTTACGTACCTCTCAAGTTGGCAATAAGTTAAGAATTTTTATAAAACACTGATAACTGACTCTTCCTTAGGCAGAAATACATCTGATTCCAAAAAATTCTACATTTTTCCTGAAGACTCCAATAAAGAAGCATACAACACTTTTCTTTATAAAAACATTATAGTAACTTAATTCTCAAAGAAACACTGAGACCTACAGTTGTGCTGTTCATTCTCCCACCAAGCTGTCTAAGAGAACAAAAATAATAAAAAAAAAAAAAATTCCTGAAATCTGAAACCTGATTACCAGTTTCGCCCATAACCTAGCGAGGGGTGATCCCTGCAGTTACTGACAGGGATGTAAACTGAACCTCACAGAGAGATTAAGAATGAAAACCCACTGCAGATCGACTTCATCAACCTGGATCGGACTTCAGGGAGTCTAATGCCAGTGGGTTCATTGTTGGCATATTCAAAGCACAATACAATTTGAGAAAAGGTTTCCAGGTAACATCAGTTCAATTCCAGGTGCACAGTAACGCTTAAGGTGTGACTACATAGAAACTCTATTACAAAGTTCATGTGACCGCTCTATAGCTAAAAGACCTGGAATCATTGTGGTTTCTGACCAACAGCAAGTACATGTGCCATTTCCCCTAAGGATGGGTACTGGTCTAGGGAGGAAAGTCTGGGGTAATTATCCTGAGGAATTTGACTGAGGTCTGCCTATAGGGCAAAAGGTGGAGGAGGTCTGCCTCCACAAACAGCAAGGTCACCAGGTCATTAACAAAATCCACTCTCAGCTTTCTGGATGGGATGCAGGTATTTGATTATTTTCCTCCACTGAGGAGACACTCCTGCATGATTAATATTCTGGGATTCTGTATCCCCAACAACCTAGGAATTCCTCTCCTGGGTCAAGAATAAAACTGAGACTGTCAAGTTTCTATACAATGATAATTAAAGGAATATTAAAACATCAAAAAAATGGGATAACCTGATACAGAAGAGATAAATTAAGAAACTAATATGCCAAATTTATATTTATACCAAAATTAATGCAGTTATAGTACATTAGGAACCAATGTAAGACGTAAACTATTATGGAGATAAGAACAAATTATGATTTCTGGGGTTTTTGTTTGTTTTGCCAGACAGTACTGACTAGCCTAGAAGTCACTGTACAAAATAGGCAGGCAGTGAATAGCAATTCTCCATCTATTACTTCCTAAGAGGCAGGATTACAAGCATAGGCCACACCTGGCCAGGCCTACAGGCATTGTCAATACTCAAAGAGAAAACTAAGTGGTAAAGATTGTTAAGGGCATGTTTTAAGTCTATTTTATCTTATAGTCTAATTTTAAAGGATTTTTCCCCACCATTTTTCTGTCTCTGTTTCTGAAGTCTATTCAGGTTAACAATGGTAGTAGTTCAGAATCTATGTGGTTTGATATGAATGAATTTTTTTAGACAGGATCTACAGTTTAAGCTGACCTTGAATTCACATACCCAAGGATGGTCTGGAACTCAAAATTCTTTTGTCCAAACCTCCTAAGCGCTGGAATTAACTGGCCCAAGGAAAGTTTTTAAAAGGAAGAAAATAGTTAAAATTCAATAATTCATAAAGTCTAAGACCTTGAGCAGTTTACAATTTAAAAAAAAAAAATTCAAAGGGGAGTCTGAAAGCTCAAATGTATCTGAATGAAATGTAAAAGGTTACAAATGTACCTACATCTGCCATTTGTTCAGCCACTGGCTTTACTGGCTCTTAGCTGAAAAACAACTATAAATACAAACAAGCAATTACAATACTGTATCACAAAGACTTTTCTAAGACGACACAGAAGGGTCTTGAAAGATCAGAAAACATTTGTCATACTAGCATAAATGGCATATGCTATGAAAGAAATGATGAGCAGAATTTAGCCAGTAAATACAAAAAGACAAAAGCAGCACAGTACCATAGTAAAGGAGAAAAACCGCTGTTTAGGGCTAGCAGAGATGTATGTACATATGTGCAAGTATGTCTGAGCATTCGTGTATCTAGAGAAGCGTGTGTGTACACACGCACACACACACGTCTTTTGAGGGCAATGATGAGAATAAGAAAAGGTAAAGGGACATCAAAAGTTAAAATACTGTCTTTAGCCAAAGGCAGTATAACTCAATGAAAGACTGAGGAATGATAACTTACAGCAAGAAAATATGTTCTGAAAGGATCTCTCTCACTTATGTCTTATCACAAATGCCCAAAGATGCCAGACACAGGTCAAAATAACAAAACACAAATGAATAATATACAAATTCTACCCTTAATCAGGGAAAGAAACACTTAAACAATTAATAAAGCATACAAAAAGAAAAAGCTACAGAAACATGTACAAGCTAAAGAACTGATGCAAACAACAGTGACTCAAAGGGGCTAATTTTTTGTTTGTTTTGTTTTTGTTTTTGGAGACAGAATTTCTCTGTGTAACCTTGGCTGTCCTAACTTATGTACAATAGAACTTATGTATGAACTGATGTACAGAATAGTACATCAGGCTGGCCTTGAACCTATAAAGATCCACCAGCCTCTGCTTCTCTAGTGCTGGGAGTTAAGGAATGTGTCACCACCTTCTAGCAAAGGGAAAGATTATTAAAGAGTAAAACAAAGTCCCAAATTCACCAATATATAATTCAAACGATCTAGTGCCCAACCAAAAACTATTAAATATTAAAAGAATCAATAGAAACACACAGTAATAAATTATAAAGATGGTAGAATTAGTAAACTTTAAGAACTTTTAGAGGCGATGTCAGCAAGATAGCCAACTAAATGCCCCCAACAAATGGTCCCTCCCCAAAAGACAGCCAAGACAATCAATAAAAACTATATTTTAATGAAACCAGCACAAGGAGTGCTATAAACTCTGTAGAGCTCAGAGCCTGGAGTGGCCTCATACAGAATGAAAGAAAACATGCCATCTCCAAAGCCCAATCCCCAACCAGCAGCCAGGATGGACTTTTTATTCAAGGTTAAAGTAAAGTAAGAACCTCTTAACAGCCCAGCAACCACCCTGAACATGTACAGTCCCTCACAGGTATTAAACATAAATGACAGCTACCTAGAGATCACACAGCCACAGAGGGACCCAACACTGGGTCCCATCTCTAACCCATACAACGACTGCATTATATAGTTTTGAAACCATGAACAACTGCTGCCCTGCTCAAGAGGGAAGCAGTCATGGCTTCCTTCCACCTCTAAGGCTTTGTGATCAGAGTCATCCCTGGTGGCCCATGATTCCAAAGTTCCAGGAAGTCAATGCCTTAGTTATGATTATGTCCCCTACCTGAGGTGAAACAGTACCTTGGTCATCCTAAGCAGTTACACTATTCCCAGTTTAGATGGCATACTGTTTGCTGTGGAAACTAGGACCTAGGACCCTCGGCCCATGGTGCCGACAGGTGCTTCAGAGTCACTGACATTAGTTTTGGTTTTATTTTATTTTATAGATATGAGTGTTTTACCTGGGTGTGTGTCTAAGTATCATTGCATGCCTGGTACCAGTGGAGGCCAGAAGAGGGCTTCAGATCCCCTGGAACTGAACTTACAGACTTCATGTAAGTCATCAGGTAGGCATTGAACTCAAAAGCAGAAAGGGCTTTCAATCACTGAGCCATCTCTCCAACTGCAGACACCAGGGTTTTGGCTCATCTGAAACCAAGTCTGTCTCAGAGACTGACGCTCTTTTAAGATTCAAATGTCACATAGGTTTCTGAGACTGTAAGCTTAGAACTTGATTCTAGAGCTGCTCTCAGAGGCCTACACTCTGAAATACAGCCTCTCTGCAGCTGCTTCTAAAGGACATGTCAGATTAGGAAAAAAAAAAAATGACAAAGTCAAATGCTGTCCTAATGGTAGGTCTCTGGAAGGTTTTGGTGCATGACTAGTGAGTGGCTCACCAAGGAGATGAAAGAAGGATTAAATTAAATGACAGAGTGATGTGAATGAAAAAGATCATTCAGTTCTAGGGGCAGTTACCTTCCCTATAGTAAACTTTGTAATTTCTCCCCTATAAATATACTGAAGGACAAGATTATTCACTCAACCTAGGGCCTTTGAGCAGCCAAGTGTGGCCCATGGAGAGGCTCCTGGAGCCTGTCAGAGCCCATTAGCCAGCTCCAGGAGCAAGCCTGGGAAGCAAGTATACAGCTTTACTCCTCTTTATCCTATCCTGAGCCAGAGCAAGCAACATAAGCTTGCCCTGCCCAACTCATGGGAGGCAGCCAGCGTCCCTACAGCAGCACTCCAGGTCTATAATCCAAGCTCTTGAGAAAGACAAGACAGCAGCATCACGAGTTCAAGGAAGCCAGCTTTGAATACATAAGCAAATCTGAGGTCAGCCTGGAGTACCTGGCATTCTAGATCTAAATAAATCCCTTACTCACTCCGCACCTTTGAACCCCTACAAAAAAAGACAAAAACAATTTGAAGGAAGGCACCTTACACACAGAGAAAAGAGTACTCTTAAAAGTCACAGTACTAGAAATGAGCTACCTCTCTGTGTTCTGGCAGCCAGGGAGGCCACTACTACTGTTTTGTTTAAATAAATGTGATATGCTTACATACTGGATTCTACTAAACATTTGTGTTTATGTCCACAGATTACTGTGGCTGTCAATCTTAGTCATGGAGGAACACTTTAAGCAGTTTGAGACTCAGAATTTGTCAAGCTACTGGGACTAAGTAACAGCTGCCACTGTAGCAGGTGCTATAATGAATACTCAGACATAAATGGATGAAAAAGACCAGATTTGTTCATCAGCCCCTCCAAAACTCAGATAATATCAGGGATGTGGGTATAGGGTGAATCAAAGAATTAGAGGAAGGGGTATTGTATACTATTCCTCCTAAATTCAAATATTCTCTCCTATAGGGAGATGCTCAGAAGAATTAGTAAATTCACAAAACTAATGCAGGAAGTTCATCACACTTAAAAGAGTCAGCTCAAGATTCATAAGGCTGATTTCCAACATCGAACAAGCAGTAAGTAACTGTGGAGGATAAGAAAACTCTTCTTTAGAGCTGATTACAGGAGAGCTAGGTACAGCTTTTATGACTCATCGTGGGCTTTTCAGTGATGCAGCTACCTTTAAAAGTCATATTTAAGATCAAGAGACTCCAGAGAGCAAATCTTAAATAACAAAAGCTGGAAGAGAAATTTCTAAACTTATTAAAAAGCTAAAGTCACTAAAATTGCACTATCATTTCTATTTATGTTAAAACACTGTACATTTAGTCAGAACAACTGGATGAGCAAAACAAAGCAACAGCATCCAAAGAGGAAAGTTATAATTTAAATGATCTGTTTATAAATGATACAAGTAAAAATCCTTAAAGACTTAAGGGTATAGCTCAACTGAAGAGCACTTTGACGTAGCCAAGATCCTGGGTTAGCTCATGGGGTTGGGGGAGAGGGTCAAAAAACAAACAAACAAACCAAAAACATATACAAAACACAGTTAGAGCTAAAAAGTTAAACAAAATGGAGGTGTAACAAACCAACACATAAAAACCAATTCTGTTACTAAACATCCGTCCACCATGGGGCTTATACACCTACAACCCCAGAACTTGAGAAGCTGGAATAGTGTTTGAGGGAAGTCTACGTGGTGAACACCTGTCTCAAAAATCAAATTATTTTCTATACACTACCAATGAAAATCGAAAAAGGAAATTAAGAATGTAATTCTATTTACAGTAGCAGCAAAAACCATGAAATACTAAAGTATTTGACTATTTCAGCTTACTTTAAATTATAGGTGTGTATGTTTCTGCCTTTACTGCCTCTAACATTGTATAATTGGGGCTGGAGAGATGGCTCAGAGAGTACTGACTGCTCTTCCAGGGACAGCCCTGTTCCCAGTACCCATATCAGGCAGCTCACAACCAACTATAACTCCAGTTCCAGAGAATCCACTGCCTCTGGCTCTGCAGGCACCTCCACATACGTGTAAATGCAAAAACATATACCTACATAATTAAAAATAAATCTAAAAAGAAAAAGAACCTAATAGCTCTAAGTGGGTCCCCCCAGCATAAGGAAGAGCTGGCTGCTGAGATCTGCCTCTCAGTCTCTGAAGAGATACTGAACACTTTACTCCCACTTTTCTCTCAAGTACAAATGGGGGCTGAGGGGTGGAGCAGTTTAATATGCTATGCTGAAGACTGGGCCCACAAGGCTAGGATGTTATGCAGTTGAGTTGCTGGAGCTGCTGGCATGCATAAAGGCCTAGGTTTGATCTCCAGCAATGCTGATACTGGATGTAGTGTACCTGTATGTATGTGGGCACTAAACTGCTACCTGGTCCGGCAGAGGACATAAGAGATCACTGGGTCACCTAGAACTGGAGTTATAGGACGTTTCAAGTTCCCATGAGCTGCCATGTGGGTGCTGGGAAGTAGGACTGCAGCAAGTATGAAGGTAACCTGGGAGAGAGTGAGACCTTGCCTCAAAAGAGCAGTAACTGCTGCCTTTAATCACAGCATTTACGAAGCATTCAAAACTAGACTGGTCGACATGGCAAGCACTAGGCCAGCCAGTGTTACTTACTAACAGTGTCCCCACAACAGCAGCAACGAGTGGACATGGATCGACAGCAATTTGGTTTATAGGCATTTCATGGTATAAAAATCACACCAAACTACAACTGACAAAGTCCTCAATATAAAATTTACTGCTGTAACATGTCCTTGAGGTTATAACCTATACATTTATCTACCAAATTGTATTATAAAACTGTAATGTGGCCGTTACTAAGCAATTAAACTTCTAGATATATATTCCTCTATATTCCACAATGTATTTGAACTGACTAGAATGAACCTTCATGCTGATACCAGAAGCACTTTTGCTCCAATACACGTAGCAAACCTTTGTTAACTTTCTTGCTTAAATAAACCAAGTGAAAAACTTAGATCAGGAATGCAGTATTTCATCTGAGACTACGTCCATTTCCTAATAACTCGAGCTGATCACCCACCTGAGACCATGGTCTGTGATCTGGTAACATCCAGACAGACTGAGGAACAAAAGTACTCGTCCAGTCTCTTGGTCGGACTTTTCACTCCCAAAATAAATTAAGTCTTTCCCCCTGGGCAATGTAGTCCTTAATGCTTTTCTACACATTGCAGAAGTCGCTGGGAGTGTAGACATAGTTCTTAGAGCTGTCCCTGTGCAACAGAATGAATGACCACAATATGCAAAGGCTGGAGAAGCACAATGCTGCTGCCAACAGACACTAGTTCTTAATCCCACAATGTCCTTACTGTAACAACCAGAGGAGGAACAACCAAAGTTGGAGGCTGTTTCCATCACACAGAGACTTTCAACGTTTCTGTGTCTCCATTCTACAGCATCTTCAATATCAGCCAAATCTTCCGCATCTAGCATCCACACGTAAGGAGAAGAGAAACTTTCAGAGGACACAGGTTCAGTCCAAGTATGCTCACTGTCTATTTCTTCACCAATGCTTTTGTCAGTTAAACTGTGCAAACAGGCATACTGTGTGGTGGGCGGCATGGTAATGTCTTTAGTCGTCCATAGAGTTGAGGTAGTCTTGCCTGCGCCTTTCAGGAAGCTACGCTGACGAGGCGTCAGCACTCCAAGAGCTCTAGAGATCTTCTCTAGAGCCATATCTGTGATTTTTCCACATCCGGACAGATCAAGATGCCGAAGACTCTGGCAGCAACCAAGCCAAGACCAACTACAAGAGGGAAGAAGACTATTAAACTCCTCAAAAGCATCAAACTGTACATACAGATGGGTATGAGCATTACTTTAAATACAAAAACATTACTTAAACATTTCTGCAATTTTCATCATCAGGGAATATTTTAAGTGCTAGAGATAAGGAAAAAATACTAAGTAATGAAAGTAAGAAATGCAGAAAGGAAAGAAGGAAGGAAGGAAGAAGGAAATGGAGAGGAGAGACTTAGTTTCCTGTACTAAAAGTAAGCAGTTAGAGGGAGACAGCATACACATGAAAGAGTTGCTACAGCATAATGAAGACACAGAAGAAACAAACTCTAGAAACGGGCTGAAGACCCCCTCTATCTCCCTCTGAAATAGGATATATGTGAAGAAAGGGGAGCTAAAATAACAACAAACCTAGCAGACTCCAAGGAAGAATCATTTGCCTGGCTTGAAAAGACTGGTACTGAACCAAAAAACAATGAATTACATTAAAAAGGAGCTTTGCCAAAAGGCACTGAAAAACTGAAATAAAACCCTGAGAATAATACTGATCTGGACAACAGTTATAAAGCAAGCTTAGGAAGGCTAGGTAAGACATACAAATGGCAGTACCAATGTTCTGGATCAGCTGCCACGTATGAACAAGGGGAAAAATCTTGGGAGATTCTATCAAGTTACCACCGTACGTGGCAGGGATTTAGCAGCAATACAGAGTAGGAGTAGTAAACAGAAATGATGTAAACAAGAAAATAGACAATTTTGTGCTAATTTTGTTTTATTCCATTTATTATATTTAGATATTTAAAATAAATAACCTGTCAAATGCAGAATCGGAAATGTCGGTCTGGGTAAGATCCAGATGTTCCAGGTTAGGACAAAGCTCTAAAATCTGCCTAACCTAAGAAGGAAAGGAAAGCCACTGTGAGGACCTGTGGGAACTCAGTTAGACAAGCAAAGATGGTAAATAGAACACAGTGGTTTCTCCTAAGTCTACATCCATACTAAAAGGAAGGAAAAAAAAAAATCACTCAAAGAACGCATTTAAATAGTCACACTCTGCTCAAATTTCATTTTGGTGTGGTGTATGTGGAGGCCAAAAGTTAATCCAGTGTGTCTTCCTCCGTCTACTTTGCTGAGACACAATCTCTCACTGAATTCTAAGCCATGGATTCTGCTGGTGTAGTTGTGCAATGGGGACCAGGAATCTGTCTGTCTCTCCACCTACTTCCCCTGGCCCCAGCACCGTGGTTACAAATACATGCCATTATACACATCTGTACATTCTGGGGATCCAAACTCATGTTCTCATGCTTGCACAAAAGGCACTTTACCAAATGAGCCTTTTACCTCTCTACTCCCTGGGCCCACATTTCTAGGAATCTTCTTAAAGATTCTTAGAAATTAGACCCAGATAATCCATCCTTTTAAAGGAGTACTCAAGGAGATTGTATGCAGGAAGTCATAATTTCAAACTAGTTCATCTCACTTGTGCATCTTGCCATGCCTTACATGCTATAATCAACCACACAGAATTAAGACTCACCACTTAACATCTATAAATTCAAGTAAATGCTTAGCTGACTAGTTTTACTTCCCTATCTATAACTCGAGCAAGATTCCTATGCTACAAAGAATATCCTAAAAAATAAAATTCTATGAAAGCAAACAGTGTATTCCTACCCACGGGAAGACACTCTATTCTTTCCCTCTTAAACATTAATAAGCAAACCAAAGTTGTCTCACTGCTATTTTTCTTAATACTCAAGCTAGTGTTCATTTGTACATACCATTTTGCTGGAGACTGCAGAGCTGTATGCTAACACTAAAGTTTTTACAGAGGTACCAACATATGGCAGAACATTATGAATTAAGCCATGGAGTAAACGTTTTTCCATTTGTGCAATGCTGATAGCAACCGATTCCTCTGCAGACTCTTCTGTAAAATGAATTCAAACATCTAAGAACTAGATACACCAATTATAAGTAGGCCACCAAAAGGATGCATCAAAATACTAAATATGAAATACTCTATACTACCCTTACTTTTGCAAACAATTCACTTTCTGGCAAAAAGAAAAAGTTCTGAACAGTCAAAGAACTGTAAAACTTATTCAAGAGAAGGAATAAATGACCTATAATTTTTTGGCTTTTTAAAAAGTAACATCAGTTATTCTACCTAATTAAAAAGGACACAGAGCTAGATGTGAAACAACTCCATTAACCTTATCATTATGAATTTTCAAGCAAAAGAAGACATCTTAGCTCATAAGAAGGTAAACATAAACATGGCCTTTTGCACTTAGTAATTTTTACAGAGCACGGACGTCTATAGTAAGTAATACTTCTCTAATAACAAACTAAGAGCTACAGGCTTAGCTTGCCAGCAGACTGCTTTTACAGGATGGGTGAAGACCTGAGTTCAAGCCCCAAAATTAAGGAAAAGAATTTTTCCTACAATTCCAATTTAATAAAAAGAAAGCACACTGTAATTAGGCCTAAAATCTGTATCACTTTTCAAGATTCTATCTTCACTATACTTACCTTAACTCCTAACCTGAATGTATTGAACCATAAAGTAGCTTGACATATTAAAGATTTATTTAAAATAAAATTGAATATAGAGGTTAAAAGAGAGCTATGTGAAAAGAGGAATTACTAAATATTTTACTGAATTCAAGTATTTTATAAATACCTCAAATTCTTCCTTTACTTGGACAATATGTGTATCACTAAAAATCACTTCAGTAAACACTGCTTATTCCACCATACTTCTATTTTTAGTTCATTCTTTTCCCCGTGGCCCTCCCTGCCTAGGTGTGCTTACTAGAAAAAACTAGTTACACATTCTACTGCCTGCCAGAGAAGCCTATGTTGAAGCTAAATAAAACCATGTCTGCCTTATTAAACAAATTTCCAGACTCCTGAAACTATACCAAAATGAGTTCTCTTCAATTCATAAAAATCTGAAACACTTTCCCTCCTGAAGTAATAATCATTTTAGTTCTTATTTTCTACACGTACACACCTTCACCAGACCAGCTTATTTTAGCTTTATAAACAGAAACTTCTTAAAATTTCTCATCTATAAATTTTCACTCTTTTATGATCTTTTAAAACTTAAAGCAGTATCTAAGACACAATCCGTCTTCTTCCTCTGTACTCCCAAGCATCACCATGAATCTCTATTACAGCAATTCCCATTATGCACCTCAAACAAAGACATCATGTATTCTAAGTTCTCCCTTACTTCTACTTACTTAACAGTGGGGATGAATTTTTATCCACTCTCAGACCATTTCTCATACAGCACTTAATGGCAGTGGACCAAAACTATGCAGCACAACTAATTTTCCTGTATGAATTATTTTTTGTAGTGTTGGAGACTAAACCCAGGGCTTTATACATGTTATACAAAAGCTCCACCTGAACATACACCCACCCAACGTCTCTCATACATACTACCTCTTAACTCTATAGCAACCTTGAGGCAAGTGACATGGCTTTACAAACGTATCATCATCCTATCTCCCATCTCTCAACAACAGATGATTCAATAAATGCTGATGAACTGATTAACCTAAATACCTCTAAATCACATATTGTAAGCTATAATGAAGATAGTTTATTTCCACACAAAAATAGCTATCATTTTCTGACTTTGTTATTTAATATTAAAAAATCAAAGAGAAATAATTCTCTTTTAAAAAATACTTCTAACAAGAAATTCTAAATTTACTTATTTTTCCTTCAAATGCCTCAGAGAAGCAGGCTTTTAGTTTTTAGAAAACATAAAATACATGAATTATAAAGCCTAATAATTCTTAACCAGAATGCCAATTATTTAGACACCATGTAATAACTTTTATTCCAAGCATGAAATACCAGATTCATCTCTATCGGCATCTTCATCCCACTCCTGGAAAGCACGACTTTCATCTTTCCTATTTCTCACCCATTCCTCATCAGGCTCAGTATCAAGTTCAGTGGCAGGGCCACTATACCAGTCACCTACACAGTGATGGACGAGAGGAACAAGTCAAATTAGATAGAAGGTCATTATAATCTCCTAGTCACATCTGAACTTCAGGTAATGGCTTTTTTTAGAAATATCTGTAATTAAAAAAAAAAAAAAGTACACATATATAGGCAAAGGATTCAATTTAAAACACAGAAAAAGAACTATGACTATATGAGCTTAATAGTACTAATAATTAACCAACAGTAAGTATTTCCCAGAGTAATCCTTCTTTAAAACTAAAGAAGAACTTGAGAAGCTTACATAGTCTGCTGTATACCTGCTATGTATCTGTGTTTATTATATCCTTCAAAAGGATATTATAAAACTTACTATAATGAGATTTCTAAGTATAATCTGGTTTTTAAAAAAGTAATTATCAGTCTATAGGTGCAACTTTTAAAATTACTAGAAATAACCTAATCTTTTCTTCCCTGCTGTGGCTTTACTTTGGGTCCAGTAATAGCTCCATTCTGAGGACTGCTAGCTTCTCTATAGAGATTGGTCAGCAAACTGTACAACTGGTAGGAACAGAAAACAGGGGACACACTGAGATAAAGCAAAATCATAAATGTAAGCTCCTACAATCAGAGTACATGTATTATATGTTAATGAAGATATAGAAAATAACAATCAAATTATTAAATTCTTAAAATTATATCTCCCTTAAGATTTCCCAACCTGGATGCCATTGACATCTAAGGCTGGGTAGTTATTTGGCATAAGTTGTTGACCCATGGATTACAAGGTACTTAGTAGCAACATAGGCCTCTTCTCATTACATCAATGGTTCTCAACTTTACTAATGCTACGGCCCTTTAATATCGTTCTTCATGCTGTGGTGACCCCCAACCATAAAATTACTTTGTTGCTAGCTCAAAACTGTAATTTTGCTACTGTTATGAATCGTAATATAAATATCTTATATGCAGGATATCTGATAAGCAACCCCAGAGGGGTCTCAGCCCCATAAGTTGAGAACCACTGAACTAGATGATGGTACAGTAACCAGACTCAAGACAGGCAAAGATATCTCCAGATACTGCGAATATCTCTGACGGGCAAAAAACAAATATCATGAACAAAAGGAATCTTTAACCAAAGGCTTGGTCTAAATATGTTAAAAACAGAAAAAAAAAAGTGAAGTAGCATATTTACGAAGCAATGGCTTCATAAAATAAACACAGCGTTATCACCTTTGATAGTATTCAAACCATTATTTGAGTTTGTCTTAATTCTTAAATAAAAACAGCTGAACAAGAAAAATCTGATTCATTCATGTGCCTTATCTGATGTTTTACTCAAATTTACTATCCTACTAGTAATATGAAAAATAAATCCATACAGAACTAGTAATTCCAATCACTTCTAAAACACTAAATATTTAGGAACAGCTTATTTCAAAACTGCCTTATCAGGTGCCTCTAATTTCAGCACTAAGGAGTCTGATGCAGGAAGGATAGAGATTATGAGGTCAGGTTTCCAAAGCACAGTGCTGGCAGAGGAAGAGGAAGGTGGATCTGGGTGAGTTCCAAGCCAGCCAGTGATACATAGTAATATAGTAAGAAGCTTTCAAACAAAAAAAGCTACACATCGTACCAAATAAGACTCATAATTTAAATCAGTCAGATTTTTCTTAAGAAATACATATTTCCATTGCAAAATGCCCTATAAGGGGAAATTTTGAAGATGATACTTAAAAGACACTTTTAATTCAGTGACAAAATAATATAGTATACAATAGCTGTAAATATGCCATGACTGTATTGCATACTTTTGAGAAGTTCCTCTAAACCTTCATATGTGAAAATAACTTAGCACAATGAAACTAATGTGATTTAAAGAACAATACATTAACCATCATTGTAAAAAGCCATGTTAAAGACAAAACCAGAGTCAGTTACTTTAAGCCATGACCAAAGGAAAATGTATTATCTCACCTTTATATTTTACAGAACTGGTCTATGTTTAAAATACTCAAATAACCTAATTATTTGAGTATAAGTAGTTCTAAAAAATCAATTATATTTATCTTAAGCTTTTGCTATGAAAAAATTCCAACAACTGTCATATGTACAAAGATATGGTACAATGAATTTCTATGTCCTCATTTTTTATCTTCAACAATTATCAACATTTTACCAGTGGTTTTTACAATCTCTCTGGCATATTTTTCCTCATTATTCTAAAGGAAATAGTAGGCATTAATAATTTACTCACAAATACTTCACCATTGCTAGCTCTTCTAAAATGTATACTAAAACCACATCAACAATAAAATCTATTTTTTGGTTAAACCCTCAAAGTTCCCTTCCCTGGCATTACATGTTAATGGCTATAACTATCTGCCTAAAAAGGCAGACTAAAATACTTTTTGAACAAATTCAAAGTCCCATTTACCTACCTCTTGCCCAATGAACAGGGTAAAGATGTTTCCATAAAGATCCTGTTTTTGCCAGCTGAGACCACTTAGTACTGACTTGACTGCACCGACACAATTCTTGAGGATTAAGGTAACTGAAAATGGACAGCATTACCTCAGGAGGAAGAAGGGCTATACCTGTGGGGTGTTCTGACACTTCCGCTTCTGAAATAAAAAAGAAAGTCTGTAACAGTAAGGCTCCATGAGCAAATGCAGTAAGAAATTACAATCACAAGTAAAAGCCAGTGCCTGAAGTTAATTCCTTCCTGCTTGTACGTGGAAAGGAAATAATACGTATTAGAGGTAACATGGGGATGTTGAGCTTGTTAAGAACCCGTAGGGTTAAACTATCACGGCCCAGATCATACTTATCAGTGGGAGCTACAATAATGAACACAGAATTGACTTCCTCTTACAAAGGCGTCATAGAAAAAACAATACTCACTTTATAGCATGAGCAGCATCATTTGAAAAAGGAACCAAACAGGTTATACTGCTTTAAATCAGCAAGTGTACACGCAGCCAGACTATGAAATCTACAAAGCATTGTTAAATGACACACATGCTCACATTTTCTATTCATGCACTAAGGCTCTTGTTAGTTCTTTCCGTGTGTTCCTTCTGATTTTGACATTTCATGTAAAAAGTCTATGAAATCTGCTTTCTTTAATCTACAAATGTCTTAATCTATTTAAGCTACGTGCCTACTCTGTAAACAAATTTCCCTGCTGTACTTGTAAGAAATCTTTTGTTATTAAGTATTGTAGAAAAATACAACTTCCTATGATCTTATAATTTGTTAGCATTTTTTCTGAAAGAAAAATGAACATGGGGTGTTATAAACTGAGTTAAGTACTATTTAAGAATTTGAGATTTACCAGGCAGTGGTGGCACCTTTAATCCCAACACTCAGGAGGCAGAGACAGGCAAATCTCTGTGAGTTCAAGGACAGCCAGGACTACACAGAGAAACCCTGTCTAGAAGCCAAAAGGGGGTTGGGGGGAGAGGGATGGAGGAGAAAATTTTGAGTATCTTTTATATATTGTTTGTCTTCACAAAGAATCTTAAATATAAAAACATACATTCAAACTACTTTAAACTGCCACTTTTAAAGTGCCAAATATTTTAAACATAGTGAAGCTATAATTTGCTTTGAAGGAGAGGGAAAATTAAATGTGTGTGATGCTTTTAAACTCCATCTTATAGCTACAATTAAACAAGACTTAACAGGTTTTGGCATGGTATCCAGGGCACAAGTTGTATTTCAAGAGCAAAGCTTATAAACTTTATGGGTTTAATCATAGCTTCAACTTGTTTTTGTTTAAACATGAATCTGACTACTTTAATATTGGAAAAATACCAATTTCAAAAACTTGTACGGTATTTTAAAGGACTAACATTGCCACTGCCAATCCAGAAGCAGAGATGCTACTAGAGTTCAGATGCCAGCCATTTGTATTTTGTTTGTCTTTTGTCTATGTCACCCTGGCGGGCCTGGAATTCGCTATATAGACTAAGCTGGCCTCAAACTTGGAAATCTGCCTGCTTCTGTGCCTCCAAAGTGCTGGGATTAAAGGTCTATACAAACCATGCCTAGAACCAACTGGTTTTTATTTTTAATGTTTTAAAAAGCAAAATGATTGAGATGAATAAAAATAAAGTCTACTAGAAGAAATAAACATCTATTTTATTTGCATGCATTCTCAAAATGACTAAAGTTTTGCTTTGCTTCTCTCTCACACTCACTACCCTCAACATTACTGGAGATAATTGAGAGGATGATAAACATCAGAGGCTAAAAATATTATAAATGTTCCTTTCCTTAACTCACAATAAATTCATCCTAAGGTCCATATGTGCAAAAACGAAAGTACACCTAACCTAGCAAACATGATGGCTGTTGAGTTTGTAGATCATCGGCTGTTCTCCATGGACAACATGAATGACATGGTTGATCCCTGGAATGGACATGGGTGGCTAGGAACCATGGCTCACTGCTGCTGCCTAGCATTTGGACATTTAGAAAGCTTTATATTTTCTACACAGCACATAAGCTAGACTGATAGAAAAAGGGTCAAAATTCAAAACTGAAATATACAAATTACTTTCATGCCATTATAGCCGAAAAATTTCTGTTAAATCTAAGTCAAGGACAATGTTTATAAATTAACTGACTTTTTGAATACACAAAAATAAAACAGGCTACTATGAGGTGGAGCGATGGCCCAGAGGTTAAGAACACTAGCTGTTCTCCCTGAGGACCCAAGTTCCATTTACAGGATCCACATGATAGCATACAGTCAACTGTAACTCCAGTCCAGGAGGGAGGATCTGACACCCTCTTCTGGTGTATGCCAGTACTAAATGCAAATGGTACACAGATACATGCACAAGCAAAACACCCATATACATATAATAAAAATAAAGAAAAAGACCTTTTAAACCTATCACTATAATCAAGGGAGCTCAGAAAGCTGGCTGATACTGTAATACTACTCTGAACACAGTAGTGCTGAATGTTCACTGGTCAAAATAGTACTCATTTTATACCTACAAATTCACTCAAGAAACACCACACTACATGTGACTCAACTCTAGATGGAAGATTATAAACACTAAATTCTACTAAATAAAAACCATTGTCTTCAATTATAGCTTTATTTGAAAATGGTTTAAACTGACCACAGTACAATCCTGACCTAAATTATTCCTCAAACAGAATCTGTAACAAAATGTCAACAGCACTAATAAATTGTTCTATCAAAACCAGGTGACTCTTACCTGTATCTGACTTTTCATCCACAGAGTATTTGAAAACTTTCTGTCGCTCTTCAGCTTGATTCCACAAACTAAGCCCTCTAAGGAGTTCTGCTGGGTCCTTCTGCGAGCAATGCTGTGCAATCACTTTCTTCTTGATATCTTTAAGCTCCTCATAGGTAAAATATTCCATTAACATGGGCTGAAAAACCTAAATTAAAAAGTATTCATGGGGAAAGATTTTCAATTTATTTTACCCAAAACCCTCTACTAATGGTTCAAACTGAGTATTATGAATGTACATTTCATTTTTTTGTTTGTTTGGGGGTTTTTTTTGGCTTTTTTTGGTTTGTTTGTTTGTTTTGAGACAAGGTTTCTCTGTATAGCCCTGGCTGTCCTGGAACTCACTCTGTAGACCAGGCTGGCCTCGAACTCAGAAATCTGATGAACGTATATTTCAAAGAGATAAAAATTGCAGTTATTACCACTAAATTATTAAAAAAAATTTTTTTTAAAAGAATATACCATAAAGTATCTTTTTCTCTGATTTTGCAGGCCTCTATACATTTTTAAAGAACAGGAAGGTTTTCCTGTACCAAGCTTGTTAAAGTCAGTCATTTAATTATTGTTAGACATTTAGCCCAGTACCTGCATGTGGTGGTTTGAGAAAGACCCCATAGGCTCATCAGGGAGTTGCACTATTTGAAGATTAGGAGGTATGGTCTTGTTGCAGGAAGTGTGTCACTATGGGTGACCTTTGAGGTCTCAAAAGCCTATACCAGGCTGTTGAGTGTGTGTGTGTGTGTAGGAGGGGGTGCTTTCAGGCCCACCTGCCTGCGTACAGATCAGGATGCAGCTCTTAGTTACTTCTCCAGTACACCTTCCTGCTCCCTGATGCCATGCTCCCTGCCATACTAACAGACGTGGCCCTTGAAAGTGAAGCCCTTGTAAGCCCCAATTAAATGTATTTCTTTCGTAAGAGTTGTTTTGGTCATACTGTCTCTTCACGGCAATAGAACAGTGACTAGACACTGCCTTCTGATAGGTGCTGAGTAAGTGACTTCTACCAGAATAGGGCCGTTACCTGAGTATCTTACAATATACTAGAACCCTAACACCTCCAACTCAGTTGGTATGTACTATCCAAGACTGCCTCTTCAAATCATTACTTTATTTAGTTCAGTGGCTCCTATAAAACTTTTCTGAGATTTCTTCTGCAAAACAGCCCTAACCTCCAATTTATAGGATTAAAACCTTTAAATGAAGAACCAAGGCTTTGTTGTTTCCAGTTTCATAGAAACAGCTTCCAGTTTGGTATTTTTATGGGATCCCTGGGTATGTGATTGGGAGGTACTCTGAATCTTGTGCCTTCTCTTGAGGTCTTTTCATTCTGTTTGCTTTGTTCAATTCTGAGCACTAACTTTTGTTTTATCTTATTATAATTTTACTGTTTCACAGAAGCCTGTTTTTTTCTAATGAGAAACAGAAAGGGAATTAGATCCAGATGGAAGGTAGGGAGAAGCCTGGCGGAGTAGAGGGAGGGGAACCCGTAACCAGGATATATTATATGAGAGAAATTTTTTTTTCAAAAAGAAAAATAAAAGACTGTTACCTTGGTTTCAGCACTGGCTACATATTACAATGATAATAACATCAAGTACCAAAGAAAGCGCACCACGGTAATGCTACCTATTCCAGGAAGAGTTCTGAAAGGGGCCTATACTTCACCTTATTATCAAGGCATTGTACGATGAAACCATAATTGCAAATCACAACAATAAATGATTTAGAACGAAAAAGGAGTATCCATTGGCCAACAAGGTGGCTTAGTGGGTAAGAATATTTGCTCCCAAGAAAGATGCCTGAATTCAACTCCCAGAACTCATGGTGGAGGAAGACAATTCCCAAATGCACAATAAATGTTTTGGCTTTGTTTTTCAAGTAGAGCTGGAAACATGGCGAGGCAGTTAAGGCTACTTGCTGCTACTGCAAAGGGCCTGGGTTTGGCTTCTATCGCCACAAGCATCTGTAACTTCACTCCAGGAAATCAGACGTTGCCCTCTGGCACAAAGTACACATGCAAACATGCAGGGAAAACACTCATACATGTAAAATAAAAATAGAACTTTAAAAGAAAAAAATGCAGAAGTATTCAGTCCTCATAACATAGTTTCTTAGTCTCTTACACTGGATACTTAATCATCCTTTATTAATGAAAGAAGACAAATTGTTTTGCAGTGTGTTTCATGATATGCTAATGCATGTATGTGAGGCATAACAGTGATAAATTTAAAGCCACTATTTAATTACTAAAGTCCACTCATGAAAAAAACACTAAAAACTCTTTAAACCTAGCATACAGAAAATATTTAAAGACTTACAGAATCTTCTAAAAATTCTGAAAAATTAGTGACAATTATGAAAATGTATCACAGTGCCATCACACATAAATATATTTATTTCTTAAGTAAATAAAACCATTCATTCAGTAAAAGTAGCAACCTTTCTAAAAACTTAATGCTATGCTTTTTATAATTCCACGGATTTCTTTCCTGTTCCCAAGAAGAAACAGCTGATTCTCTCTTTCAATACATTTTCTTTTTAATGCATTATTTTGAGGATCTTAAGGCAAAATAGCATTTTCTGTTAAATTATGAATATAAATCACAACAAAGAAAAAACTCTGCTTACCTCTTCTTCCTCTTTCATATGAGGAAGAAAATCTCTTGTAAAAGCCTCCAATCTCTCTTTCAGCTGTTTTGCATAATTTAACTGCTCATACTCATTCTAGAAACAAAGAGTAATACACATTTAGCAGGAAGTGGAAATGCTTATTTTTAATGCCAGAACTCAGGAGGCAGAAACAAATGGTTCTCTAAGTTTGAGGCCAGCCTAGCCTACATAGCAAGTTCCAGACCAGCCAGGGATACATAGTAGGACCCTGCCTCAAATATATATAGTTTTGCTTCGTTGTAATGTTGTATAAAGATTTGCTTCATTATTATATTTGCTTGATCATAGGAAGTCCATTTAGTTTTTTTTTTAGCATAAAGATGTCCTGGAACAGTTCAGTGCTGGAGCACTTGCTAATGTGTCTGACACTCTACACTCAGCCTTGGCACACCACCTCCCATTCACAGCCCTTAAAACAATAAGCTCTGAATTCCTTACTAACTCCAATCCTTGATTTTAAACTTTATTAAAATATAGCAGATATTTTATACTATAAAGTTATTATAATACATGCCATATTATCCTAACAGGCCATATATATTAATATCAACATTTCTAAAGGCAAGGAACTTGCACCTTAAAGTAAATCATTCTAATTCTGGACACCTCCCAAGAGCCAAACATTTATTTCACATATGAAGTAAAATCACACCTCTCTGTAATTTATTCATCTTTTCCAATGTACAAATATAGGAACATTCAAAATAATGAAATATTTAAAAATATGATACTGTGGTGGTCTGATTGAGAATGTTCCCCAAAGGCTCTGCAAGTATCTGAGCTTTGGACCTGCTTAGTAGCACTGTGGGGAGACTTAGGAGATGTGGTCTTGCTAAAAGAAATATGTCACTGGGGGCAGACTTCAAAGGATTCAGAATCCTCATCATTTCTTGTGCATTCCAAACTCAGTCTACTTCCTGTTTCCTGCTTGTGGTTTAAGATTTGAGTACTTAGCTCTCAGTTCCAATCACCATACCTGCCGGCTAACACACACACACACACACACACACACACACACACACACACGGGGAAGGAGGCATGTTATGACTCATCCCTCTGTAACTGTAAGCTCTAAATAAACCCTAAGTTTTCTTGGTCATGGTGTTTTATTACAGCAATAGAAAAGTAACTAAGTACTAATTTACCTCTATCATGGCCTGTTTTTTCTTTTAGATAATTTATTCGATTACTTTCCAATATTCAGTTCATTTTTGAACTCTGCTGAGATTTTTACATAACCTTTAAACAAATCCCTATGTATGGCTTCCAATTCCACTTATATGCTAATAATTATCAAATCTGCTTTTCACTCTACTTCACTCTGCTCTTCAAGTCCACCAATGCCTTCTCCCCCTATTAATAACTCACACTTATATTACTAAGTAGTTCAGGGTAAGCCTTAATCCCTGGCCTTCTTCCACATACAAAGTCCAGTACAACTCTCACCCACTTCTCTCTCTCTTTTCCTCTACCACTCTGTATAATCCCAGCATTCCACTGGTCTTAGTCATACATAATTGTCAAGCATGTCCCTCCCCCTGTATTTTCGACAATCACTACTTTGGCTCAGAAATGACTGACTACGTAATTCATGAGTATGATACAAAACACCAAGAGTACAAAGGAATATTCAGTAGAAAAGGAAATCTCCTTTTTCTTAATACCCAGCATCCTTCCCTCTACTAACCAACCACCTCTCCTCTGCATCTCTACGTAGTATTTCTCCTTCCAGAAACTACCGGTAGGATTTCTTAATAATGGTCTTCAATTTGAGTGTTTTCTGCCCTTTGAAATCAATCTTCCCTCTTACTGCATCACTTTTCTAAAGCAAAGTGTCTAAGTAAAGGGTATCTAGTGGCTTGATGGAGTTACAACTTACTCCTATGCTACAATGAACTGAAAGGGTTAAACTAAGATTCCTTTTCAAATATTGTATAAGACAAATATAATTAAGAAAATATACATGCATCAGTCTCCTAAACTATACTCACAAATGCATTTCCTTTTCTTTTCCAGTATTTTTATCGTTTGTTTTTGAGATAAAATCTCACTCTGTACCCTGGGTTGGACTTGACCCTCCTGACTATTGGAATTTCAAGTAAGTGTCACCATTCATGACATAAAAATTCTGAAATTGTCCTCTTTAACCATTCAGTTTCCTACAAAAGGGAAAAATAAAATACAGTAAACACTATAGCTGCCATTCAATTTTTTTCTACTGCTACAGACTGAAGTCAAGGCCTTACTCATGCTAGGCAAGAATTCTACCACTGAATTACATTTCCCACCTTTAATTCTATTTTGTTAGCTTTATTCTGTCTGAAAACAGATCTCCCTATATAGCCCTGGCTGGCCTGGAACTCACTATGTAGACCAGGCTGAGCTTGAACTCACAAAGATTCTCCTTCTTCTGCCTCCAGAGTGCTAGGATTTAATTCCCTGGCCTATCTTCAGCAAAACTCCTGTGGCGTTGATGCAATAAGAATCCTCTTGGCCTGATGTTTTCTCTTAGCAATTTTCCATCCACTGGCTCTTTCCTTGCTTCTCAGCCCTTAGCTCCTACATTTTCTATATTCAGAACTGAGTTCTATCTCTCCATCTTGCTATAAGCCTCTACTGTAACCACGCCTCATGAACAGTATTCCTAGCCATCTCAAATAAATGGAATATCTGTCCATAAATAATATCACTTATTAAAGTTGCTAATAAAAATTACAGTATCGAATGCCAAGGAGGGAAGTCGAGAGTGGGTGGGTGAGTGGGTGGGAAAATATCCCCATAGTGGCAGGGGGAGAGGGGAGGAAATGGGGAAGTTCCAAAGGGGAGATCTGGAAGGGGGGAAACATTTGAAATGTAAATAAAGTAGGAAAAAAAATTACAGTATCATTACATGTCAATTTTTACAACATACCTTAACATTCTTCAGCCCCTTTTCAAAGAGACTAAGCATCTCAGAGAGCTTATTGTCAGAATGTACATTATAAATGGTCTGACTGCGTTGCTGAAGTAAACCAATAATGTATTCATTTTCAATTTGTTCATGCATTTTAAACTCCTTGAAAGTAGCATATAAAGACTGGAGAAGAGCACGGAAGTCATTGTTGTTGGAGAAGTTGGTTTTAGAAAGCTGAATAAAAATTTTAAAAAGACATAGTTAATAGATGTAAACATGAGATAATTTAACAAGAAACATTCAAATGTACACGTAAATTTTTGTTCATAACAAGATATTTCCTTTATGATTAAAGTACAAATAAAGGAAATTCATGAAATAACAACTTATAGTTGTAAAATTTAAAAGTACCCTAGACCATGAAGCTGAAGGTTGAATTCTCAAGTACTTGGTGATACAGGAAAAAGGGGGGAGGAGAGAATTACATAGTTTATTTAAATATAAACTATCAGACCCAGTTCCCTCCAAGCCTGAAATTCCATTACTCTCTCTGCATCATAAAGAGAAGCAAATACACCAAAGGCACACACATTAGAAGAAGCTTAGAATAATGTGGCTTCTTTTCCTCTGTTCAAAATGTTCCTAATGCTATTACACTGCTTCTACAATGTAAACATTGGAAAACACTGTTTCTGGAGACAGAGTCTTATTATATTGCCCTGGTTACCCTGAAACTCACTTTGTAGACCAGGCTGGTCTCAAACCAAAGACCCACCAGTCTCTGCACCCCAAGAGCTGGGAATAAAGGCATGAGCCACCACACCCACAAAAGAGGTATATTTTTAAGAAAACTGACATAAATATGTAACACCTTAAGTGTGCCATCATTTTTTAATTGTACCATTCAATGGAAAGAAAATGGCCATTCTAGTGTAATTCCAAGCTTTCACACTTAATAGAAAATTAAATTCTATTATTTAAAACACACACATCAAGAAATGTTTCACATTTTAAAGCCAAGCACATTGAGATACACGCCTTTAATCTCAGAATTTTGGAGGCAAAGGCAGGTGGATCTCTGTGAGTTCAAGGATAACCTGCTCTAAATTGAAAGTTCCAGGATAACCAGGGCTATAGAGAGACTCTACCCAACTAACTAACTAACTAACTAACTAAATTCAAAGTTAATATTCAAACCTTCCATTATCTTTACTAAATCTAACTTCTATCATTCAATTCTAATTATAAAATTCATTTTAAATGGGAAAACAATACAGCAGGTGGATAAATTAACAACAAATGTTAAATGCTGCTAACACTAAACCTCTTACGCTTCCATTCCTAAAGAGTGCACTCTAAGCTGTTTTACTGGCTTTTCACACCAAGAACTGTGCTTTGATAGCAAAATACTAAAACTAAAGTAAAGCCAATCTACCCAGAACAGAATTAACTATCTTCTTTAGATGGCAGCATGGATCAGCATTATGATCACAGAGTTCTATAGATTCAAATTCCCTAAGACACCCAGCTCTACCATTTATGTAGCTAGGTAACTTTTGTCTCTCAATGTCTTTTTTTCTGCTTGATGCTAACTGGGAACAAAATGCCTATCGTCTTTTAAAAATTAAATATTCATTTTTTATAAACTCAGATACTCTTTGTTCTATTCCAAAAGTCAGTGAGCAGCTATGATAAGCCAGATAGTTCTAGTACATGGGAACACACAGGGGAACAAAATAAAAATCTCTGCCTTCATGGAGTTGACACTCTACAAAAGAATGAATGAACAGTTAACCAGACTACATTAGTCAATCATCTAGAACTGCGGTTGGCAACATTTCTGTAGAGTCAAACAGTAAATATTTTCATTTTCCCAAGGTATAAGCCTAAGCCAACTACTTGACTCTGCCGCTACAGCCCAAAAGAAATCATACATGATATGTAAGCAAATAACTGTTACTTTATTTCTATAAAACTTTGTATTCAAGGACAATGAAGTTTAAAGTTTAATTTTCACGTCACAAAATACTCTTTCATTTGCAACTATGAAACAATGTAAAAATAATGCTTAGCTCCTTTCCATATTAAAAACAGTATGTATAAAAGAGTTGATGAGATTCTCACTTCGTATTTTAAGAATGTTCAGATATACCACACCAGATTAAAACAATCTTCATTAGTGGTACTAGATACAATCAGTATTATGGGTAATTTTGCTTAAACTGGAGGGAGGTGCTAGGGAGGGCTTTAAAAGTCTTAATGTAAGAGAGGCTAGGACAGAATCAGCAATAAGGAGCCCCTAACAAGCACTAGGAGATAGGTTTGTTCTCAACCCCAGGAGGGAAAAACAACTTAGTAGACACATGACACAAAAATACTACCAGTCAAACTTCTAATGCCCAAAGGTATACAATACACTAATAAGTTAAGAAAGTTGTTAGCGCTAACTACTCTGTACTTGAAAGTAACTAACAGAGTAGATCTAAGATGTGTTTTTCTTCTCTACCTATACACAACTATAACTATGTTAATGGATGGGTTAATCAATTAGAGTTGGGCAATTATTAAACACTGTAAATTCATACCATACCACTGTACATCTTGAATATATATAACTATACCTTAAAGCTGGGGGAAAAAATAATCAGATTTGAAAGGCGCTTTGATTTGTATTAAATCCTTTCTATTTCTTGCCCTGATGAAATAAGTGAATAAGGCGAAAAGCAAAGAAAAGGGAAAACAGGTTCTTAAGCTATGACCCTCATCAATTTTTGTCCATGTAAAAATAACTTTAATCTATTACCAGAAGTTAGTGGATTTAAAGGTTAAAAGCATATCCATGCCGAAACTCAGTGGTAGAGTACGAAGCATGAACAAGTACCTGAGTTCAATCTTCAATACCACAAAACTTAAAAAAAATAAAATAATAAAATAAACCAAAAAATGCTAGGTCACACACAGCATAACTCTTCACGTAGCTATGCAAAAATGGAGATTTAGCTTCTGTAGCTTATTTATGTAAGATAAAATGTCTATCCCACACAGAAAGCTATCTTTTTGGACCCAAGACAGTAACTGGTCAGAATAATTATTTAACAACAAAGATCTCACTATAAGAAGCATTGTCCCCCAGGAGATAAAAGGGAAGGTCTGGGGATAGTTCAGTTTGTCACCAATAGAGAAGTGTTACTGACATAGGGTGGGTATAAGCCAAGAACATGGCTAAACACTTCAGAATGCAGAGGACAGCCCCCACAACAAATTATGTAGCCCCAAATGTCAACAGTGCTTCAGCTGAAGAAAGCTGCTCCAGGCCAAGTGTTTTCCAAATATTGTTTCCTACAAAGGACCTTGTTAGTCTCTCACTATACAAAATATAAGGAAGCGATGCAGTGAAATCCAGACAGAGGACAAATACTTCAAAGATAATTCAGGAGAAACTATCTCCCTCTGGATTCTGGGATGTATTTACATTTCCACTTTCCTTTTCTAGTGCTATTTCTGATGCACAAAGTTGATTGATGGGGGTCATAACATATACTGTGAAAAACAATGCTCTGTGGTAGAACGCAAGCTCACTAGTAGCCTGCACAATTATATACTCTGGTGCCCCCACATTCAACAAAGAACCTACAAATGACAAGACACAGAGAATCAACATGAGTGAAACAATGAAATGGTGTTTTTCACATGAGAATGTGTAACTGCCTTTCGTCTCAAGATACTGTACAGAGAAGATAGAAAGGCTGGCCTTAAAACTGATTGCCAGAAACAACTGTAACATAAAGTAAGTTAAAAAAACATAGGTTCAAAAAAGCACGGTAGGAATCCAAACATTACCACCCCAGATGCATTTTTTATTTTCTGTCTAATTATTCAGATCATACTTTCAGTAAATCAGAGATACACAGGCATTGGCTAAATTTACAGATAGAAAAAAATAACCTACAAATAAACTGTTTCTCATAAAGAGTTAGTAATAAGCAACAAGTGAGGTAAGGCTAAAACACATGGGTTTCAGAGGGAGAAAAAAATTCTCGGATTAAAATTCAGGCTCTAACTGCCGAGTGAGCTGGGTAAGTTATTTAACCACTAAGACTATTTCCTCACTTTTAAATGAGGGATAACACGTGTCTTACAAAGCTCTTGTAAGGATTACAGAAATAATGCCAGTATGTAGTAAGAATCCATTAAACTCCCTTTTCCTTCCTCTCAGCTCAAGATTCAGTACTAAGTCCACTAAGTCAGTCTTCCCAAATGCCAATACAGGTATGTAGAAAAATGGGGGCCCGGGAGAAGAACCTGACCGTAAAGCTACATTCGAGTTTCAGAAAGTAATCTATTCAATTTTGTGCTTACTTTCTTCCTTGTGATAAATGATAAAAGTAGATGGTACTATCTTTGCTTCAAAAACTTGGGTACCCTCTAACTGCTTTCACCCTAATTTTTTTAGGTGGGGATGGTGTTTTGTCTGCATGAATTTCTGTGCACCATATGCTTATCTGATACTAATGGAAGATAGAAGGGAACATTAGATTCCCTACAAGTGGAGTTACAGACGATTGTGAACTAGCATGTTGTTACTGAGAACAGAGCCTAGGTCCTCTGGGAGAGCAACTACTGCTCTTGATTGCTAAACTACCTCTTAAGCTCCTCCAATGTTTTTGTAACTTGGGTCCATATGTGGGGGTTGGGAGGATCTCTATAGGAGCTACATAACTGTTCTCAGAAAGCAATTCAGAGACTACTCCCAATGCTTGCTGCGGACCTGACCGTGTACCTTCTTCCACTTGCTTCCACTGCACTCTTTGGGTTTCTGTATTAGCACAGATGATAGTGCACATGAAACTGTGAACCCCCGAGGAACAGCATCCACGTCTCACAATGCCAACAGAAACTATTACAAGGCAGACAGAAAAGAACTAGTGGAAATAAGTTTTGAGAATTGAAGGGAATACTAAAAATTGTGAAGAAAATGGAGCAAGGATTATCTATCATTTGGCTCCAATTTTTACTACACATATTGCAATTTGGAGGGTTAGTGACTTATGAAACAAGATTCTTGGCAGTGTTACAAAACAAATCAAAAGCTATCCCAGCTTCAGATGAAGAAAATCAAGCTGGGAGTCTTAAAACTGATTTGGGTCATTATGAGTTTCTATCACTATCTTACATAAGCTCTCACCTAACCAATCCAGGCCTATGAATCCCCAGTATAACACAGAAGCAAACAATACTTTTACTTGCTTTGTGCCAAAGGTCTGTTGTCTGCATAGCAGAGATAAATCTTTCCATAGCACCTTTTTTCTGAAAACAAACTAACAAAATGAGACAAAAATACCAAGACAAAACAAAACATACACAAAACAAAAAAAACTATGGAATCTGTTTTGTGTTGGCCAACTACTCCTGGGCTTGGGGAGTGTGGTTGATATACCCAGTGACAATCCATTAGAGAAAACTTATCAGTTATAAATAACTACTGGATTAGGGCTGGGACTCTGAATCCACTTTCCCTTCTCTGTGCTTGTATTTTGTCTGGTTGACATTTTTATATGAGAAAACTTTTTTTTGGTTTTTTTTTTCAAGACAGGGTTTCTCTGTATAGCCCTGGCTGTCCTGGAACTCACTCTGTAGACCAGGCTGGCCTCGAACTCAGAAATACGCCTGTCTCTGCCTCCCAAGTGCTGGGATTAAAGACGTGTGCCAACTTACAGGCAACACATTAAACTGTTATTCAGCAACAGTTAACAATCTGTAACCACTTAAGAATAACTTATTGCTCAAATCATAGAAAAACTGATTTGAAGTTCCTAAAGAAATCATTTTTTAAATCCACTGTGCATTACAAGTTCAATACTGGGAATAAAATTGAAATCTTTATAGTTTCTGGACATTCTTAGTTAAAATTTAGAATACTGTGAAATAGCATACTTTGTAGCTTTTTATTTTTAGCCAAAGACTAGTATTTTGCAGTTTTACTGGAGGTTAGTGGATTGATATCCTTATCTATACAGCTGAATGAACGATGACCAGTCAAAACCATTCTCAATCCTTTAAGGTTGTTCTGTCATCACAAACACACATTTTCCCACTTTTGCTCACAAAGGACATCCAGACAACCTTCTACTGGCCATTGTTAACTCCAAGAAACGATGAAAATTCCTGTGAGGTTCTTTTTTCTTTACTAAATTACTTTGATCATAGTTAAGAAAACAGGACTTTTACTACTCTTGATGAATATTTATGATAATTTCATTAACTATATTCAACTAATTCAGAATTAGTGACTTTTTTACAGAGTTGGCGATAAATCAGGGACAATTTTAACCAAAGCTATACCAAATTAAAAATGCTTTATTAAGTTAGCTTATGCAATAGGGAACATTAAATTACTGAGAAGAATCTTATTAGACTCATTTCTTTTAAAAAGTCAACTACAGTTTCAAAATTTATTCAAATATTCTCAAACACAAAAAGGAGACATAAAAATTACTGTTTCCAGAGTGATGACAAATACCTGTAATTCTCAAATCTAGAAGGAAGATCAGGAGAGCCTCTGAAATGTAGTGAGTTCTCAAGGCCATCCTGGACTATGGGAGACACTACCTAAAAAACAGTATCAGAACCAAACCAAAGAATAATGACTGATTTTCTCAATATTTTAAAACAAGACTGGGTACTACATTACAAATTTTGATTACGTGGAAAGGTCACAATCCTTTGACAATGTGAAACATCTTATGAAATACTAGCCTAGTATGGTAGCTCAGACCTTTAATCCCAGGCAGAGACAGGCAGATCTCTGTGAATTCGAGGCCAGCCTGGTCTACAGACCGAGTTTCAGACACAAGAGAAACCATGCTGGAAAAAAACCAAAACCAAAACAAAATAGAAGAAAAAAAAGAAGAGATCTAGAAAGCTCCAAGAAAAATGTTCAAACTGACAAAATTTCCCCCATATCACCAGGGGTCTCTGGACTAACTCTCCCTAAAACTAGCCAGAGAAAAGCCTTAGGTTCCATTAGTCCTCACTTAATTCCCCTTTTGCTTTTCGAGAATTCCTGAAATTAAAAAACAAAAGGTGGAGAGATTACAAAAACACAACCACTACGTGAAAAATACCGAGGTTATACATATTCTGCTCAAGGTTTAGCCAGTCCTTAAGCCTCCCCTGGAAAAGTGGGTAAGCACATTTGCTGGATCCCACTCTCACTGAGAGCTCTAACCTGTACTTGACATCTGAGTTCTATGCTCAGAGATTCCAATTTGAGTTAGGGTTCAGCCATCAGGATTTTAACAAGCTTGGGTTAAGTAATAAGCAACCAAGTAGAAAACCATGAGCCTATATAGTCCTGGTGTTTAAAGGTACATCTGCCTAGAACTGGCTTTAAGTTTTTGTTTTTCTTTTCCCTAAATGGAGGAAGAAAGCGCTGTGGGGCAAAGATGCTACAATCTGAAACTTCAAATTGCTGGTCTTCCCATGGCCTACCAGTGAAGACACTGGCATCCTTCCTAGCACCTCTCTAGATTGAAAGACAACTCCTGTTTGCTGTTAATAGTGGTGCTAATTCCATGTAATCTCTGATAATTCAATTTATTTTTATGTTTAAGTAATAATTACTTAACAGCTATCTACTTGTTTCATTTTTTACAAAAAATATGACTGCCCAGAATTTACTCATGTATGACCTTCCAAACATAAACTGACAATTCTGAATTTTAAGTATCACTAGAAAAAAGGTCCCCAACTCATCTTCACAAGAGTGCTTCTTCAACTTAGGCTACCGCAATTAAAAGTCCAAAGTGGGTTCCACAGCAAGGCAACTTTTCCTAGGGGCCCCTCTCATTTGCTTCCAGTAAAAAGTCCAACAGAGGAACAGCTGTCTCGGAACAAAATTTACAGGGAATAAATATTCGGGGGGAATAAAAACTGGAAGGAAAAAGAATAACCAGAAAAGCAGAGTGCAGGTCTTCCCAGTCCAGTACCAGGCTTGTGTACGGAACCAAACCAGTGCAAAGCTGGAAGGTAAAACAAGCCTGCTCCAGGCGCTGCAAAACGCTGCCCTGCCTGTGGAGCCAGGAAGCAAGTCAAAAGGTCCAGAGAGAGGATGGTGTTTGCAAAGCGACTAAAAGAGCCCGAAGGGGCCGCGCGAGCGGTGCTGTGGCTGCGAGTAACCACCGAAGCGGCCTGCGGACGAGGACAGGGAACCCCGCGGGCGGCCGACCTGGACGGCCGGGGGCGCCCCTCACCCCTCACAGGTCAGTCTCCCGAGCTCCCGTTCCAGGCCGCGGACCGCACCGGCTCCCAGGGCCCCAGCGGGAAGTTTCGGGAGCCGCACGGGTGACGGGGTGCAGGCGATGGCTCGCGCCGCGCCAACGCGGGGGTTGCGGGAGGCGCGCAGGCCAGGCCGCCCGGAACCCGCCCGCTCCTCCCCGCCGCCCTCCGCCCCGCGCTCCTTTACCTTGTCGCAGTAGCGCCCCACCAGCTGCTTCATCCGCCAGTGTGGGGCGGTGAAGACGTCCACCTCATCGGGGAAGGGCGCCATCGCCACAGCCTCAGCGTCCGCCTCAGCAGCCGCGGCCGCCGCCTCTCCATAGACACCCTCGCCGCGGGGCAGAGGCGGCGCGCCCCCCTGCGCATGCGCCCGCCCCGTCGGCGCGCGCGCCCGGGCGGCTCCGTGGGCCGTGACGCGGGGGCGCGCGGGCCGCCGCCATGCGGTGCTGCGGTCCACGTGACCGGCGCACGCTGAGGCGCACTGCTCCCTCTGGTGTGCGTGGTCGTTCGTGGTCCCTTGCGTTTCACCTCATAAAAACGCACTGTCCCAGGGCGGGGTCTTCAAGGGCGCTTCTCCGTGCGCCTGGCCTTGAGAGGCAGAGACAGTCGACCTGTTTGGTCAGATCGAGCCTGCGTGCCCCGGACGGGTTGTCTGTGCGCTCGCCCGGCCCTCAGTCGCCTTTGCTAGGCCCGGGATGCTGGCTCTGGGCCTAGCTAGCATGGCCTCTTCCCTGCGGCTGAGAGCTGGGGATCTAGCAGCCCTTCCTCACCCTCCGGTGCGGAGCAGGGTGGGATGGTGGTCGTGGGGAACTGGAAACACCAGAGGGAGGGCAGACACCTCAGATCGGGAACAATAGTCCCAGATCGGCCAGATGAGCCTGCTGGGGGAAGGGCGAGCCATCATGGCTGTCTAATAGGGAGAGAGCCTTAGCACAAATCCCGCCATTTTAAGCCGAAGAGGCTCAGACAGGAGGAAAAGGCCATAAATGAGGTCACTGGCCAGAGAAAGGCCAGTACACGTCATCTGTCCTCATCTAAGCCCTCCAGTAGACTTTTCCCAATTATCAGAGGCAGCTTTCACCCGTGGCTTTAGAATTCATGGAGAAATGGGAGAAACAAGGGCAAGGCTCAGAACCTGGGAAGGGTGTGTCATTTTCTCAACAGCCATAAACTTCTGAACAGTAAGCAGGAGATATGCTATATTCACCTGAGTATTTTCTACCACAAATTCATGACAATGGTTAAAAGGAATCAGACTCTCAAAAATTGAATGGAAGGAAGTAAGAATGAACCCCAGAGTGCATCTAGTTTTAGTTCTTATCTTTTGATATTAACGTGCAAGTTGAGCGGGAAAACAGACTCTGGAGATGAAACTTAGGCTCATGGTTTCACCAAGCCCTGTAGTACTTGTTGACATCAAAAGACCAGTTTTGCAGATCCGCTCCAAACTCGGGATGTCACACATAGGTGACACCTGTTGCCATGACTAGACATACCTTCCCAGAGCCCACTTCCCACACTCACCTGGGAACAAGTTACATCACAACCTATATAAAAGACAGATCTTTCCCCACGTTCACCCCTTTTTTTCCTTTGACTTTCTCTCTCTCCCCTCTTCATCTTCAGTAAACCTCTTGCACATGGAACTACTTTGGCCCCGTGTGGTATGTCCAGACACGAGAGCTATTCTATCACGTCAGGACTAACCTTGGAAAGATACCTGACTTCTGTGTTCTGACCGAACTATTCTTTTATGTAAAATGGGGTGAGGGGAATAAAATACCTATTTCATAAGATTTTAAGGAAAACTAAGTCCGTGTATATTTGAAGTTCTAATAGGAATACCTCTTCATGAATATTCCCTGTAAATGATGTTAGAGAAAACAACTATGACACAGGAAATCAAGACATTGCCTAGGATTTCACAAATCAGTACGTGAAAAGTCTGGTCAAATGTATCTAGATCTGACGATAAATTTGCTCCTGTGTGCTGTGTTAATTAGAACAAAGAGGTGGCTGAAGAAAAAGAAAAAGAAAAAAAAAAACAAAAAACAGCTTACAGAACTGGTAAGTCCTTGACAGATTTCTCCCTCCCTCTCCACCCCATTCTTCTTCTTTCCTCTGTTCCTCTTTTCCCCTTCTGTTCTCTGCTGTTTCATCAGGGCTTTGCCTCTATATTTTTAATAATTCTCAAAAGATATTTGCTAACCCCTTATGTGTTTTATCATGATCTTTCACTCTAGCCGTCTTGGAATATAGAATCAGACTTCAGTGTACCAGTTATATGGAGCTACATAAGGAGATTCTCCTCAGTAGCTGGAACAAGAATATCAAAATAAAGAACGAATGAGGGAAGCACCCAGCATCCTTGTGATTTTCTCATTTTAACTATGAATACATCATAGTATATGCCACATTCACATATTTGTGCCCCTGTTGTTTGCTAGCACATCCCTAGAACAAAACACATTTAGTGGATGTATAACAACAAAAACAGTCACCTACAAACTGAGTTTCACTGTGATCTGGATTGGAAGGTTTGTAGTCCACTAATAAAAATAGTAGCTACTTTGAAATTTGGCTATTTCAAGGACTAAAATGAAATAAATGAGTGATTTAAAAAAATAAGACCTGTGAGTCATTTTCCCTCTCAAGGAAGCTGTTAACATTATCCCCATGGGCTGAGTAAAGATCAATTAATCATCTGGATATAGATATGACTAATTCACGTTGAACTTTAGTCTAAGAGACAAGACTGATTAGTGTTATACTGTCACTGTGAGTCCCTATAACCACAACAGATTTGAGTTGCTACTAAAGTCCAGTCTAGCAGCTGAGTCTTCTCTCTGTGACCTTTTTAGGTATGACAACAGACAAACTCTAACAGACCACCTATCCACTTACCCCCACAAAGGGGCTGGCTAATATAAGTGCAATGAAAAGCCACATCCTTGGATTGGTGGCTTTTTCTTTTCTCACTCTCATTCTTATAGGAAACAAACATGAAGTAGGGAAGATGTCAAATTGTTCTCTGGAAAACTGAAAATACATTGACAGAAGGCATTTCCTGGAATTTCCCAACTGTATTTGTGAAGGCTTGAGGAAGAATTACTAACCAGAATTGGCCAATTCTGAGGCATATAACTTTACTTGAGTATATGGCCTAGTACTGTTCCCAACAGAGAGTTGATTTTGAAAAGAAGCTCTGAAAAACAAGGTTGCCATTACAAAACAGAATCATAATCTCAGAATAGAACCAGAGTTGATCATCACCATTAGTAAAAAAAAAAAAAAAAAAAAAGCTAATCAGGGATAGAGAGAGCACTCAGCAGTTAAGAACACTAGCTACATCTCCAGGAGACCTGGGTTAAATTCCCATCATCACATGGTGGCTCATCTGACCTTCATGGGCATCAGACACGCGTGTGGTAGAGAGACATACATGAAGACAAAACACTCATATACATAAATAATAACTTTTTAGTAGCCAATCAACATCTGTTACAATGAGGTAAGTCGATTTAGGGGTACACTTTTAGAAAGAATGGCACTGATGGTAGAAAAGCTAGCTGAAAAGCAAAGCCAAATGCCCTTGGGTTTTTCCCCCTCATTTTTATATGCAAATAGACATCAATGGCACATGTATGCACACACAGACACACACACACACACACACACACACACACAAGACAGAGAGACAGAGGGAAAGAGAGATCCCCCAAGCATTTACTTCCTTTGTTTTAATGAACAAATATTATTTTCCCTCTGGTTCTTATTGTACAAGCAATGACATGCTACTGTATGCATTTGTTTACTAGGAATATCATAACATAATGCCACATCCTGGGTATCTTAAACAACAGAAATTTATTTTCTGTTGGTTCTGGGATCAGAAGTCCAAGGTTTGGTTTCTTCTGAAGCCTCTTTTTTTGTTATTCACACGGCTACCTTTCAAACTGTCTACCCACAGTCTTTTCTCTCTAAAGGTTCATGAGGCCTAGCCAGAGGAAGATCTATGGGTGTTGGGACTTGAGGCTAATAGTTTGGCGTCACTTCCTGTGGTGTCTCTTCCTACTGGTCTGTGGAGCAGCTTTGAGGGCTCCAGTCATGTGCCTTTCCTGCCATGATGAACTAACTCTACGCTCAAACAGTAAGCCAAATCCTTGTTCTTTTAAGTTATTTCTTGTTAGATATTTGGTCACATCAACAAGAAAAGCAGCAAATGCAGTAGATAATGCCAGAACTATGCTAATCACTGAAACCCATCCTTCCTCAGACATCAGAAACCAGGGTCAAGTGTCTCACCTTCCTGACACCCAAGTCTCTCAATTTGTCACCGGGAAAGTACTCTGTTTTCTAGACCAAGTTCTACAAGACACACATAAGGCACACTATCTTAGTGAGTTCTCCCTAACTACCTAAAATAGGTCCCAGCTCCCTGTAAGGTCCAAGAACCTTACATGTCCAAGGACATGTAATTTTAATTTTTTCAAAACTTATTTTTAATAATGGTTCTTAAACACTTTAACCTCCCTTTCAGTCCACCACCCACCAGAGGTGGTGGGAAATGAAAGAAACAGGGGTAGTGACCTGGTTCTTTGATGCAACTCCCGTCTGTGTTGTCTGGAAATCGGCAGTTCAGTTTACAGGCCAGCAGTGGCAGCTCGATCCACTCCCAAACACTTCATGGATACACCAGCAGTCCAGTTCCATAGAGTCAGGATAGAAACCACAAATCAGCAGTGGTAGCACTACCTAGCAGAGACAGCCAGATCTCAGCCTCAGTCCAAGTCAGCAGGAAGGACCAGAAGTTCTCAGCTGTGCCTCTCTCAGCGAAGTGAAGATCAGTGAAGGCTTGAGAACCATAAGGGTTGCACAGCTAGCTCTATAAGCAAGCCACGTTCACCTCTGTCACTGTCTGTCAAGTCCTATTTATACTTCCTCCAAACATCACATGTCCTCCATGGGTCTTGCCTCAGCAATGTGTGACTGTCTCAGCTGAGATCACTCTGCCAATCATCCCAAGACCTTGGAAGTGGCAAGAAACTGCAGCACACCACCAGAAGTATTTTGGTGCATTTTTCTCTATGGAGTCCCGACAAACGCAGCTCAACTACACAATGTAAGGTGGACCAATGCAAGCATGTTGTTAGCGAAGAATCCTTCATCACGTGTCCTTTCACGGGCTTGCTTTAGCAGAACACCCTTTCACCTGTGTCTACTTCAGCTAAACGTTCCTTCATGTGTTTGCCCCACCAAAACATCATCCAACCGACTTTTCAAAGAACCCTTAAGTTTCCACTTCAGGGACATGTCTAACCTCGGACATTTTCCTCAATCCTCTTTCATACACAGCATTAGACTTGGTGTCCATTTTCAGAATTTCAAGTTCACATTTGCTGTGATTTACCTAAGTATCCTTCAAAGCCCGTGTGTTAAAGGTATGGTTCCCAGTTCATAGTGCTTTGGAGAAATTGTAGAACCTTTAATAAGTAGACACTGGTAAGGATTCATCCAGTCATTTGGTGGATGTAATCTTAAAGGGAATACAAGCACTTTAGCTCCTTCTTTCAAGTTCCTGCCGTGAGCTGAGTAGTTTTGCCACCCACTACCACCATGGTTACAGCAAAGGTGAGCGGACTGACAAAGCATATCTGTAGCACATGATTCCCTTCTTCTGTCAAGGCTATGAAGCTCATCAGATCAGAGGACGGGCACTACATAATGTGCCCTTTTTTGAAGGTGTGTGATTCCGTTACCTAGAGGTAGCTCACTGATATGAAGTACATGAGAAATAGCTGGACATATTCAAAGGCATGAAATAAGAACCCCAGAAGAGAAGGAATAGAGTGGGGAGGAGGGGGATAAATTTGCTAGAAATAAAAAGAGGAGGAGGAGCCAGTGAGGTAGCTCAGCTGGTAAAGGATGATGAGTGGAGCTTGACAGCTGGGTTCACCTGGTGGGAGGAAAACCTTGCCTCCTGAAAGCTACCCTCTGACCTCCTCCACTGTAGTGTGGCATGCACATTCACACAAGCATGCACAAGTAGATAATACTTTTTAAAAACGTTAAAGATGAGGAAAATCAGAGCAGGGGAAAGAAAACGGGAAAAAAAATAGATGGAAAGAAACAGTACTTGAAATACAGTATGCATCCCGCAGGCATTTATAATGTTTTCCATGGGATCATATGTAATTTTATGTCAACTGTTAGACTTTTCCCACTAAGCAGAAAGGGAAGATGGTGTACAAAGACAGGCATTGGCTTGTCCAGTCTCATAGAGCCAGTGAGTGGAAAATATCATGGTCTAAAGTCATGTCTCGTGCACTCATCCTGATGCTCTAAAGGTAATTTCTGTCATTAGTTTATATCAACATATTGAATGCTTAATAATACATGCCATTAACCTCTGGGCTGCAACCAAAGTTGACTTTTGTCGGGACTCTATTCTCTGTCCTAGTGAAATAGCAGAAAGAGTAAAGAGAGTAAGGCATAGTAGAGACAGAGTAAGTAGAAGAATGTCTTGCTCTAGTTTCCAGAGAGGAATAAATTACTCAAGCGTCCAAATGTGGATGGTCCCTTATTTCTTAGGACACGCCCCCCTACTCCTGCCTCTCTTCTTACTTTTTATTAGGACAGTCTGGCTGTATAGCCCATGTTGACCTGAGACTTGTAGCAACCCTCTTGCCTCAGTTTCCTAAACACTGGGATTACAAGCATGGACAACCATGCCTACTTCTTAGATTTCCTTTTCTTGAAGGTTTGTTTTGTTTTAAATATAGAGATATGGTGTGTTGAGGGACCTGTATTTCTTTGCAAACACTCCAGACAAGAGCCTTCCATTTCCTAAACATATCTGTGTGTCATCTCTCTTAGGCTTTTTTTTTTTTCTTTTTGGTGGTGGTGGTGCTGGTGGTTGGTTGTTTTTTGATTGTTTAGTTGCTATACTCTGATTTTCCCCACTCCCATTCCCCTTGTTCATGCCAGACAGAGACTCCACTATTGAGTAACACCCTGACCTTTCCACCTCGCCTATTGTTTTAGCATGATATTTTATTAATTCTTTGAGAATTTTATACATGCATACAATGTACCTTGGTGGTGTTCACCCCCCTGTCCTTTTCTCAATAAATGTTGTTAACTCAACACCAGCTTGGACTTCCCATTCAGGCTGTGTTTACAGGGTATGTTGGCCTGTGAGAAGGTGGCTGGTTTCATGGCTCAACTCAGCTATTTTACCTTGTAGTAAGAAGTAGAATGAAAGAGCAGTAAGCTTCTGTAAATTGTTGGATTTAGTCATTGTAATGATGAAATCTGGTGAGTAATTGCATAATCCCATCCAAAAGGGGGGAGAAATGTTTACAGAAATACCAATCTGTTTCCTTCCTCTCTAGCTCTGACTGAGGTGGAGGGGGATTGGGACACAGAGGTAGGGGACTTCAGAGTACAAAAAATATTAATAATTATATAAAGTAACTGTATGAAAATTTACAAAACTAAATGGAGTGAGAATTTTGATTCTTTTAAAAACACATAAATGTTATGTGAATATACTTTTGTCTTAATCCCAGGTGTGGGATATGAGGCTGCTTCTGATTGTCCACAGCAGCTGACTATGATTTGTCTCGTGCTCTGGCAGGGGCATGATATTGCCAGCTAAAGATAGTTTTCATTTGGAATTCTCAGGACTCTTCAGAGGGTATTAAAATGTCAGAGCCATGTAAGGGGCTGCTCCCTCTGCTGCTCCTCCTGCTGCTCCCCTTACTGCTGCTGCTGGTAGTGGTGGCTACTGTTTGCCGGATTGCTGGTTGCTGGTAGGAGATATCCTGACAAAGAAGATTGGCTTTCCCCAAGTAACTCTATTACCCTAATCAGCAGGAAGTAGGCTAAGGAGATTGCCACTCCTTTTCTTTCCCCTCTAACCTTCTTTCTCTCCTACCTAGTATTGGGGGGATGTAAGGGATTGGAGTGGAGAAGGGTGATAGATATAAGACCCCAATAAAGTAGCCAAAAAGTACAGGTACAACTATGAACTCTGTGGTCAAAAAGACAAGGATTCCTATGGACTGACTAACCACTGTTCTGAAACAGCCATGAGTACATGGAACACTGGCCTGAATTCTAATCTTACTTCAGCCATTGCCTATGACAGCCCCACTCTAGAGACTCATTTCTCTCAACTGCAGCCTTGGTCTGGGATGCTGCTCAGTGATAAGGGGGCACAGGAAAAAACAAACAAACCAAAAAACCTAACTAATCTCCAGCACATGGAATAATAACTGTGTCAGGTATATACTAATCTGTTTCGGAAAATCAATCATCAACAAGCAGATAAGTCAGTCAATGATTATATTACCTACAGTCAATTGTTACTTTGAGTTATCAGGGAAATCATGATTCATTCATTCACTGTCCAAAATGTTTCTACTGAAGGAATTCATTTGAGTTACTTTGATCATTTTCCTTGTATGCAAGATTATAACAAAACTGATATGCTTGTGATTGATTTCTTTCTTTTAGGGGCTGGGTATAACGCTCAGTGAGTTGTACATGCTAAGCATGAACTCTACTCTTAGGCTTTGAATTATTTTCAATGGAGTTTTCTTATTGTTTTGTTTATTATGCTTACCCATGTATTGTGGGCACACACCACACTCATACTGTGCACGAGTACTGTAAAACCAGAATCGAGCCACCACACTGTGGTTAAGGAGCCACATTGTTAAGTCCCCATACCTTACAATAATAGGTTTCTGTTGCTAGTTAATAATACGTTTCTGTTTGCTAAACCTATTGTACTCTGCAGTGAACTTGTGATCCATTGGTGTATGATTGTTCTTTTGCCTTCCTTCTAAAATAGGTTTTCAAGATACCTTGTGCCCACCTACCCCATAATGTATGACTCTTTGCACATGATGGATATCCTTGCTTTTATTCTTACCTTTCATTGTATTTTTTCCTAGCAGCCCAATCATCTCGCCCTGTAAACACCCTCACAGCTGCTGTCTATTGACCTTAGCTTCCCCCCAGCCCCATAAAAGGAGACCTCAAAAAGCCAGTAAGGGGCTGATCTCTCACATCCCAACAGGATGAGGCAGCCAGCTGGCCAGTTTCGGGTGCATCTCTAAAATAAAGTTTGCTTTAATCAGACAGCCCTGGATTTGGCCTTTCTCCTCCAATATTCAAGTTTAACAGTAACAAAGAGGTCATGAGGACAACTTGTGTCAGAAGTCAACCTGTAGGAATCAGCACTCTCCTTCCAACAAGTGAATCTCTGAGCAGAACGACTGGTCATCAGGCTTTACGTGCTGAGCTGTCCATCTCGTCAGCTCCATGTTGTTTTCCTTAAGAAACAAAACAGAAAAACCCCTACTGGAGCAGAAGAGATGGTTCAGGGGTTAAGTGCACTGGCTACTTTTGCAAAGAATCCAGGTTTGGTTCCCAGCACCGACATGGCAGTTCACAATAGTCTGAAACTCTAGTTCTAGGGGATCCCGTGCTGTCTTCAGGCATCCATGAGCATCAAATAAACAAATGCGACAGGAACATTTATGCAGGTAAATATTCATAAACAAAAAATAAAAATGGCTTCTGGGTAAGATAATGGAATAGAAGCTACATCAGAGGGAGTAGCTGATTACAGATTAGGAAAAAAGATGGTGGGAGAGCAGGAATGTTTTATCAATCCATTAGCTGCTGCTTCTGGGCTTGACTTGCTCAACATCTCAAACAACCCTTCCTCCTATCTGGCCACAAATGTTATCTACAACAGGACCCAACTTGCTCCACTGTCATATGGGGCATTTTCCTCCAGTTAAAATGGACTAAAAGACTGACTAGAAACTCCACAAAAGCAGGATCTTCAAGATTTCACAGAAGAGGTTCCCAGTGACTACTACTTCCAAGACCCCCATCAGCACTCCAACAGGGAAAGTCAAAGCAGTGGGAGGTAAACACAAAGTATGAACATTGATCGGGGTACCATACAGCTACTAGCCACTCCTGACTATGGGAACACAGCAGCTGAGCCTGGGCAGTTGATAGCTTCATCTATCAACATGCTGGAGAACAGTCAAGAAAACATTCATGAGTGGAGCTGGGAGCCCACAGAGAAAATGGCGCTGTTCAGATGCAGCAGGAACACAGCTGGGACCTGGGCTAAGCTAGCAATGCTGTGCATCAGCCATGGAGAGGAACTCTGCCTTCAGGCTAGTAATCTCATTGTCTTATGTTCCCACCCAGCTCCCGATCCCCTCTATACCTATTTTTTTAAAGTTTTTATATTCTTTTTATTTTATGCCCTCATACATGTACGTGTACCACATGTATGTGTAGTGTCCATGGAGGTTAGAAGAGGGCATGTGAATGGTTGTGAGCCACCATCTGGGTGATGAGAATCAAACCTGTGTCCCCCGGAAGAGCGACAAGTGCTCCTAACTGTGAAGCCATCTCTCCACCTCCACCACTCCAGCTATTCTTCCCTGCCCTGAGTCCACTATCTCCAGCTCTCCCCACTCCCCTACAGCTTAACTTCTTATCTAGATAGAGCAGGAGGCTCTGAAGCAAGACAGCACTGTTCCTGGCTGATTTCACCTTCTGCTGTTTCACACACCTTTGTGCTGGTGAGCACCCCACCCCTCTCTCTCTCTCTCTCTCTCTCTCTCTCTCTCTCTCTCTGCTATTTTCCCTTTCCTCTCCTTTTCCTTTTCCCTTCTTTCTTGCCCTTTCTCTTTCCCATACTCATCCCTCTTACTGTGACATCTCTCAAAGCCCAGAGTCTGACCTTCCCTCTTTATAGTCTACTATTAACGAAAACGCCACGTAACCGCCTGTTCTTCCGGTGCATGGCTCTCTCATCTACTTCCCTTATGAACGACTACTCATCACTGCTCCCACGGTGGTTGCTAACCCCTTCTTTTCTCTTCCTTTGCATTCATCCTAACATATTACTATACACAGTATCATCATGGTCTCCTCACTCCCAAAATTAACCAGCACCTAACTAGAGTCAGTTTTGAAGTCTCCTGTCTCTCTATTATCAGAGTGGATTAAATACTAGATAGTGACAGGTGCTGCAGACAGCACTCAACCCATGGGGCAGATTGAAGGTAGAGCTGGATGCCGGGAATGCCAGTCTAAGAGGCTGAAATACCCGCACAACTATAGTACAATCCTGTCTACACTGCAAATTAATCCACCAAAGGAAAGGATGCAACCTGGCTTAAAAGAACAAAACCAGCAAGTCTAAACTAATGATCTAACATCTGATGAGCAGATGTCAGCACAAAGATACAAGTAACATGAAAAAATAAACAAATAGAACAAAAACAAGGCAGTTGACCCCTCCAAAATTTAGAGAGCCCATACCAATGACCTCTGATTACAATGACTTAGATGAAATTCCAGGGGCATGTGGTGCTAGTCTAATATATATGATGAAACAGATTCTGGTCAATTCTTTATTGTTATTAATTTATTTTTTTTATACAATACCTTTTGCTTACGGTTTCCCTCACCTAAGAAAGGATAGCCCTTCCTTTAGCCATGTCATCATACTTCTTTCTCTGCAAAGCAAGGGCTGCATTATACAATGTTGACAGCCATAGCTATTGAGAGATTGGCCATGTACTAGCGCAATGTTACCTTAAAACATTGAAAGGGTTGGGAGGCGGAGGCAGGTGGATTTCTGAGTTCAAGGCCAGCCTGGTTTACAGAGTGAGTTCCAGGACAGCCAGGGCTACACAGAGAAACCCTTTCTCGAAAAACCAAAAAAAACAACAATAACAAAAAATTGAAAGAGATTTCTGTCAACAGATGAGGGAGCCTAAATTGAGATAAGCAGTAGGATTTAGTCAATACCCCCTTGTAACACCATTATAACATGTTTACGTCTCCCTAAAAACAAATCTGACCTGGCAGACTTGCTGAGCTACGCAGTCATCAGTGGAAAGGGGCCACAGGAGATAATCATGTTCCACATAGCAGGAGGCAGAGTACATGATGTTCAAAGTTCTTACCTACGTGCTTGCCCTCAGCTAAGGTAATGATAGTGGATAAGACTTAAGAGGCGATAAAAGCTACAGTACTGACAATGCCACTGTAGTAAAACTTCACCCAGAAAACTTAAAGGCCAAGGAGATTTACTTGGCATCCTTCACAGAACCCTCAACATATGGTCTTGGAAAACCTGCATCAGAACCTCAAGACTCGTAAAGGATGTAGCCTCTGAATCTTACCCATGGAAATCTGAGTCAATGCAGTTGGATTAAGTCTTGGATGCTATAATGTTCCTTTGTAATTAAAGTTTGAAAACCATGATTCCAGTTACTGATGATGCTTCCACAGTTAAACCTTTCCAACCCAGATAAGGTAAAGCCCGTGAAATCATGATACCACATAATAAGTACAGTGACTGATTCCAGACCAGCTTCCCCCCATGCCCACTCAAGAATACCAAAATCCCCAGATACTCAAGCTCTCGCACAAAATGACATTATGTTTGAATATATACGTCCACACACTTTTCTTAACTTTTGAGTTATAGATTTAATATTCCTTTTCTGTTGCTGTAACAAAGCACCATGACTTATGGAAGAAACTTATGGAAGAAGTAGTTCATTCTGACTTACAGTTCAAGATGAGACCATCACAACAGGAACACAAGCCTGTCAGTGGCAGGCATGGCAAAAGGAGCAGAAAGCAGAGAGCTGGCTTCAACCACAAGTGTGAAGCAGGAAGAGTAAGCTAGAAGTGGCTCCAGACTATGGAAACTCTCTAAGCCCACCCTTAGTGATGTACTTCCTCCAGCAAGGCGGTACTATTCCCAAAACTGCACCACCATCTGAGGACCAAGTGTCCAAGTACCTGAAACGACAAAAGACATTTCTATGCAAACCACCACACTTTGGGAAATAAGGAAGAGAAACAAGTCTGTACAGTTCATCACAGAAAGGTTCTCACCCTCATAAGAGCAGAGGCAGGCACAGACACACATACACAGAGAGACTAAACACTTCCAGTTCACAGTGATTAAAAAGCCTGGCATAGCAGACACCCAGTAAATACTAGATATGTTAATCACTGTGACAAATCCTGAGAGGAATAAATTAAGGGAGCAAGGATTTATTCTGCAGTATTTTTTCAGAGACTTCAGTCCATCACACAGAAAGGGTATGGCTCACATCCTGGCAGCTAGGATGCAGAGAATACCTAGGTGAGTGAGCTTCTCCATTTCCTTCTACCATCTAGATGTCCAGCCTACAGAATGGTGCTACCCACATTCAAGATAGATTTTGCCTCTTTAGTCAATCCTCTCCAGAAAAACCCTCACCAACACATAGTGAGTCACATTGTGTTTCTTGAATAAGTAACAAATGAGAAAAATTTGTTTTGAAGGCCCTTAGCAAAATTAAGAGCCAGGCACTGGTCAGTTAGCAACATAATATACATCATAACAACAGACTAGATGTGCGCTTTACCAGTATCCTAGTTGCTTCTTAAACCAAGTTGGCATTAAAGATTAGCCCTTACAATAAGTACCATGATGGTTATAAACATAAACCTGTATGAAACAGGATACCCTCTCTTATTAGACTCCAGTATTAAAATCATAAGAGGAAGTGAGTATGTAGGGTTGTAGTACTAGCTCAACATCTTAGCATTGGAATCCAATTGTCTGTGTTCAGATTCTAGCCCGTTCATGGTGGCACTACCATTGGAATAAATCAGAGCCCTTTAGCCTTCTGGAATAAGAAAGTTTCTAATATTGTCAGTCCACACATAATATGTTGCTAACTGACGAGTGCCTGGCACTTAATTTGTTAAGTGCTTTAAAAACAAAATTCGCTCACTTACTATTCAACAAGCACAATTTGATTCACTATTCTTCTGTCCTCTGAGTTTGCCAGGTCTTCTATTTTCCCATCTCATTCACTTTTAAAGATTTAAGTGGGATCTGCTAGTTTGCCTAGGCTGGGCTTGACCTCTGGGGCTCACATGATCCATCCCAATGTAGACTCTGATGCCATCCTCACATTCTGCTTATTTTGGAGGTGTTTGTTTAAATGTTTGTCTATTTGTTTAGTTGCTTGCTTGGTTGGTTTGGGAGGCAGGATCTAGCTCAGGCTGGTGTCAAAACCTCTCTGAAGTGGAGGGTGACCTTGAACCCCCCATATTCCCTCCTGTATCTCTGAAGTGCTGGAATCAGGCATACACCACCATGTCCATTTTTTAAGAAGAGAGGGGCTCACTAACTTGTATTGTTATTTATGCATTTGTCCTAAAAGAAATAATGCTAGCAATTAAACATGATTACAAGGCAGTTTTCTAAGAACTTTGGGAGCATGAAATAATTTCCATTCATGGAATAAGGATATAAGTATTGATGATATTATCGTCTCAGATTTGCAGATGAAAAGAATAAAAAGAAAGTCACATGACTTACTAAAGACTAACTCACAGAGCCTTCATAGACCCCCATCTTACCAATAGGCATATTGACCTCACAGACAGTTTTTGACAGTCCTTGACAGACAGACAGTCATTGATGTTTCACCACTACAGCTATGGTGACGCCCTATATGAAAGATAAGCCAATGTGTTTTTCCCATTCTTCTGAGTCCTACATTCTTGTGCAGCCATTATGGGTTCAGGAACCCAGGTAGAATGGCTTACTCCTTTGTGAACATATTGTTAAACGTTCCAGTGGAGGAATGCCTTGGCCCACATGTTCAATGAAATAGTTTTCAGTTGCAGTCACTGAGAGCCCTGGAGTTCTTTAGGTATTGGAAATACTTTAAGTGTTCTGAAATTTTAAGATAACTGAGATATTCATACCACTTATGGTTTGAATCCTTCATAGGTTATGTGTTATGCTGATTGTTTGTGCTGTTTGGGGGAACTGTAGAGCCACTAAGAACACTTTGTAGAGATGTAGAGATGTAGAGATGGGCCACTGGGAACAGGCCTCTGAATGTTAGACGTTTCCTTGGTTCGAGTCATTCTCCCTCTGCATCCTGCCCACTGTCATGTAAAGAGTTCCATCACACACACCTACCCATAGACAGAATTATTCCTGTCAGTCATTCCTTCCCCATCCTAATGGGCTGAAAACAAAGACAAAAATAAACTTCTCTTACCTTAACTTGTCTCTGTTACTTATTTTGATCACAGCAGTGCAAACTTAATCAGAAAAAAAAAAACAGAATGTGGGCTCCTTTCTGTGATGAAATCTTTGGAATTAATCTGTGGGAGAACAAACTGTTTAGGTGAGAGAAGTCCTGCACTGCTGTGAGCTTTGTTTGATGGGTCATTCTGTTGGGAATTTAGAAGACCAGAATACCAACAGAAATATGGACAAAAGAGGCTGCTTATTGTGCCCAGATGGGAACAAGGACTTAGTGGGATTTGAATGACAGCATAGTCATGACACGCTCTAGAAAAGAATCTGGCTACATTCTGCCAGTGTTGTAAAGCTCTGAATGAGGCCAAATTGAAATGCAGAATTTTTTGGTGTAGGAAATTTCAAAATAGAATAACACTCAGTCTGGTCACGGTTGTTGTTTGTTGTTGCAAGACGGCATTTCTGTGAGACGTGGAACAAAAGGCGAGGGGACAGATGTTAAAATCCGTCCTTCTATGAGGAAAAGGAGGACAAGTGTTTTAATATCTGCAGACAAAATGTCTATAATGTAAAAGAGATTAGAGCCATTGAAAAGTAACCTATGCAGACTGCACTAGGACAAGAGCGAAAATGCCTTATAGACCAGGCACCAAACGCTAACCATTCCAAGATGTGAACATATAAACATATGTGAAAAACTGCCTGAAAAGAAAGCCACAGAAGCCCTCTACAAGGAAAGACTGTCCAAGGTGTTTCCCTGGTCAGATTTGCAGGTACCCGTGGAATTCTGCAACCAGGGTTCCAGATGGTAGCAGAATTCAGCACTATCCATGAGGTGCTGATTTTGCAGGCCTGCAGAACTCAAAAGCTATGGGGTAAAGCAGGCTTGCACCAAGATTCCAGCAGTCAGGGAGTATAAAATGGGGTAAGGCTTCCTGAAGGGAGCCCCTGAGCAGGTTATTTACAAAGCTGTGAAAATAAAATCTAAAGTGCAGTGGAGAGACCAAGAAGTGGAGATCCTGGGAGCAAAAGATGTTTCCAGAGGGAAGCTGAAGGCACTGCTTCTGGGTTTTTATTCTCTCTCTCTCTCTCTCTCTCTCTCTCTCTCTCTCTCTCTCTGTGTATGATCATTATTGCCAAGTCATTTTTATCATTTTATTTCACTGCTATAAGACTGGCTATAACAAAGATCTTTGTAAATATATTCTGAATATAAGAACAGTTTCTCTCATATTTAGGAATGTATTCTTAAAATTTTAGAATCAAATGAACAAATATGATTTAACAGTTATGTATTTCTAACATTTAAATTTTATATGAAGTAAAATTTAAAAATTTTTTCTCTTTTAAAATTGAAAATAGTTCTTTTTCATACAATATACTTTAATCTTCCTTTGGTCCAATCTTTCCTAGGTATCCTCTGCCCACCTCCATTTGGAATGGGAATTATTACTATGTGCCACTGAATATTGAAAGTTTATAACTTTTTATATTTTACAGGAGTACACAGCTAAGAGATTAGTATGAGTTCTAGAAAATATTTTAGATGTCAGACCTTGAACGGTGTCATTGGTTAAAACTATGGTTAAGTCTTGAGGTTGTGCTAAAGCCATTTTGCAATTTGAGATAGCCGAAGCCTTTGTGGGGTAGGGATACAATGTTACAGTTTGAATCTGAAGTGTCTCCCATGGGCTTGTGTTTTGTTGCTAGTCCCACAGCTGGCAGTATTGATTTGGATTGATGAGGAGTCTTTGGGAGGTAGGGCCCATGTGGCAGAAGAAGGCCACTAGAAGTGGGCTTTTGAGGATTGAAAACAACCCTGATTCTGGCCATAGTCTCTGCTATCTGGTTCACCAAGTCATGAAGAGCTCCACCACTTACCCCTGCCTCACCTTTCACAGACAGAAAGCCCTGCGAAGTCACAAATAGAAGATGCTCTGTTAGCTTTTTGGTAACAGTGATACACAAGTAGCTAATACAACCCCATAATCACTTTCTCTTTCTCTCTAGAAATAGCTTTATTGCAGACTGAGTTTCTTCTCAGAAACAATCTACCTCAGAATAGTTACCTTGGCTAACATTTCCATAGAGCTTTATGAGATTATCTTCAACTTTACCAAATACATCTAAAGTTATTTGAATCCCTGACTACCCATAGTTAATGTTCAGAGTATATAATTTGTCTCACTCCTTCCCAGCCCACTTCCCTTGCCTACCAGAATTCTGGGTGTACCAACCCCCTCACGATTTTTTTTTAAAAAAACAAGTAATAAAAAGTGGCGCTGTCTGAGCAGAACTAATGCTTATGAGAGAAAAAAACACAAGCAAAAAATGTTCAAAAATCCTGCAATTTAAGCAAATTAGAGGGGAAAAAAAAACAGAATGTGAGTTCAGTCTCCCCACATTTATGTTCTAGAACCCTCTGGAAGAATCTGGGTCACAAGTAAGTGATCTGTCCAAGAGCACATAGCACCACACCCTCCGAGGTGAAGCAACAGGAAGCTGATTCACTTTCCTCACAGCTTGCTGTCCAGAATTACCACACTTTCCCAGCAATGGTATCTGTCGTTCTTGCTTTCCTCTAACTTGCTCATATAATAGAAATCTTTTCAGTTAGGTTGAGGGCTTTGATTTTTAAAACTGCGAGCGTTATCATTACTGATGGTTGCTGCTGTTATTTATATCCCACTGGCTTTTGATAAAACTACAGTTTGGGAGGAACAAAGTGTTAATGGGTGAAATTCACCCACTTCTTACTAGACTGTGACTTTAAGCAGTGGTAGTGTTTAATCTGTTTTGTTAAACAAGCTTCACTGAAGAAGAAATCACTATAAGGTAAGCACGATGTACGAAGAATGCACGGTCATGTTACATATCGATTCTAAAAGCACTAAACTAGAAGCAGAGAGACTGGTGGGGGGAAGATGGGAAGCTGTTGGTCAAAGGGCACAGACATTCAGATACACTGAAGAACAGATCAGACATTTCATAGAATATTCACTATGCTCAGAAATAATGTATTTCAAAAATAAGGGTAAATTTCAAATGCTTCACTTTAAGAAAAAGAAAGTGAGTGAGAATTTTATTAACTGATTTAATCATTCTACATTGGGCATTTACAAACAAAGCCCTCATTACACTCCAATAAATGTACAAACTTATGAAATGTCAATAAAAATAATGTAAAATAAATCGGTTCTTAAATATTTGCAAGTTTAATGAAATTGTAAACCATGTTAGTGCTATTAAAAATTATACATAATAAATAGGCCTGCATCCTACTGTAACTGCCTGGTACAAATCCAGTTGGACAAATGTCATAGTTACTACTCTATTACTACTAATGCCAGGTCGGTTAGCCTTCATGGCAATCCAGAGAAAACATGTGACATGCCTAGCATGTCACACACAGGCAGCACTTAGCAGTTGTTAGAAGTTTTAACTCAGGGTTTGGGGATTTAGCTCGGTGGTAGAGAGCTTGCCTAGCAAGCGCAAGGCCCTGGGTTCAGTCCTCAGCTCCAAAAAAAGAAGTTTTAACTTGGACTAGATAAATCACCACCTTTGTAAGTTACTTCCTAGTCACAGTACCCTCCCATTTGCCATACAGATTTATGAAGTATTAAAATTTTAAGTTAGACCATTCAAGGTGCTATATTCTAAAACCTCTGGTCACAAGCTAAACGTGGATTGAAAATAGTAATTCTCCACTTGCACACAGAGAACAGAGGTGGGCATTGCCAGGGGTCCCACTCTATTTCCACTTTATTCAGCTGAGATAGGGGTCTTTCAACTGGGCTCTGGGCAGCGAGCCAGCAAGCCCTCCTGTATCTGCCCCCCACAGCACTGAGGTGAAAGGCACTCCAAATGTTTTTTATGTGAATGATAGTGATTGGAACTCGGGTCCCCATGCTTATGCTGTAAGTGTTCTTACTCACTGCGCAATCTCCCCAGCCCCGAAAGCAACAGTTCTTTTGTACAGAACCCAGCAGAACAATACTCGAAGTTTCAGCAATGACTCCATTTTCCCGTGCAGCCACTGTGAGAAACAATTAGTGGAGGATAAATACAGCCTGATTTGACAGGATATTTTGATTGCTACCTTCTTGGAGGAGTTTCTGTATGTAAATGGAACATTGTACCTTAATGGAAACACTAACAGCTGTACAATTACATTTTTAGTTAGTGTAATTCAGTTAGTTGCTACAATATCTGAAGGAAGTCCATTGCTCCTGAACAGTCTCAAGACAGAAAGGGTATCATTCTGTGTGGGGGGTCCAGTATATCATACTACACATACATTACTACATAATCTATTTCAAGATATTTACATTTATATCTTTATAATATTTCATTAAAGTAACATAATTGTACCCAGACCTTTATTTTTTATTATCTTAATTAATGTGGGGGGTGTCTATGTGTATGATATATATGCTCTGTGTGTGGATGTATGCACTTGCTCATGCAGAGGCCAGGGGAACACATTAGATGTACTGAAGTATCATTCCACACCATATTCCCTTGATAGTGGGTCTCTCACTGAATCTCAAGCTAAGGGGGCAGCCAGCAGACCCCATCAGTTTTCCTGTTTCAGTCCATCACAGCGCAGGGGTCATAGGTAAACAATGCTACCTGCTTTTTACTGGAGCTGAGGGTTTGAGTGAGGGAATAAGACTCGGGCAGCAAGTATTCTTACCCACCCAGCCGTATCTCCAAGGCCAACATTCTATTTTTAAAAACAAAAATAATAAGTACGAAAATATCATCAAGAGACATTAAAGACTAATTTTAAAAAGTTAAAGCCTGTTTAAAACTTTATAAAGAATGCAAAAGGACAAAACCCCCACTGTTTAAGTCCAATCACTGGATCTAATATGTAAAGTAGGTGAAATTGTAAAGAAAAATGTTGGCGCCAGAGAGCGGGCTCAGGAAGTAAAGGCCCTTGCTGCCAGGCTGAACGGACTCTTGGAATCCCCAGAGTGGAAGGAAAGAGTCAAATCTCGAAGCCTGTATTCCATACATGCACCTTTGACCTCCACGCATGCACCCACACAGTTGCGATAGCATGCGTGTGCCCCCATACGTAATTTTTTAATTGAAAAAGAAAAATGGCATAGTATACACAAGACCACAAGACCAGCCAAAGCCCTAGTATGCAGAGGGAAACTAGGCAGAAAGTGCCACCCCTAGTCAAGAAGCTACTTGCAATCCATAGCAGTTGGGAGAGGGGAAATCACTGTTCTTCAACAGTGTGACAGTGGGTACATCACTCCAGAGCAGGCCCCATGCTCAGGAGTGACAGCCAACACAAACTGGATTCCGTGGGCTTGTCTTTCCTTTCCTTCCCTTTCCTTTTCTTTATGGAACAAGAAGGAACATGAACTTGGGAAGGTAGGGAGGTAGGACAGTATCTGGGAGGAGCTGGGGGAGGGAAAAGAATGTGACCAAAGCATATGGAATTCTCAAAGAAGAAGTAAAAACGTTATTTTTAAGAGTTTACTTTAAGCAGCAAATTTTGACTTCAAAATACATTCTTAAAAGGAAGTAAAATATAATAAAGATTTAGGCTGAAGATAAACCTAACCTGGAGTTCATCAAGTGTGTCAATGGTGTTCCTGAAATAAAGGTTAAAATACTAAAAATTAATGACATTATATAGGAACTGGGAGTCACTGCTCACTGTGAGAGCAGTTACCCGATGTCTGCAAGGTCCCACATAATTTCTAGCGATGAAGAGGAAAGGGAGATATGTTTATTTGATAAAGAAGTTGAAAAGTAATCTTCAGGAGCCCCACCTCGTTTCTTAGTTATCTCACCACTGTTATTAATGAAATTGTATTTTCATAGAATGCCCACTGTGGGGCAGAAAGCAGGTGGAGTATTCCCTAACATGTGCACCTTGATATCTCAGCTAATTAAAAGTTATGCAGAGTTAACACAAACAACCTAGCTCATTTCACTTTCTCTTCTTTTTAAACTGTGTGCTGAGAATCAAACGCAGGATGTGGCATCTGCTGGGGAACCATTCCCCACCCATCTCCAGCCCCAGTCTTAAGTCATTCATTTTTGACCATTGCAGAACATTTACAAGCAGTACTTGCAAGCTGTGAGATTTCATAATCCAGCCTTTAAACAAGTTACATAACACTTTGTTAGACATATGTAGAAAGATCAGCTGGGAAGAACATTATGTTGTTTAAGCATGACACGCAAATTTGAATTAGATATAGTATGTGTAAACACTGCTGGTTGACACAACATTTTAATATCCAAAAGATTAACTAAAAGGCATTAGCTAAAAGAGAAGCAATATGATAGATAACACAAAACATGTCTTAGTGGCTTCTTCTCGTTAGAAAGAATACAGTCAGAAAGGGAGACTTTAAAAACTGCCTTAGCATTCTGGTTCTTAACTACCCACATGGTACCACAGGCTAGCCTCTAACTCACTGAAGTCCCCCTACCTCAGCCTCTCAAGTGCTGGGATTACAGGTATGAGCCCCCCACCACCACACCCCTATTACTTAAGTCAGATGTTAGGTACATGCTTTCGCTTTATTATCCTTTTAAGTGGCACAATAATAATAAAAAAAAAAACAAAAAAACAAAAAACAAAAAACAAAAAACAAAAACAAAAACAAAAAAAAAACCTTCATTTTGTTCTGGGTTCCTAGTGTAAAGCCATTTAAATACTTGGTGTTTCCTGACATGAATCCTTTTGTAATTCACTCTTTCAATCACATCTGAATTTATACTAAAGAAGTGCTGCATGAGAATTAGATTGTAGAGAGGAATATTAGGTAGCTCCAAGTCCTAGGCTAGTCTGTAGAACAATCAACTGTGTATATGGAGTTGGATTAGTCAACCCATCCTTCCATCTCTAAGAGTAGGAGAGGGCCTAGAGACTGTTGAACCATAGAGACTTAGTAAAAGCTCATGTAAGGACTTTCAAGCAACCACATTCAAGGACTTTCCAGTTTGAAGACACAGATCTGTTGGATTGAAGCACATAGAGAAGGCATGAAAGCCTCGTATCCAGGATCCTGTATCTTGCCCTGAGTTTTTTCCATTTGGTGTTTGTGGTGGAATGAAAATGGCCCTCCGTGGACTCATAGGGAGTGGCACTATTACAAGGTGTAGCCTTGTTGAAGTAGGTGTGGCCTTGCTGGAGGATGTGTGTCATTGTGGGTAAGCTTTGAGGTTTCAGAAGCTCAAGCCAGGCCCAAAGTGATTCTCTTGTCCTGCTGCCTGTCCATCCAGATATAGAACTCTTGGCTTCTTCTCCAGCACTATTTCTGCCTTCGTGACACCATGCTTCTTGCTGTGATGGCAATGGACTAAACCTCTGAACTGTTAGCCAGCCCCAACCTCTGACTTGTTAGCCAGCCCCAATTAAGTATTTTCCTTTATAAGAGTTACTGTGGTCACGGTGTCTCTTCACAACAATAGAAACCATAACTAAGACAGTGTTCCTAACATTCTATCCTTTACACTAAAACTGTTGTTTTACATATAGCATTCGCTTAAATTTTGTCATTACATCACAGTACCAAACCTTTCGGGGAGAGAATAAGAATAGCCTCCAAACTTACAGTCAGCCAAACCCTAAAAACAAGCCAAAGAGCCAACAATATCTTCCATTCTTCGCTGAAGAGTCTGTAGAAGGGAAACTGTTACCTAACTTTTAAAAGGATTCTTTATACACGTGTGTGGCTATGTGTGATTAGTCACATGTGCACATGGCACCTTTGGAAGTCAGAACAGGGTGTCAGATCCCCTGGAGCTAGAGCTACAGGTGATTAGGAGCTACTGGATGACTGTGAGCCACCCCCAACCCCCGAAATGAGTGCTAGGAACCCAACTCCACTCCTCTGCAAGAGCAGCAAGTCCTCTCAGCTGTTGAACCATCTCTCCAGCTGATTATCAGTATACAAAGAAACAAATTTCATTATGGCATTTTGATGTCAGTATACTTTATTCTCATTGGTACCTCTTCCCTGTGAAGAGCAGGTGTCAATATTATGACATTTACAAATCATCTCGCCGGGCAGTGGTGGCACACACCTTTAATCCCAGCACTTGGGAGGCAGAGGCAGGTGGATTTCTGAGTTCGAGGACAGCCTGGTCTACAGAGTGAGTTTCAGGACAGCCAGGGCTATACAGAGAAACCTTGTCTCGGAAAAAACAAAAACAAAAAACAAGAACAAAAAAAAAGCAAATCATCTCCTTTTGGTTAGCAATTCTAAGAGTTGGGTAGCTATACTTGCAAATTTAAGGAATAATCCATTCAACAACGTATTGTTTCTAGTATTTACAGACTGGAAACAACATAAGTTCCCATATATAGGGCTTTGATTATGTTGACAGAATGGAATATGTGACAGGGAAAAAATGTGTAAGCTTAATTAAATACTAGAATGGAGGAATAGTCTTAATACACTACGTTTCTACAATGTGCTGAATACTACAGAAATACTGAAGGAAAAATAGATTGAAATAAGAATGTACTTCTGGAGCTGAAGAGATGGCTCAGCAGTTAAGAGCACTGGCTGCTCTTCCCAGGAGACCCAAGTTTGGTTTTTCAGAACCCATATGGTGGCTCACAATCATCCAGTCCCAGGAGATCTAATGCCTTTTCTAGCCTCCATGAGCGCTGTTCACATATGGCACACAAACATACACACAATCAAAACACCCAAACACACACACAAAGAACCAAAGATTAAAATAATAATAATAACTACTATATTCTCAGCCACGTGTAGTGGTTCAAGCCTGTGATTTCAGGGCTTGCCAGGTAGAAACAGGAGGATCAAGAGTTCGAGATCATTCTTGGTTATATAGGGAATTCTAGTCCATAAGACCATCACAACGACAAAATTAACAAAAAATATATATTCTCATTTGCTTGTGTCTACAGTAAGAATGGAAAAATAAAGACATTAATTAAAAATAGTTACCCTTAGAAGACTACCAGGAATAGTATTGGGCAGTGTGGTGGTTTGAATGAGAGTGGCTCCTACAGGCTCATAGATTTGAATACTTGGTCCCCACTTGGTGGAACTGTTTGGGAAGGATTAGGGAGGAGGAGGAAGGAGGTGTCTCACTGGAGATGGGCATTGAGGTTTTGAAAGCCTGTGCCATTCTGAGTTAGCTCTCTCCCTCTGATTGGTGCTTTGCCAGCTGTAAACTCTCAGCTACTGCTCCAATGCCTGCCTGCCTACTGCCATGCTCTTCGCCATGATGGTCACAGATTTATCCTCTGAAACTGTAAGCAAGCTCTGAAATAAACTCTCTTCTACAAGTTGCCTTGGTCACAGTGTTTTGTCAAGACAATAAAAGTAACTAAGACAGAAGTGGACTAAAAGAGGTTGAGTCTTCTCAGTGAATTTCCTTTTATATAGCTTGAGCCATGTAAAATACATAGTTGCTAGTCAACAAATGAATTTAAGAATCAAAGGAGAGAATCAAAGAGTATTTTAACTTTTAATTGGCACAAAATGGGTGTGAATTTGTAGAGTATGGGGTATTATTTCATCATGTGTATACAATGTGTAAACCCTAATAGATTGGTGTTAACTGGAATCCCTTGCAGTAAACATTTACTATTTGTGTTGGGGATGTTGGAAGTTTTCTCTATGAGATATTGCAAAATATGCAAATACTGCCAATCATGGCTACACAACTTACTTTAGAACATTAGACGTTATTCTTAACCAACTGCACTCCTGGAAAGAAACATTTGCAAAAGCTTGTGCAGTGAACCTCTCAAATAATAAAATTAGCAGTTCAAGGGAAAAAAGAAAAAAAAAAAGACCTAGCCAGCCACCCTCCCCCATGCGATTTTCCACCACAGTGTGATGATCCTGTCTATATGAGGCTGTAGTTGTAGACAAAGAAGGCAGGGAAGAACAAAGTCCCATGAAGATGATATGTAATACTCTTGGACCAGGTCCATGACTCACACACATGACTCATACACAATTATGGTGTTTGAGACTTATCACAGTTGGAGAAAGATTCAACATGAAGATAGAATATTGGTGCCTTGCCCAGTCATCATCAGATAGGCTTCCTCCAGCCACTGATGGGAGCAGATACAGAGGGCCAAACATAGGTGGAGCTCAGGGTTCTCTGCAGAAGAGGATGAGAAGGAAGGACTGTAGGAACCAGAGGGGTCAAGAACACCAGGAAAATAGGGCCAATGGAATCAACTAAGCTGAGCTCATAGGTGTTCACAGAAACTGAACCTGAAACCACAGAACCTGCATGGGGTTGAACTTGGCCCACTGCATTCAAGCTATGGTTGTTTAGCTTGAGGTTTTTGTTGGGACTCCTAACAGTGAGAGTAGGGGGTGTCTCTGACAGTTTTGTCTGCTTGTAGGACCTTTTATTCCTACTGGGTTGCTTTGTCAAGCCTTGATGTGAGGGTTTATGCCTACTCTTATTAAGTCTTGTTATGCGATGCTTGGTTATCATCTGGTGGTGGACTCTTTTCTGAACAAAGAAGCAGTGGATCGGGGACACACACACACACACACACACACACACACACACACACACACACACGACTGGAGGCCAGAAGAGGGTGTTGGATCCCCCTAGAATTGGAGTTACAGATGGTTTTGAGCCACCTGAAAGAAGTGCTGGCAGCCCAACTCAGCTCCTCTGCAAGGTTAATACATGCTCTTAATCGCTTAATCTGCTTCTTGAATAAAAGACTGCAGATACATCAAACAGAAAATAATTATGGGTTGTGACAGCGATGCATTCATTTGTACTTATTAGTGATTTCAAAATGTGTTTTATTAAAATCATTGCAGGGAAAAATACACATGTACATCTAATTAATGTATTTATAGTTGTTTGGTTTTTTTTTTAAAATCAATGGTTGTCTTAACCTAAAGGCGCACACAAGTCTACTGTGGTTATCAAAAACATAGTATTCTAATTAAATATGGAAACTGAAAGAAAATGAAGAAAATGAAACTTCGTTTTAAGAAATTGGGGGGGGGGGCACCCAAGGTAAACCGGAATACAAACATCAAAAAACCTCCGGGATTCTTGCACAGGGACTGTGGAATTTATCGCCTGGGTCGCCTTGGACCGGGTTGTGGAGCGGATCCACCATCAGCCGCTTCTCCCCGGCCCACGCGCCCGAAGCTGCAGCTCGCCATCGCCTCTTGCTCTAGTTCCCCTCGGTCTCCTTAGTCTCAGCCCCTACAAGTCGGATTCCCGCCGGGCTTCAAATCACTCCTGCGAGAGGAGGAGCTACGGCGGAAACGCTGCGAGAGCGCCTGGAGCCGCCAAGGAAACGGCGATCTCTGCCAGGCGCTCGCAATCGTGCATGCACACAGGCTGAGCCGGCTCACCCGCAAACCCGCGTTTTGGGGTAATGCGGGGACCGGTTAAACTGCAGGGCTTTGGGTTAAGTGTGAGGTCTGCAGCCGGAGGTTTGAAGGAGGAAAGGCTGGTTATAATGGAGATGGACCCGAAAAGGTGACCTTCCGGATTTACTCAGAGATAAATTAAGTTCTGATGGAAGAATGAGGCACCATTCAGGATCCCAGAGGACAGACACACAGATCAGCTCGTTTAATGAGGCTGAAGTTCTTTGGAGCCCTAGCTAGGTCCCTGGAGGTCGAGAGCCATCGGTCAGGGATCTCCTGGGAAGATGGTTACATTCTAATAATACACCTATAGCTGGTACCTAGAAGTTACTGTCTGTAAGATGTCCTGTATGTATACAGGCAATATAGATGACGAAGGGGAAGGCAAGTGATGGATGTCAGCTTTAAAGTTCCCAAGTCTTACGAATGCTTTAAAACATAGTAAGATCATTTTTGAAAAAAGAGAAGGAACACTACGTGTACTCACCCAACTGGGGAAATAAATGTCATATAAACAATTGAAATCCTTAATCATTTGACCCGTTCCTATTATTTTGTGCATTAACTTCTTATCATAGTAACTACTTTCCACACACGTTTATGCTTAACTCCTAAGTCACATATCCTGTGTGGTTTTGTGTATAATTTTAGACCAGGAATTTATATTTTCTTTATAGCTATTTTGTTCACATAATATTTTTTTCAAGATTTTTCTTGTAGCTCTAGTTCATACTGTTGGGAACAAGCAAAAGAAACTTATTCTAAATGCTACCACATTGTTTTCAGACTCCATTTAATCTTAGGGGGAAACCAAACGCAAGGTCCCAGGCCCTAGAGAAGTTGGGGACTTCCCAAAAGCTAAACATCTTTTTTTAGAAAAATAATAATAATAATAATTAGAAAAAATAAGGAAACAGTTGTCTGAGTCCAGACATCTCAGGGGCAACTTCTCCATCTTGCTGACAAGGTCTAACATGTTCCCAGGAACCTGTTCCTACCCTGATAGATGGAAACTCCCTTGCTCAACCTCTTACATCATAATACGATTGGACAACGCTATAGCCCACCCTGCTCCTCTCGATTTATGGTTTCATCCTTTAAGTATGTTGTACAACATCTTTTCAAGGTCACACTTCAGCTTCCAAGTCCATTCTGTAGTTCTGATCTATCAATAGTGTCTTGATTACAATAAATGTTTGTTACTTGCATTGACATGGTGTTTGTGTTATGTTGGCTTTAAGCAGACCTCACAACAATACAAACCACTTAAGCATATTTTTACTGACAACAATATCCATTTTGTTTTGTTTTGTGTCTCTAGTGTCCAGCACTTTAAATACTTATTTGTTGAATATTATAGCATTTGAGACAGGTTATAAACAGTGAAAAGGATTTCAGTTTGCAAATAAAGCAAGAAATGGCCAGGTATGGTGGTGTAGACCTGGTAGAATCCAAGTCACTCAGTAGTGTGAGGCAGGAGGATCACCAGTTTGAGGACAGTCTGAGCAACATGGTGAGACTTTGTCTGGAAGAAGATAAGACAGGTATTACATGCAAAGGGAATGTACCTGTCGGAACAAGGCTTGCAATAACATTGCTTTGTATTGTGACACTTTTCTGTGATGTCCCTGGTCTTACTCCCAGGCCAAGCATGCATTTCAAGAAAGTTCTGTGAAAATACGTCACCAAGTCCAACCTGATAATTGAACTCTCCCCATCAAAGGGCATCAGCAATGAAAATCTAAGATGTATTTCAATCACTTCAAGAAGTTCCTATGCAAGTCTGAAATGTCTAGCAGCAAAGTATCTCTTCATCAGACTCTCAAGTAGCAGGCAGCACAAAATGTCTTCTTATCAGTGTTTACCCCAGTATGTCTTTGAGTCCATTCAGTCAGTTGTTGGCCACATGATGAACTATTAGAAACAAAATCAAACACAGCGTTTTGTTTGTTTTGCATAAATCCTCTGCCCAAATTTTGAACATGTCAAGGATTGTTGAGGTCCATTTTAATACACTAGAAAAAAATGAAAGATGATGAACATATTGACTAGTAATTATTTTTAATAACTTGCTTGTGAATGTCATTTGGTATTCAGGACAGCAAAAGTAATGGTGCACACTCTAGTCTTCTATCACCATGTGTGGGGCAGGTAAAACGTGCCACCAGACAGAAGAACGGAAAGGTTGAATGAACTCATATCCCAGGAATCTCAGAGACTTGAGATCAGCAGGAGTCTTAACGGCTCTCTGTCCATTTCTGTATCTGCTCTGGAACACCTAAGGCAGTCTTCCCCGGTGTTGCAAAGGGTTCCCCTGGAGAAGAGATTTTACCTTCCTATCCGAGAAAGATGGCAAACCACTGGAGCCTTTAAACTTAAAGGGGGGAAGCACTTAGCCCTGACAGTAAGAGGGAAAACTGCTCCCATAGAAGCCATTTAAATGACTTATTGATACTAGTGCAGACAATACCATTCTAAGACAATAAGAGGGGTCTGGAGAGATGGATCAGTGGTTAAGAGCACTGACTGCTCTTCCGAAGGTCCTGAGTTCAATTCCCAGCAACCACATGGTGGTTTACAACCATCTGTAACGGGATCTGATGTCCTCTTCTGCTGTGTCTCGTGACAGTGTACTCATACATAAAATAAATAAGTTTTTTTTAAAAAAATAAATAAATAAAATAAATAAATAAATAAAAAGACAACAAGAGATTCCACGAGACTGGTGATTAATCCCTGGGCCACAACTTCAGGGCATAGGGGGCTCCTCTCACGCATTTATCACCAAACAGGCCTACAGATGGGAAGACCTTGATCGAGCTACTAGTCTAATACTACCCCTAACAGCTCAAGTAGCCACCAGTCTTCTAGGGAGAGATATCTTATAAGCCCTAGAGGCTATGCTTACCACCAAATCTGAAAGAGATTACAACAGTTGGCCTGCCCTGTGGAATGTGTCTACATGCTCTGGGCTTCTCTTACCCGCAGGTGGCCGGATGGTCATCCCCCACCTGTGGTCTGAGGAATGTGATTAGCCTCTCCCTTCCAGAAGGGAAGGGTGCCTACGTGCTCTATGACCTTTCTCTTCTTGGAGGGGAGGGGTCTGTTGGAATTTTCCAAAGGCCCTGAACTGACCTCTTCACCTATAAAGAAAACTATACCCCCCAAAGACCCTAACCCCCACCCCCAGAAAATCACATCCTATTCTAAGGGCCTTTGTTAGATTTAACACTCCCTGCCTTGCCTGGCTTTGCAATGAAGCCATTTGGATTGAACCGTGGCCTCTATCAAGGGTAACTTGAAGCCCCCCACACAGCTTGAAAAAGAACAGCTTCTACTGCAACACATCTGCCCCTCCCACAGTCCATGGAACACTCCTATGTTTGCTCTAAAAAAGAGCTCAGGGGTATTGAGACTAATACATGATTTAAGGGCAATTAATAAAACCATGCAAGTCTGGGGCTCTCCCCAAAGGGGGCTGCCCCTTGTCTCAGCCATCCCTGCCAATGTCACCCCATTGGTAATAGATATAAAAGACTGTTTATTTCCATCCCTCCTCCACCCCCCAAGACTGTGAATGCATTGTTAACAATGCTTTTACGTTCCCCCCATTAACAACTCTGGTCTAGCCTCATCCTCAGGGAATGGCTAACTCTTTGCCAGGAGGCTGGGGCCATTACATTAAAATATTATTTAGACAAGATATATATATGGATAACATTTCAATTCAAAACTTTCTGCTGACAATGGGAAATTGCCCAACATACAGGGATTCCCCATAACCCTCAGAGACAAGGAATAATAGAAAGACCACATCAAACCCTAAATGCCCATCTTCTAAAACAAAAGACAAATACCTACCCCCTAATGTAAATTAATGACAGCTCTGACTGCCCTAAATATATTTAACGTCTGCAAGAGTCCCAAACACACTCCTATCTTCCTCCGTTGGCACACACCAGAAATAACCCGGAATAATGGTGAGATCCCAAGGATGGGATTTGGAAGGGACCAAACCCCCTCCTTACAAACAGAAGGGGTTTTGTTTGTGCTTTTCCATAGGACCAGCCTAGGTCTATCTATGTTCCTGCCAGAAATGTCCAACACCACCCCACTGACCAAGAAGATGGCCCTCCTCTCACTGACAGATCACAGTCAGATGAGGAGGAAGAGGCTAAGGAGATGCCACCCCTTAAAGGAACAAGAAGATCTCCTGGAAGGACATCCACAACCTGGTAACTGCCACCCAGGTCATGTGTTCTCCACAAGCTTCCCTTTCCACTATTCTGTTTTTGTCATTCTTGATACTGACTCTGCTACTGCCCAGCCTCTCTCTAGCTTTCCCAGCACTCGCCACTGGAGATTCTTCACCAAGGAGACCTACAACAAACACAACAAAATCATAGGAACCCAGGATTGCCTACTTGAAGGATATTGGACCAGGATTGAGATCCCCTACAACCCGATTCCATCTCCACTCTGCCTCCACCCCCAGCCCTTTCCTCTGATTTCCTTACTGAAACACAGGTGAATACCTCCAGGAGGCCTCCACATATGGAGGTTGCAGATATCGGAGCTGCAGAAGTGAATCCACAAGCTGTGGCATCACCATGCTCACCAACCTTAAAACTCATTTTCAGCTTCCCATCAGTGATCCCTGGGATGAATGTTGATGAATGGGAGTCATGGGTATCTCTTGATAGCTTGTCCCTGCCCCAAATCAGTCTTCACCCATCTTAATATTCTTCAAAAGGAAAGTCAGTCTCAGAAGGAGCTCCAAGCTACCCTCTCATGGCTACAGTACATCCAGTGTATGGCTGACCTCCCTCCTTTAATCACTCACCCCAACTCCTTCCAATGTTATTTCTGTGCTTTCTTTTCCTGAATGCTATTGGCAGCTGTTCCCATTAACATTTCCCTTCATGGACTCTTTGGATCTTTACCCACAGGAAAATCACAAGACAATCATTCCTTTTTTTTTTTTTTTTTTTAAATCTACTCTGTCCCTCAGCCTTGCAGGACCCTTCTCAAGGACCTCAATGCAGGACCATCCTACATTCATGTACCCATTACCAAACCAATATATACTAACTCCCCTGTTTTTCTCTGGTGCATGGACACTACAGGTTTCTGCACTAACCTCCATTTTCAAGGTTCCTATATCCCCATATTGACTGTTCCCCAGGTTTATCTCTACAAACCAGAAAAACTTGCCTTACAGCTGGCAGGAGATCGAGAGAAGAGAGATCTTCATCCCTTTGCTGGTCAGACTGGGTCTCACTGTCTCACTGGGCATGACAGGAACCATTGGAGCAGCCATCGTCCAAGCACACCATCTGGCCAATGATTTCCAGGACAAACTTGACCAGGCAATGACCTCCACTGCAGACAGCCTTGAGTCCCTTCAACCCCTGAGTCCCTGGACTTACTGACTGCTGAACAGAGGGGCATTTTTGTTTTGCTGGGGGAGGAATGTTGCTTCTATGTCAATGAATCTGGGCTGGTAGAACAAGACAACATCTCCCTTGAGATCTTGAACACAGTATGCTACCCACACCCCTACCTCTCAGTACTCTAACCCTTGGTAGCTTGACTTCTTCCCCTCCTTGGCCCCATACTAGCCATTGGAGCAGTGCTTCTTCTGGTACCCTGCCTCATCCAATTTCTAAAACTACAGATGAGTAACATTGCAAAGATCACTACTAATCAGGTTTTGGTTCCATATCAAACCATTTCCAATACCAGAGACAGTCACTCCAATGACACCTGTCCTTTATAAAAACAAAATGGAAGAGCAGTGGGGCAAGTGGACCATGCTACCAGACAGAAGAACTGGTAAGGTTGAGTGATCTCAGATCCCAGGAATCTCAGAGACCTGAGATCAGCAGGAATCTAGCCACATCCTATCCATTCTGTGCCTGCTCTGGAACCCCTAACCATGACACCCCACTGAGAGAACCAAGTAGGCAACACCTGGAGTCCTTCCCCATGCAAATAGAGCATCACTCTATATCTCAAACTGAGTCAATAGGAAATACCTACCTCTAAATCCCACCCCACCCCTCAATGTTACTGTACTCTCTGACCCCATGAAATAAAGCACACAAGTTATTTGATGGAGGACCATCTGAGAGTGGCTGTTTTTACTGAGCTGTAACACTTGGGGAAGAGTTCTCTCACCCGAAGCGTTCATCGATGACCTTGGACCTGCCTGACTGGCCAGGCTCATGCCACTGCCACCCTAGCTGCCCCAGCTGCCCCTGCCTCTGGAGCTGGTGCTGCCACTGGTAGCTGATGAGAGGCCTGGGACCTTGACTATCTGCCCTGAGCAGGGCGCCCAAACCTTCTTGCTTCTTCTCTAAGAGCTGTAACACTTTAGGCATTCACAGCCGGACCAGAGCCTGGTAGAACGTATTTGTGTCTCAGTTCTCTTTGCCCTTGGACCAGACAGAGGACAGCCATGGCTTATAAATGGAGGTGAAGTCTGTGATTTCCAACAGATTCAATTGCAGACCTTAAGTGCATTTTTGGAACTGTTATTTAGGCTGTTTGTGTTCATTTTTATTAGTAGCAACTATAATATTTCATTTAAAATGGGAGAATTTTAAAATGAGTCATTTTTTATTCAAAGAGAAAGGAATAGTTAGACACACATTTAAGTTCAACTTTTGGATCTGTGAGTGTTAATGCTGAAATGGAGTATACTGCTCCTAATTTTGTAGCTTCAACTTCAGTTGAGCCACATTTCAAAAAGGAAAGAGTGATCTTAAAGCATAATAATGAAGATTACTTAAAATATGTCTTTACCAAATGTGCAGTACCCTTTGGAAATGGAAGACACCCAAGTATCATTTATAATAATATTCTTGCAAATGAAAGCTTAAAACCTTCCAAAATAAAGGGGCTTTCAGAAACTTAGAATCATGTGCTTAATGGTGAGACAACTGAATGTTTTCAAAGAAAGAAAACAGACATAAAGCTATCAACCTGGTTGTCCTTTTGGTAGCAAGAAGCCTTAAGTGTTTTACACAGTTGTTGATGGAGTAGTCCCAGCATGTTTGGCTCTGGTGTGGACAATTTCTGGTGATGAGTCAGCAGAGAAGTTGAAAACACAACTTAGGGATAGCACAGGAGTTCTTCCGATCTGTAGTAGTGCAGAACCATTAGAAATGGTGCTTATGATTTGGTTATAACCCAGGATAGACTTTGCTGGGTTATCAACCCAGCTTGATAAAAATATCAATAAGTGGAATCATACAACGCTTTTAAAGTTTATGTCAGATGTGTGTGTCCAGAAGATTTTAGGGAGGATATTTGTGCTTTTTAAATTTTGGAATCATACAACGCTTTTAAAGTTTATGTCAGATGTGTGTGTCCAGAAGATTTTAGGGAGGATATTTGTGCTTTTTAAATTTAGCCTCACGTCTGAGTCTTTATGTACTTTTAAAGAACTAGAAAAGCATATACGTGGTCAATATAAATTAAGCTGGAAAGTTATAAATGGTCACAAGAGATGGAGCAGCAAGTCTCACTGGGAACATAGAGGTTAGCTAACAATATGCTAGAAATGACTAGTAACAGTTCAGTGTGGAATTACTGTGTCATCTGCTGGGACACTTTCCCATCCAGAGAAGTTCCACAGGTTGTCACAAAAGCAGAGAAAGTGCGTGAAAACGGTTTACCTTAGTCAAGGAAGCTCACTGAATAGCTGATTTCTTGAAACATTTGGTTCACAGTGTGTTGGTTTTCCTAAAGGAAAGTACTAGGCAGGGCTTATGAATTCAGGAATGAAATTCACATTTTTCTCATAGGAAAATAATCTCACTTAGGAAATTGTTTTCGAAAATGATTTTGTGTAACAAAGTTGGCATACTATACTGACATTTTTTGGCAATTTCTTAGGGAAATGAGTTTAAAGCTGCAAGATTGTTACTGTAGCAAGCAAGGGTTAAGAGTGAATCCTAGTTACTGTATTTCCAACAGTTATATAACATTTGAAGAGGATATTGTTAATGAAAACACCTTGAAACAAGTGAAGTCAAAGATCTTGCCACATCTCTCTTCTCTGGCTCAGTTTTAACTACCTCTTTCCAGAAGAGAAACTTAAGTGATTGGAGTTAAGAAAACAGTTGTGTAAGAGAGCCATTTATATTTTAAAACCAGAAATCAAGAAATGAGTGAAGCCTGGTGCCTGCAGAAGTAAGTTGCTTATTACAACTTCTTCATGCTCACTGAAGAACAATTACAAAACTCTAAGGTTGTGGGTGTTTCAAAAGACCAGGTACTTTAAAAATATCATAGAGAAGTCCTTGAGGAAGATCTTAACATCAGCCTCTGGACCTCACACACACCCGAACAGTTGACAGCATAGTTAGACACACACACAGAAACACACACACAGAGAGAGAGAGAGAGAGAGAGAGAGAGAGAGAGAGAGAGAGATACACACAGAAACACAGACACACATATGGACACACACAGACACATACACACAAAGACACACAGAGAAACACACACACACACACACACACACACACACACACACGATTATACCTCACATACACAAAGATAAAAGCTTGCTCCTTTGCCCACCCCACCTGCTTGTAGAAATTTGGTAAGAAATGTTATCTTATGCCCCAGGAATAATGAATAATTTCTCTAGGATAAAAACCTAGTGTATTAACAGTTGAGCTTCTTCTATGGTCAACCCACTGAAGCAAAAGTAATGCCTGGCCTGTGTTTCATCGCATAGAGAAGTTTGGAGCATGGGATCCAACACACTGCCATTGGAGCTGGTGTTGTTGTGAACTGTAAATTGTGTTTTAGACCCTGAAGGTTTGGGTCTTTGAGATGTGTGTGTGTGTGTGTGTGTGTGT
>JADRCH010000198.1:2647128-2688096 GCA_019843965.1 Rhynchomys soricoides
CTGGGGTTGGAGGCACAGGCAGCCGCGTGGACAGGGTGATGCCGGACAAACTGAGGTCCTCGTGCCTACAGCATAAGCAGCCTTACCCTCTGAACCACATTTCCAGTTCTGACTGACACTTTGGCACAGGAACAAAAACTGCACAGCCATCTGGGAGGCCTTCAAGGTGGTGCTGGACAAGGATCCCTGCTCTGTGCTCCCCTCAGACTATGATCTCTTCATTAACCTCTCCAGGCACTCCATTCCTAGGGACAAGGTAAAGACAAATGCCTCAGCTATGGACAAAAGTGTAATTTTTACATCTATGCTGCCTTTTGTTTCTTCCTGCCTCTTTGTTGGTGAAAAGCAGAAGCAGAATTTAAAATGATGCTGGCTGATGAACTCAATAAATAATGCCCTGGAATTCTTCTGTGTTCCTGGTGTTGCAGTAAGGGTTAAAGACCCAATATAAACAACAGTTCTTGTGGTCCTTCCTGTCTACAAAGGGATTGGACTGCTGAGGACCAGATGAGACAGTGACCAGAAATGTTATACGCGCAGTGTACAGACACTATCTTGGAAGGTTCCAGGAGTGCTGTAAAAAATTAGGTGTTTTGAAGTACTGTACACTCCAGGAAGGGCATTGTGCAAATGCAATATTACCTTCCTAATCAGAGCTACGGAACAAGGCCTAAGGCTTCTGCTCCTGGTTTTCCACATATAGAAACAGAGGCACAGAGAGACAAAGTGCCTTAACGAAGGTTACACATCTAGCATGGGATGGAGCCAGACTTCAAACCCTGGTCCTTTAATCATTTCTAATGCAAGGTTCTTACCATAGGTGCACACGTTTTATACTGCAGGGGAAATATGTCACCTTCTATGTCAATGGTTCTCAACCTGTGGGACGCCTTTCGCAAACCTCTATATCCAAAAATATTTACATTACAATTAATAAAAGTAGGAAAATGTCACCTATGAAGTAGTAATGAAAATAGTTTTACGGTTGGTGGGTCACCACAGCATGAGGAACTGTCCTAAAGGGTCACAGCCTTAGGGAAGTTGAGAACCACTGATCTACATGGTGTTTGCAGTACAGGAAGGACAGAGGTGACACTCTTCAAGTGTGCCACAGCACACAGAAAGAGAAAGCAGCGGGCCTTCGGCAGGTCCGAATTCCACAAGAAATGGCTGCTGACTTATCTTGACAACACTGCAGTCAACATGCTTTCCGTTTATTTTGTATTTTAACTCCTGGTTGTTTCTCATTAGTCACTGTTCTGGGAAAATAACCACCTGCTCATTATGAGTTACTCAGAGAACACCCGCCGCCTTATGCCCCTGTGCGATGTTCTGTATGGCAAGGTTGGAGATTTCTTGAGCTGGTGTCGACAGGAAAATGCCTCTGGTAAGCTTTTGCACACAGCACAGCTCCTCAGCCTGTGGACTTTCCTTTGGTGCAGGTGTCTTCTTATATATTCATCTCATTTAAACCTTCCCAAATCTTCCCAGGTAACGGATAAGAACAGCAGTGAGTAGAGTGTACCTAACCGTGGCTGCATGCTTTTACAAGCATTTTAGACACGTTAAGGCTAGAGCCCACACATTATCCACTATGACCCTATCATTAGTCCTGTTTTGGCAAATGTGGAAACTGAGACACGGCATGATTAAGGGAGTTCCTTTGAGTGTATAGCCAAGAAACTGGGCAACCTCAGTCTAACTGCAGAGCCTGTGATTCCAATCCAGCAGGACTCTGCCTTTATGTCTTTATTCGCCAGAGGGGGAAACTGAGGCCAAAAGAGGGTAAATGTACTATATACATTTTTTTCAGAATCCATGCCAAATATGGAATTAGCAAATACTTGAAATTGATACACCTCCAATATGAAATGTGTCTGTGTATTTTCCTCCTAGGACTTGATTACCAGTCCTGCCCCACATCAGAAGACTGTGAAAACAATGCTGTAGATTCCTATTGGAAAAGTGCATCCATGCAGGTAATCCTGGGATGGGTGAGTGGGCGCTGAGCATGTGCGGAATCTGTGAACTGAACCCTAGGCTTCACCTAGTTTCCGTGTATCTTCCTTTCCACTGTAATGATTACTCTGACTCTTGTCTCTGCTCCACAAAGTTGTGAGGGTTTATAAAGACAAAATACTTACTGCAGTGACTGGTACAGATAGAATAGAAATGTTCGGCAAATGTTAGCTAAACATGTGGCTAGGGTACTGTCAGGGTACCTATTGTACTGTGGCTGTGTTTAGTGGTTCAAAGCCGTGTTCATTCTTAGTGCTGTGAAAAATGGGAGTAACCTCCATTTTACAGGAGAGCCTGGGAAACTGGAGACTTCACTGTGGGTGTCAGAAGTGTCCACAGAGTAGCATTAATGGGAGAAGAGCTGATAGGCTATGAATAAGCCGGAACCACAGAAATGTTCCCGAGGCGTGTCTGTCTGTGTCTCTGAGGAGATTGCCCTCAGAGTTCATGCGAGCTGTCAGTGGCTATCAAATGCCACCGTTTGCAGCTCACAGTCTCTGCCTCAAGCACTGGAATAAAGATTAGAAGTAAGGAGGGTTAAGTCCTCAGCTCAGTGCTGATGGTTAGGTGTTGATCGTGCTGAACGAGAAGCTGTAGAGAACGGGGACTTCTACCCCTCCCCTTTGGCGTGTCTTTGCCTCTCCTTGACTACTTTGCTCTCTGGGAGTTCAATAGGGCCACTGATAAGGGCAAGAACTTTGATCAACCTTCCAGCGGGACCATGCAAGGACTTCCTATAAGCATAAGACCTCATGCTGAGGACTGTGTACTCTAGCCAGCTCCCTTGGGAGCAGCATTTGTTCCCACGTGTGGTGGGAGGGCTTCATCTGAAACACAGGCTCCAGTTAGCTGCCAAAGACTGTTACTGGAGACTGGAAAGTGTAACACCACTAAAGAAGGGTCATATCAACACTATCTATAAAAGAACAATAACACAGGCCACTATGATTCTTGACTTTAAGGTGTGTTCTTCACCTGGCTGCTATTATGGAAAAATAGTATCAATGAATCTAACTTTTAAGCCCTTAGAGGCTATTTGATAGCTGAAGCAAAAGCAAAGCTAATAATACAGAATAGCATTGAGAGGGCTATATTATATTATTATTATTATTATTATTATTATTATTGTTGTTGTTGTTGTTGTTGTTATTATTTGTAGTGCTAAGGATCAAAGTCAGTTTCTTTGTTGCACATATCAAGCAAGGTCCTACTGTGAGCTTCATCTCCCAGGCTGAAATGTTAAGGAGTTTAAACCTTTCATCTTTATAGCAATCCTCTGAGGTAAGACTTGGAAAATTAATTGCAAAGAGGTCAAAAAGATTTCCCTAAGGTCAAGATTGTAATAAGTAGGTGAACCAGGATTTGAAAACAGTCTTTTTAGCTTCAGAGACTGGATTTTCAACCAATCCTTTCTACAGCTATGGTCCACATATACCCAGGCCCTTTTCAATGTTTTCCCATTGTCAATGCAACCACTGCTCGTGGTAGAGAATGGCAAGTTACAGAAAGACAAATGAGATCCCCCATATCCCTGCCACCAAAATGCTACCGCCTTAACGCAGATGTTGTCAGACTTCATCATCTGAAGACTTAAACTCTTATTTGTAGTACTGGCTGGAAGCAGCTGGAGACAAATGGCACAAAAAGTATCTTTGCTTTTGAGCACCTGGTATCAGATGTCATTTCATTAGTGAGTAAACCTGTCTTGTGAGGCTCAATGATAAGAAGTCACCACCAGCAACCCTGAGAGAACAAGATCACCTAGATATCAGCTTATTAATTTGTTTGTCTGTTTATTTATTTGATGATGCCAAAAACTGAACCCCAGGCCTTGTGCATGCTTGCATGCCTGAGCTATACCCTCAGCCTCACTTGATTACACTGTAGGGAAGCTCATCTTCTGTCCATCTAGTCTTGCATTCTGTTTTGAATGTAAGTACTTCCTATGATAGTGCACGTCCTTTGTAGCTTCATTCCAGAGACAAGTTAATAATTCAGAGTTTAATGCTATGTTGGTACCTAGTGGGAACTGTGCTCTATTTCCTTGCTGTTCCGAGCTGGTGAGCATGTTTTGGTTTTGCAAGCCATGCCTCTCTACACATGTGCGTGTGTGCAGTGCTTGTGGTGGGACTTTGTACTGTTTGCCAGAGACATCTGCACTTGTGGTTTGTGTTCTGCTTTGGGCAGTTATTTACATGAGACTTCTATAGGCCAATGGGTGGTGAGTGGGAGTGTCATGTGTGACTTGTAGGCCATGTCACTGCTCCTTCTCCCTTCCTGGCAGTTAACAACTTTACAGGTGTGGAGGCTTCCTCATACGGAGAACTCAAAGTGCCGAACCACTGGGAACCCGTGGTGAATGTTCAGTGGGAGAATAAAGTGAATCCTTGTGTGACACCACTGCAATGTCAAGGCCATTTGTTACATCAGTCTAGGCTAGTTTATTCTAGCAGATATGATGGTGTGTGTTCTATATCATGTCCTCAGATTGCCTGACATGGTACCTGACTGGAATTACTGAGTCTATGGATAGCGAACTTTAAGGTGATTTGCTTCTCCGAATAAACCAGTGTGCATCTCTACTAGACACGTGAAATACCAAAATTTCCTCTATTGAAAATTGTCAAATTAAAAAAAAAAAACAACTGCTTTTAAAGCACAAAAATGATGTGCCTTCATTTGCTCAAACAAAAAAAATATCTCTCTTCTTACAGTATTCAAGGGACAGTTCAGGGGTGATCAATGTCATGCTGAATGGCTCAGAGCCAAAAGGAGCCTATCCCATGAAAGGGTAAGAACACCAGAGGACACCACAGATGACACCAAGCTAAAGGCTAGAGAAGCATCTCAGACCCAATTTGATGCTTGCTTTTGTACAGCGAGGTAAAGTAAGTAAAACAGTTGAATGATGTGTTGATCAGAGCCACGTCGACACAGTTAAACCGTTAAGAGCAGGCCAATACAGGAGCAAGTCTCCAGATGTGGATGGTAAGAACTGCTAAAGGGACAGGCCAGTAGGTAGAGCTTGCTGCACAAACATGGACCTCTGTTTGATCCCTAGAACCCGCATGAAATATCTGGGAGTGGTGGCACATTTGTAATCTAAGTGCTGGGATGGCAGGGACAAGTGGATGTCTGGGGCCCACTATTGCAGACAGCCTAACCTACTTGGCCAGTTCCAGGCCACTATGAGAGACTAGACAGTGCCCAACTTTGTTCTCCGGTTTACATATGCTCATACACACATAAATGTGCACCTTCATATACATAAACATGTGCATGCACACAAAAGGTAAAATGAACCCTAGAAAGTCTTTTCAGGGGAGGCTGGATCTCTCTGAATAGCCCCAACTGTTCTGGAATTCACTATGTAGACCAGACTGGCCTTAAACTCAAAGATCTTTACCTGCCTCTACTTCCTGAGTACTGGGTTTAAAGGCATGCAACCCCACAACTGGATTTTCTTATCAAAACATCAAAACTTTAATGTATAAATAAACTAATGGCCAAAATGGATTAGTTATTATATTGTGTTAAGACATGAAGAAATGTTCTCCTAGGCTGAAGACAGGGCTCAATGTCAGAGAGCTTGCCTTGCATGTGCAGACTCAATACCATGGAAGAACAGATAAAAATAATGTTCTTTCCTGTCTCCCAGGTTTTTTGCAGATTTTGAAATCCCATACTTACAGAAGAATAAAGTCACAAGAATTGAGATCTGGGTCATGCATGATATTGGGGGACCCAATGTGTAAGTTTTGGAGCTTGGGGTGGTAGCTGTGAGGTCTTGCTTTGCTTGGATATGATCTGATCCTGGTCCCTTTGCTCTTAGCTTTAGAGACCAGACAGCCTCTGATTCTAATGTGACTGGTAGAGAAGAACAACAGGTGTGAATGCCAGTGTCCTCCTAGCCCGACACCGTGCTGATTTTATGGCATAAGGGTTATGGACAAACAAGTTTCTTTACACATTTCTGAGGGTCAAAGCCAGTTTCTTTTTCCTATCACTTGAAGGCTCAATACTCTCACCAAGGTTTTCAAGATCATCCCAGTTCTATGATTCAGCCTTTGCTCTCCGTAGAGCAATCACTTCTGCAAGTAGCTGCAGGCTAACTGGTGAGGACAGGACTTCAAAGAACTACAGCTTCTCAAAAACGACTTGAGTTTCTAAGTAAGCAAGGGCAGAACTCTTCTTCTTCTTCTTCTTTTTTTTGGGGAGGGGGGATGGGGTTTTTCAAAACAGGGTTTCTCTGTGTAGCCCTGGCTGTCCTGGAACTCACTCTGTAGACCAGGCTGGCCTCGAACTCAGAAATCCGCCTGCCTCTGCCTCCCAAATGCTGGGATTAAAGGCGTGCGCCACCACTGCCCGGCTAAACTACCTTTTTGTTTTAGAAGTTTCTCTTTTTCTCCTGGTTATGTTGTCGTATTTATTAGATTTTGCCCTTTGACCCTACATTTAGGAAATGTCATTTTAACATCTCAACTTGTCATTTCTGTGGCAGGAGGGATTCAAAAGCGGTCAGAACACTGGCTTGTAACATTTGAGCCACAGGATAGAGTTGCTTGCAGGTTATGAGCTAACTAGTGTGCACTTGAATGTCTCAGATTCCAAAGAAAGCATTGAAGCTTAGCGCTAATGAAGTGTGTCACAGCAGGGATTATGTCCAGGTAATCAGATAGCAGCTGCCCTTGCCACAAGAAAGCAAGGGTGAAGTGAGAGTTGTGTCACTCTGTCTTACTGATATGGATCTTCCTAAGTATACGGATCTTACAGCATCCTGTGACAAGCCTCAATGTGCACAGTGTACATGTATTTAAACAAAAAAAGCTTCCAGTCCGAGAATTGCCAGTAGTGCAGCGGATGCCCTTTATCTAGCATAGCTTTAACTGACTCTACAGAAGCCGTGAAAGAAGCTTTCCTTGTCCCTGTGTCCAGCTGGAGGCTTGTGGCATTGTTGACTAAAAAGTAAGCCTGGCCCAGAGAAGGGCATCAGCCCACCAGCCCACATTCTGAGATAAATTCTAAATAATGGCTTCTGTCAGTACTTTGTCGTCTTCATTCTTATACTACCTGGAACTTGATTTTTACAGACACTTTCTCCAGCTGCTTATTGACTCACTGAACATGCACTCCCAACCAGCTTTATGGTGGAAAGGCTGCTTACTTTCCCATCCCACAGGGACTCAGCAGGACTCTGTCATAACCACAGCTCACAGCAGGGTGTCTATCACTGGGTGCCTTTAGACCCCCCCCTCCCCCCAGGGATTTCTAGTTGTGGCACTCGGGAGAGTGAGACTTCCTATTGGTGGGAATGAGGGAAATGGGCATGCTCAGTGTATGTGATTTTGCTCTCATGGACTTGCAATACTTATTATTGTTCCCAGGGCATCAGAGAAGTCATGCTGGCAATTTGGCTATGCCAAAGAAGCTGTGAGCTTCTCAAGGTAAAAAAAAAAAAAATTGCCTTTTTAAGAAAAATAAAATCTTATTCTGAGGTTGCTAAGAGAAAAGCTATCTGTGAAATTCTGAGCCTCAAAATGAATTTCAAATTTTGATTCAAGAAAGCCTACCTTTAGGAGTTTATGCCAAAGAAACAGAATATTAACATGTACAAAATAAAATTTCAACAAATTTTATTATAGTTTAGATGGCAATGAAATATAAGAATAAATTTAGGTCTTTAAAACAGGGACTTTGCTATGTGAGATTTGATCTGTTTATGTAAAGGAGACAATGCAGAGTTTACAAACAATGACGTAGATACAAATCTGTACATACATGCATAAATATATGCAGAGTTTAAAAATAACGACATACGTTATATATACTTATGTATGCACACATGTATGCTTACATGCAGAGCTTACAAATGTGCTATATATCTATACGTACTTATATGTACACACATGTATATATTATCCATGCAGAGTTTACAAACAACAGTATATGTTTATATGTGTCCACATACACATAGACATGGTCTAAAGCACACAAACACGCTGAGTAGCATGCAGTGCTATCCATGCAAAGCCTCTAAACTTAGGTACAGCAGCTCCTCCACTCTTGGGTGTGGTTCAATGCCTAGTGGAAGATTGATTTTATGTCTACTATTTTTTCTTGTTGGTACAACCAGTGATGAAGTTTCTTTTATAAATTGGGCACAGTAAGAAACGACAAGAAGAACAGGTAATAAAATAGAATAACAATATTATACTATAATAAAAATGAGTGCGATCTAAGCTTTAAAATATCCTACTGTACTCTATTCATGTCTCCATGCCAAGCTGAGATGAAGACTGACTGTGTGCGCTCACTGTGGGCGGAACGTCTGTGCTGCAGACTATTGCAGCAAACCCAGCACAATTTCTTCGGCAGAATTTCATAGCTAGATTTTCTTTTGTAGGTTTCTAGCAACCTCAGCTAAGCCTATAAAAGGCTTATCAAGTCAAGAATTTTTTACCTAGAAAAAGCTCATAGCTTCTCCAGATTGCCAGCACGACTGCTCTGGTGTTTTGAGAACAAAAACAAACGATGGATTGTCCATGACAATCCATCTGGCATCCAAGATAGTGACTTAGTGACCAATGGACAGGTGGCATAGAGTGTGGCTATGCTGGACCAATGCGTTGACGTGCCTCCTGGTGAGACAGAGTGGAACAGCACGAGATATCCTCGTGCCAATCCAAATGGAGCGCAATTTCTGAATTGTTTTGTTTATGAAATTTTCTTCTTAGTATTTTCAGGACAGCATGGACTGGCTAACTGAATCATGGAAGCATAACTGTGGGTACGTGGGGGGGGCTAAGACTGTTTAGAAACTTTTAGCAGTGATTCCCTCAGTGGTTGAGACTTGCAGTGATCTTTATCTCTTTGGCTGATTTGCATTCACTTTAAACTTTGTATACTGTTGTTATTTGAAGCTTTTACTATAGGTTGAGCAGATTCATCCCCTGGGGACCACCACAAATGTTTGCTGCTGGGAAGTCCTGACTACACGTGGTACAAGCGGTGCCATGCCTGCCCCACCTCCGTGCTTCTTTCCTGGTGATGGGTCTCCAGCAAATGTTCAGCTTTCCAGTGAGCCCCTTGAGGGAAGAACATCCAGAATGGCCTAAAGATCTTTTGTTAACTCAGAAATAGTTTCTTCTACCTTTTCCTTCTTCTTTAGTCTGTTTAAAAACCGCACCTTGTTTGTGTTTTAGGGAATCTTGTGGTGAAGGCAGTGTAAAGATCCTGGAAGACAGATTGGAGGCCCTGGGGTTCCAGCACAGCTGTATCAATGACTACCCGTAGGTGGCGCTATGTATAACCACTTTGAAGGGTTAGAGCGATTCAAAGGGTTGGTTTGGGCCATGGCTGATGACTTCTGGGTTGCCTAGGGGTGTGTGGGCAGGGAGAACCTTCTCGAGTCCATTTTAATAACAGCTGGGGAATACTAAAAGCAGAAGCCTATTGTGTACCTATGTCTGCTTTCTCCCTTCAGCCTTGGTTGATGTGTGATGAGATTGAGGACCCTGGGCTGTGGTTCCCACATCTTTAAATCACAGTACAAAAGATACTGAGCTGGGCATTTGTTTGACAGATGGATCTAACCATAGATACTAGGAAAAGAGTCATATCAGCTATTGTCTGTTGAGACACTGTGACCCGCACTTTATATGCTGTGACTTGGGTGTCATCAAGGGCTTTTCTACACAGGCATTAGCAAAGACTGGCTCTAAGCCTGGGGTGGGTGTAATCCTCTTCTGGATCCAGAATTCCTGTCTCTGTTCCTCTCTAACTCTACCCCCTCCAGATCCTCTTTCAAGACAGGATTTCTCTATATAGTCTTGGCTGTTCTTGAACTCAGAGATCCACTTGCCTCTGTCTCCTGAACACTGGGATTAATGGTATGTGCCAACACCAGCATTTCAGCTTGTAAGTGTGCTGTGCAAGCCAAATAGGTTTTCAGTTCAACACTGGAAGGCTTTCTTAGACACTAATGAGTGTGTCTGTGTGGAATGACATGGAGTATTCTTGCCCAACACCATAATGTTGCTGCCTTCTGCCTTCCAAAAGCTGCACCATTCTCCCAACTGATCAAAGCTTCAGGATGTGTGGGTGACGTCGTCTGTGGGTGACATCATCCCTGTTCCAGGCCTCCTTGACCCTCACCTGTATCCCTTTACTTATGATTGCTCCTGCTGACACACATGCAAAGCCAAGTGCTGTCTACCATCCACTTCAGAAGCAAAACCGAGCAAATACACTTTTCTGGACATCTAAGCTATATACAGAAAACCATACACATTTACCTACACAGGTTGATGATCAGGCTCAGTGTGCAGCAGCTCTTAGATAGAAGAACGTGATCAGCACCCAGGTGTCCCAAAGCCTCCCTGTTGGACACAGCTTTTTGCTCCTGTGTTATCACTGGCTAGGTTTGTAGTGTCATAGGTTAGTTTTGTCTGTCTTTGGGCTGTAAATAATCTCTGTCTGTAGATGAGTCACAAAGTTTAATAACTGGCTCAAGGTCAATACTCAGGATCAGAGTTGATTTTTGAACCCAACTTTGTGTAGCCTTGAAGCAGATATCCCCTGGCACCTCCTACTAACGCCCCTTCTTGTGTTAAAGCACCAGGTATTAGAAATACTTCTACATGGGCAGTTCTTACTGTATTGCAGCTCAGTGACGAGGACAGTTGTGACTACAGACTTCAGAGTTACCACCACTTTTCTCTGGCCCAAGAACTCTCTGGAAAAGTTCTTTCTTTAATCACTAGCCCGTGCTGTAGCCCCTTCCCCCATCATAGCTGTCCTGGGTCCCTGCCTATGTCCTCCTTTCCTTGTGTTGGGTCCACTTCATCTGGCTGCTGGTTCTGGGAATTCAAGCCTCACTCCTGCTGGCTCCTGTTCTGTGCTGTGGCTTTTCTATCGCTCCTGGGTAGCAAAGAAGCAAAGACTGAAAAAACGAAGGCCAACCTGACATAGGTAAGACTCTCCTGACCCTCAGAGCTCAGTGGAATGGCCTTTTGTCTTGCATTATCTGCAGCAGCTGGAGTTCACATCAGGGTCTGTGGTGATACGGGTGGAGCCTTATCTCTACACAGACTCTTTCTTCTTGGTTGGATTCTTCTAATACCAGATTGGATCAGACTCCATAAAATTCAAACTCTGTCTTTTAGTGAAAGACCATAACAGCCAAATTTATTTCTTTTAAAATATGTTTGGACAGATTGTATCTGTTGTCTCAGATACTCAGGAGGCCAGGGCGATAGGATCACTAGAGCCCAGGAGTTCAAGAGCAGCCTAGGCATCCTAGTGAGGCACTATCTACAAATCCCACTAGCAATAAAATGTGTGCATGTAGACTAGACTTCACTGAAGGTGGGTGAGTCTAAGCAGGCACCACAGAGCATTCAGTGCATGTCTGTGTAACTCTTCCACGTCTCCCAGTGCTTTCCAGTCATCTGGGTCATAGAGGTGTTGTCTTAGCCTGCCTTGTAATCCATGCCTTGTATGTCACTGTCACCTGCCCCTGCTTCTGTTGCTGCTTTCCTTCCCTCCTGGTTGTCCTGAAACTTCAAATGTTCTGCCTCAATTATACTTGGCAATGGGGCATTCTCAACTGGGCCATGGCTCCTGTGCTTTAGGTTCAACCTTTTGCCCAAAGCACATATCAAGGAAGTGCTTCTAATAAAGGCTGTGCATGCAGGAAGGGTCTGGATTAGTCTATAACATTCAAAGTTAGCGCTCTAACCCACAACTGTCAGAACATGAGCAAATCCTTGGAGTCAGCTTTATCTGCAGCAAATTGCAGTTGAAAATAGGGTCAACTTCACTGGATGGTTGCAGGGTTAAATGACATGATCTGAATAAAACACACAGACAAAATGTGTGGTACATAGTAAGTGCTTGATTAATGCTAGCTGTTATGAAAAGGGTGCTGAGACTGGCTCACACTGTGTAGCTCTGGCTGTCCTGAAACTCTATGTAGACCAGGCTAGCCTCAAACTTATGGAGATTTGCCTGCCTCTGCCTCCCTCTCCAGTGCTGGGATTGAAAGTATGAGCCACCACTCCCAGACAAGCTAATATTGTTTATAAAAGAGAAAACTGTAGAATCTTCAAAGATGCATTTTGTGTTTCCAGCACTTTTCAGGCCCATCATAAATGTTTATTTGGATAATCTTGTAAGTACAGTTTTTCTTCCGTAGACCAGTGAAGTTCTTGATGTGTGTGGACCACAGCACTCACCCCGACTGTGTCATGAACTCGTAAGTAAAAGGCTCAAATCAGTACACAGGTGAACTGCAGTCTGATTGTCCATCCATTTCCTAAATAGCTCACTGCAGAGCAGGTTGTTTCTGTACTGTAGCCTCTCAGTCTCTGAGTTAAGTTGGCACAAGTTCCACAGACATCGGCAAGCTGAGCTAACTCCTCCAGGGTGGCTCAACACCATCCTCCACCTAGCACAGTTCAGTAGACACTCTACAAGTGGGACCACTGGGGGGGGGACCTTGGACCTTTTCCTTCTTAATCCTAATTTATTTTTTGAAAAGTTAAGATACATGTTAGAAACAAAATTTTCAAATTATATAAAGTGTAGGGAGAGCAAACATTGTTTTTTTTCTTTATTCTTATACAATCCAAGTTTGTTTGTTATTTTAGCTCAAAGTAGGTAGACCACCATTTTTATATTCTTATGTGTCCTTGTAGAGTAAGCTTTCCTGTCACAGCACATGTGTGCATTTATACACTTGCATGGACATACACATACAAATAACACAGATCTCTCATATCAGTTATAATAAATATAGATAAGATTCTGGAATTTTTTCCACTTAACAGTATGTCTTGGAGATGTTCCTATAGTTTTTAAGGATTCAAATTTAGGGCTAGAGATATGTCTCAGTAGTCGACAGCACTGGCTGCTGTCCCAGAGGACCTGGGGTTGATTCCCTACATCCACATGGTGGCTCACAACCATTGTTGACTCTGAACTATTTCAAACCAACACGTCTCGCATAGACCCAGAGATATAGTGAAAAGAGAAATGAAGCTGTGTGTTTTGCTTGTGGATGGTGATGGGGGTAGACGACAGAAATGGGTCTGAGAAGAACTCTAAACCGCTGATCGTAACTACTAGGGAAGACAGTACAAAAGGCAAAACCATGAGGGAGACCCTCGTTATTTCTTGTATTTTTCTCTGATGTTGTTTAAAATAAATAAACTATGTCGGGATATTATTTAGTTAATTATTTAAAGGCAAAAAAGTGGGAGGATTTAATTTTTAATGATTCACATATGGACAAATTGAATCAGAAATGCAACTATAGTGAATGTCCAGTAGAGGGCGCCATTGGCTAATGAAGAAGAGGCTTCAGTGTCCTAAGGAAGTTGTTGGTAAGAGACATGGCCACTAACTAGTCCAGAGCTATGGGACTTGATTCTGAACCAAGATAAGATCGTTTTATAATTTTTAAAATTCACCTTTTTCTGCTTCAAAAACTCAAAGGTCAGACCTTATTTAGTTTAAGTCCAGGCCTCTGCTCAATGTTTTAAAGTCAGAACAGGATTTTCTTAATCAGGTAAACTCTGATGATATACTATTTGCCAATAAGGAACTTGGTTAACGCTCTGGAACATTTGTACAAGAAGAATGCATATACAAGGAAATAGGAATTGACTGTGTGTACCGGCATGAACTATGTCCAAGAGGTAGTGTCAGGTAAAGGAAGCAAATCTCATTCTGTGTTACATAAAGAGGTGTGTGTGTGTGTGTGTGTGTGTGTGTGTGTGTGGTGTGTGCTGTTTTTCATGGATGGACAACTGAAATTATTAGCTGTGGTTCTCTGGGAATATAGAAATTAAGAATTTTTACTTTCGCCTTATGAACTTTCTGTTCTATCTACACATTTCTGTAGTGTGCATGTGCGATTTTGTCACACACTGACATTGTCTCTGTTTCCCTTATTCTTTTCAGAGCCTCAGCATCTATGCAGAGGGAGAGCTCATCTCTTCATGCAGGAGATGCCAGCCTTATCATTTCTCTCTTAGCAGCTTTGGCTTCAAGTTCTCAAGTGTGACTAGAAAATCACCATAGTGTTCTAACAGAAGCCAACCTCGCAGCTACCCTTGAGCAGTCCACTATTCTGTGTAAACTAAGGGAGCCCACTGTCTCAAGACAATTCCTTCTAGGAAAACAGTGTAACCAGACAGTAATCCAATTCTACTTGCATTCATGATTCAAGAAACAAGGCATGTATCTAGTCCTGCTTAGCAGGCAGAAGTTGCTACTATGGAGTTAAAGTTTTTATTTCTTATTTGATAATGATACCAACCAAGCACTGAGACCTGGAGTGGAGTATAATATTATATAATTAAATGTATTTTTGGAAACATCTGTATTTTATATTTTCTGTATTTTCTTGTCTGTCAAAAGATACACAATACGTGCTTGTTAAGAGTTTCAATTACATGTACAGTATATAAAGGTATACATATATAGAAGTTATGCAAAGACTTATGTGTAAAAATGTCTATTTAATAGCTACTTGTGATAGGGAACGACCCAAAATGTCAAACACACACACATACACACACAGACACAGATTTGGAACTGCTACATAAGGTTTTGTATACCCATAGGATGGAATATTTATTTAACAAGTAAAAGTCAAGTGTATCACCTGACTGGCCAACTGTTAAGTCAACCGTGATGCATTCTGTACTGGGAAACACTGCTCAGCAATCAAAAGGAGTTAATATTGATGTACATAATCTTCACTTGATCTTAGCCAAAAGGCAGAGAAGCGATTGATCTACATAATCTTACGAATGGCAATTCCAGTGCATTGTGCTATGGGGAAAAAAACCTCACTATCCACTGCAGATAAAAATGCAGAGTTCTAAAAAAGACAAAGCTATGAGGAAAGAGGAGCTCAGTGGATTCCAGGATGGGTGGGCGGGGTGCATGAGGCATGGGGGAGGGGCTAAGTTAAAGGAGCAGTGAGAAGGACCAAGGTGGCATTTTACGCAAACGTCTCAAACCTCTCAGAGCTGTGCATCAGCAATAAGTCTCAAAGGGTGCAAACTGAACATCTCTGTCTTCAGTAAACACAAGAAAATGTTAATATGTGTAAGACAAGGGATATGAAGCTACTCATATACGATGCCAGTGTTATGGAATATAAAATGAATGTAAGAAATCCTATCATGAATGTGTGTTTGTATCATATGCACACACTGTAAATGAAGGAAAGATAATAACCCTAAGGACAGTGCAGTCCTCTCTGGATATTCCTCACAGATATTCTGGTTTTGATCTTTGTCTTCTTAATATTTTCTGATTCTTTACAGTATATCAAAGAAAATAAAAGGAAACACACATACCACATGTGTGCAGAAATTTGGTCTAACAAGGAACATTTCCAGAAGAGAAGAAAACAAAAATAAACTCTTGTCACAGATAAATTTCTTTTCTACCTGTAGCAAGCGGGCTTGAGAGTTCCCTGATGGGAGGAGGGGCTGGAGGGGGGAGGGGATAGGAGATGGGTGTTGGAGGTTGGGGGTTGGGGTGGAGGTATTTCACAGCTAGAACAGCAGGAGGGTGCTCCCCTGACTGTCTTGGGGGGCCTAGTAATCTTGGGAGATTCTGAGAACTGCCCTGGCAGCCACTCTTATGGTTCCATGCCCCACCCTGCAGGGCTGAGTTCAAGCTGTTCTTATTGCCATCACCTCTTGATTCCAGTAACACTCACAGACGGGTGCTGAAACTCCTGTGGCCTCTTGAGCAAACATTCCCAGAACCTGGAAAACCATGTACTCAAGGATCGATGTATTCAGCAGAGGTTCACAAGTCGGCCTTGAGGACTATGGAGGTCACTTCAGACCCTCCCTAGGCAGTCTCTCCTCTCTTCCCTTCCTCCCCCCCCCCCCCCCCCCCCCCGCCACTGTGTGTGTGTGAATTATATAGGCAATTTATGGCTTCCTCGGCCTTCCATGCCTTTGGCACAGACCTTTGATCTCAGAGCTTGGGAGGCAGGTGCGGACAGATTTCTCTGAGTTCGAAGCTAATATGGTCTTCGTAGTGAGTTGTGATTCCTGATTCCTGATTTCTCTTCAGTCTTTACCTAATTTCACCCCTTTGGAATCCACATACAAATTTGCTCCATGAGGCTCAATCAGGGTAAAATTTATATTATGATGCTAGGACCTGACACTTCCAATGCTTTGAGCCCAAATAAATTGTTTCTTGATGAAGTAGCCTATGTGAGTTGTGTTGTGATAGTCAAAAGATGGATACTTTTCAGTCGCCTCCATCCCCATCACTATCACCATGAATATAGCTAGCACTGCTGAGTTATATGCAGCATGCTTTCCAGCTTTTATACCCAGCACACACTCAGGCGCTTGGTAGGCCCATGGAGTCCTCCTTCTATACTAGGATGCTCTGGGACTTGTGAGTCACAGCCCAGACAGGGGTGGGGAGCTTGGTCAGATTCAGTAGGATGAAGAACAGATATAAGAAGTGAGGTACTGTAGAGTAACAAAGACTTGACATATAGTAGAGTGTACTGGCTGGTTTTGTGTCAACTTGACACAAGCTGGAGTTATCACAGAGAAAGGAGTTTCAGTTGAGAAAATGCCTCCATGAGATCCATCAGTAAGGCATTTTCTCAATTAGTGATCAAGGGGGAAGGGCCCCTTGTGGGTGGTACTGTTGGGCTCACTGGGCGATGCGCAACCCCAATGACCGTCCAAGACGCGGCTTGATGCAATTAGCATAAGACTTTATTCGGAATACCAACACGCGCTGGGGCTCAACACTGTCCTCACGCAGGAGAGTCGTGAGGAGCCCCGGAACAGCAAAAATGCTCAGCTTTTAAGCTCAAAAACCACAAGCATGGTGGGGGACTGAGGGTTAGGAACTTTCTAATTGCTCGGGCCATGTGTCTCGAGTGCTAGCAGGCTGGCCTTGGAGCTATTAGAGAGGACTGGGGAGATAGCAGGCTGGTGGTTAGGGAGGGCTCGGGGTGGTAGCAGGCTGGCCTTGGTACCGTTAGAGAGGGCTCTTCTTAGAAATGTCACCCCAAGGTCAGGAGTTTAGGTTCTCAAGGAAGGCAGCAGTTTTTTAAAAATTTCCAGTCTCACAAATTTTACAGTCTCACAGTACCATCTGTGGGTTGGTAGTCTTGGGCTCTATAAGAAAGCCGGCTGAGCAAGCCAGGAGAAGCAAGCCAGTAAGAACCATCCCTCCATGGCCTTTGCATCAGCTCCTGCTTCCTGACCTGCTTGAGTTCCAGTCTCATCTTCCTCTGGTGATGAACAGCAACGTGGAAGTGTAAGTCGAATAAACCTTTTCCTCCCCAACTTGCTTCTTGGTCATGATGTTTGTGCAGGAATAGAAACCCTGACTAAGACATAGAGGTTCATTTGATATAGACACCATTACTTACTATGAAAATGCTGTCACTTCTTAGAGGTGCCATGCCTAGCTCGGTATCACCCAACTAACTTCATTGCTAGAGCCTGTGTATGCCCAGTTTTCCCTTCATTTGGGTCTTTGAACATGCTGTTCTCTCTGCATTGATCTTTCTTCCTGCTCTGTCTCTGGCAGATACAATGCCCTTATCACCTCCTCTCCTAGAACCTTTGTGAGTTTAGAAAAACAATAACACTGTTTTGACCCAACCCATTACAGCCTTCCTATGCTTCCTCCTTTGTTTGTGTGTTTGCTTTCGGTTTCTGTTTTTTTTTTTTTTTTTTTTCTGAGACCGGGTTTCTCTGTCCTGGAACTCACTCTGGAGACCAAGCTGGCCTGGAACTCACAGAGATCCGTCTGCCACTGACTTCCAAGGGCTGAGATTAAAGGCGTGCGCCAACACTGCCCAGCCCTATTCCTCACTCCTTTTCTCTTGTCTCCTTGGCCTCCATGAAATCCACCAACTAGGTTCCTTGCCATTGTCTTACTATTTGGGGGGGTCTTTGCCTAACTTTAATCTGGACTGTAGCTTCCTGGCTTCCTTGAAGACTTAACCATCTTTGCAGACCAGGTTTAGCTGTCTTTGAGAAATTTGGATAACCTGTAAGAGCTTGAATGAGACAATGGCTATGTATGTTAGCTAAGCTTTGACAAAAAAAAAAAAAAAAAAAAAAAATGCTCTGGTGGCAAGTCTTTCTTGGAGGAGACCAGGAATGGCGGAGGCAGTATTAAAAGTAAGGTGAGCCACACTTTTCAGTATTTATTCTACATTTCAGTAAAATCCCTGAAATGTCTGGTATTTCTTGTGAGTGTGAAGGAAGCAGAGAGAGAAGATGCTGCTGAGGACTATTTGGCTCAGAGAAAACAGAAGGAAAGGGCCAGATTTACTTTGGAGCCAACCAGCTCCTCAGGCTGGTCTCATGAGAGTAGGAGCCAAGGGGTGTCTCTTAGGCTGGCTTGGAGAACACTGTGTTCGCTCCTTCCGGTTGCCTGGGTTACAGGGGCCTTCCACACTCACCCACAGCACACTAACCTGTGACTTAATTAGATGCTGCCCTCTGGAATTCTGTGGAGAAGAAAAAACTTTTCTTTTTCTAAAGATAATAGTAGTGTTTCTCTTTTTCTGAACATAATATGAATGATACCTGCTCACTTGAAAAAAAAATCCAATATAGAAAAATGGAGGGAAAGGTAATAGATATTATTCTGTTAACCTAGGCAATGTATCAGAGCTTTCCCTGTGTGTGTTCATATATGTTTATATTTTTTAAATGTCTATCACACTGGCATTGTGAAGATAGCCTAACACAGGTTCAAGCTCTGGCTTTGCATAGCCTAAAACTCTACCACCGAGGTACATGCCAGGACAAACTCCATCCTTTTAAGTCTAGTGTTCAAGGTCGCCCCCTGTGCTCTAAAGCACCTTTCTAGCCCTGTGCCTGGAAGGGACCTCCACCCAGTGTTTTCTCTCAGTTCCCCGTTCTCAACACCAACCTGCTGTCCATCTGTCAGCAGGTGAAGACTTCACCCCAGTCCTTCTCACAGCAAAGAAGTCAGACCAGAGATCCAGCTAAAACACGCCAAAGTTTACCCTCCAAAGAGAGGCTGGGAGGTGGGGTCTGAGGGTTTAGTAGCACACTGGGCTGGACATTGTGGTTTTTCAGGAAGTCCTGGGATTCTTTATGGGTCACGTGGTGCATTCCCAGGGTAAGGTGGCCTTCTCCCATCACCTCTCAAACAGTGATAAACTAGATATGACCAATAGGAAAATTCTTCCCATGATCCTTTGGAAAAGCCACAAGGAAGGGTTCAAAGCCACAGTGTGTTATTAAAAGGAAGTCTGGGCTCTCTGACAATGCAGATGTTCTGTTTGGGAGGTGACAACCGGGACGTGCTCAGGCACCAGCCTCTGAAACAGAACCTAGTTCAGCTTCAAGGTTGCTTGTCCACAAGAAGGGCATTCTGAGTTTCAGGAGACACAGAGCTGCAGTTCCCTTGGTTACCTCCTGTTTAACCCCTTCCTCTCCATCTTTCAGTCATCAGGTTTGCCCTCTCTGCAGAACCTTCATTTCAGTCCAGTCCTAGAGATTTTTACTATGTAGTCTCTCTTGAGGGTGTTGACCTCATCCGTTTGTCCTGTACCCATCACAGTGCTTCAACTCTGATCGTCCTTGCTCCTGTGGACAGTGGTGGAATGAAGGAGTCATTCCTGGATGTGCATGCAACCCTTAACTCTCATCAGTGGAGCTTCTTTCTTCAGAGGTTGGCAGGTTACACAGAGACTCACAGTCTGTCACAGTGTAGGGAAGAAACTTCGGCATGTTCAGCTCTAAGGAGAACATCTCCATCACACTTCTCCTCCCAAGGCTCAGGGATCATTGCAGAAGAGGGGTGGAACCAGAGGCTACAAGGAAACAATGTTCTCCCATCACCAAAGAGTAGCTACACATAAGAACTCACAGTGATCGTGTGCACAGGACCTGTGCAAACTCAAGCCTGAAAAAGGAAGGCTATCCAAAGTCCCCCACCCACCCCAACTGAGTTGCTATTGGCATCTAATAGCTGTCCTGGAATGGGGGAAGGGTCAGGTTTTTTTAAAGGATGTAGCTACTGGTAGGTCAACTAAGGTCCAGTGGAAGGCCAGATAGCTAGAAGTGTATGAATAGGACAAACTAGATTTGATTGGTGAAGAAGAGGAGGAGGAGAATGAAGAGGAGGAGGAAAAGGAGGAAGACAAGGAAGAAGAAATCAATGCTAAGTTTGTTAGGTAAGGAAAGTAAATCTGGGAAGATTTGGGGTGGTAAATATGATCAAGATATATTGTATGAAATTCTCAAAGAGCTAATAAAAATAAAAAGTGTCTTAGTTAGGGTTTCATTGCTATGAAGAGACACCATAACTAAGGCAACTTCTATAACAGAATTTAACTGGAGCTGGTAGTTTCAGAGATTCAGTCCATTGTCATCATGGTAGGAAGCATAGCAGCATGTAGGCAGACATAGTGCTGGAGGAGCTGAGAATTCTAAATCTCGATCAGAAGGCAGCAGAAGGAAGAGATAATTTTCTTCCACCAGCAGCCAGGAGGAGGCTCTGAAATTCCACACTGGGTGGAGCTTGAGCATGGCCCCTTAAAGCCCTCCCCTACAGTGAGGCACTTCCTCTAAGGCCACACCCACTCCAGCAAGGTCACACTTGGTTTTTTTTGTTTGTTTTGTTTTTGTTTTTGTTTTTTGAGACAGGGTTTCTCTGTGTAGCCCTGGCTGTCCTGGAACTCACTCTGTAGACCAGGCTGGCCTCGAACTCAGAAATCCTCCTGCCTCTGCCTCTGCCTCCCGAGTGCTGGGATTAAAGGCGTGAGCCATCACTGCCCTGCTAAGGTCACACTTTCTAATCGTGCCACTTCTCATGGGCCAAGCATGTTCAAACCACCACAAAAAGCATAAATAAAATGGAATGATTTACCAGGTTTGGGGACAACAAGAACAGAAACCATCACTGGCCCAATAGTATGGCTAAGGGCATGGATTCTGGGGCCAAACAGTCTAGCCAAAATACTATTTTATCACCTGCTAACTGTGTAGCCCTGGGCAAATTGCTCACAGTAGGATGCTTGATGTTGTTTTAAGTAAGGATTGTAAGAATTCATGATCAGACAGCATGCATAGTAGACCCAGAAAAATATGAGGCATGTCTTTAGTACTGTTAAAGTGTTGGTGCTTATTACTGATGGTGTTATTGTTACAGATATAAATTACTTTATAGTTGTTTAGTCAACACCTGCCAAAATAGTGCACAGCTGAGCTGCTACTTGCAGTGTGTGTAGGTGAAATATCTTCATGTATGGTCCATTTTACTTCTTTCTTAACCCTGTGAAATCCTTGTAATTATCCAATGTTACAAGGAACATACAGCATCACAGAAAGCATACTACTTACTTAGTCAAGGATACTTCTCATGGCCTCTGCTTTCCCCTACCCAAGTCAGAGGGCAGCAAGCCTGAGTAGGAGGGTACCATCCATGTGTTTCTTTATTAGTGGACAGATCCCAGCACCAGCAAACCCCTGAATGCAAACATGCTGAATGGGTGAATGAATGACAAGCATATGACCCAAGAAGAAATGCCCATGGAAGACCCCAGAGCACAGGAGAGAGACTATGGAGTACTGAGAGAACTGAGTTCTTGTTTCATTCCTGCTTTGGGCACCAGGTTCCCATGCTGGCCTCCTAACAGTTGACTGCTTTCCCCTCAAACACAATCGCTTTGATAACAAAAGACTCCTAGAACCAAAAGAGGAAACTGAGGGAGCCATGATGCCGAAGGTACTGAGACTGTGAAATGCCTTCAGTTCCCAAGGAACCCCTCTAGTTGGACCGTTCTAGTTGGATGGTACTCAATATGCCTTCCCACTACAGTCTGACCTGTGTACTGCATAGTTGGTCCTCAGTCTATCAGCACCAACTCTGGGATCCTTCAAGAGCCAGTATATCCTTCAAGGAGCACAGCCTAGTAGAGGGAGTTGGACTCTGTCCTCAAGAGGATGTTCTGAGATCTTAACTTCCTCTCTTCTTGCTTTCTGGCTACTGGGAGATGAACAGTCTCTTCTACCATGTACTTTTATCAATGTCCATTACCAGTTCCAAAGTGATGGTCCAGCCAACCATGGATGGAAACCTCTGAAACCTTTTCCTTTATTTGAGTTTTATTTAAACATCTACAGCATTTTGTCACAGTGACAGTTCACTAAGAAACACAGTCTTTCCTCAACTCCATATTTTGTTGTAGCTGTCTTAACAAACAAATAAAACAATGAGTATTTCCACAGTGAAGTGTAGGGTCACATCTGTGCAAAAGTGGTCCTCTTAAGGTCAAGATTGGCAGAGGGTGTGGACTGGATATGAATGGACCAAGCATCACTTTGGAAAGTAGTCACATTTGAATCCAAACAAGCAGAACTGGCCCCTGTGCTTGTTCTCCACCAATGGAGACTATTTAAAATTCTTCAAGGTAGAAATCAGAACTCACGAAAAGGAATCTTCACTGAAGACTTTGCCTTTGCTGAGACTCAGTAAACAGGCTTGCTTTGAAAGCCAGACCTCAGCCTTTCTCTTCTCAGGAGACTTTTGGCACCAAGGAAAGGAACAAACTGAAAGACTTCTGGCGACCAGTGTGGAATTATTGTTGAGACTGGAAAACTGCTTTTCAAGACCTGCCAAGGGCTCTGAAAAGCCACATTAATAACCAGCAAGGCAGGTTGTAGAGTCTGAGCTATGCTAATTCCATCATGATGACCAGAACTTGAGTCCTTACATTTTCTGTTTTTCTTTGTAAAGCAGTGAAAGGCTATTCCAGTAGTAAGAAATAGGTATTGTTAAATTACTTGGTATTTTATAGTTTGTTTTACCCCCAAAGACTCAAAATGCATCATTTTTTCCTAATAGGTATTTATTCATAATTATATGATTCTCTCCTTGAGAAGTTTTATCACTTGACAGCTGCTAAAATTACCCAAATTCTTCAAGAAAATAACTTATTTATTTGGGGAAAATGTATGTTGAAAAGCTGATTCAGGTACAGGTGCCTTCTCAACGCCAAAGCAGGACCGTTTACTTTACCTCCTCCCAACCTAACCTGCCCGATTCTACACATTTTAGAAAATGTAGCACATTAGTCCTACCTAGATGGTGTTTTAAACCTTAACAATTTGAGACTAAGCTTGCACTTACAAGCTTTAAGAGCACATTAAGCTTGTTTGGGGTTTGAGAAATACAACTTTACAAAACATGTAACCATCAGGACACTGTTCTTCACCATTGCTGTTACCAGTGTAATTCAGAAGCAGAGTGAGCAGGGGAGTGGAGGGGAGGAAGGGGACAGACACCCACTAAGGGATAATTAGCCTAGCAAGTAACCTGGGTTTTATCTAAGTGATGAAGATGGCTCAGGGAGCCTCAGGATTCAGAGAGGAAGACTACCCAGCTGAGCATCATGGGAGGAAAGCTTTGCAAAACTAAGTGTCATGGACTGGAGAGGCGAGAGTTCCACAGCCAGATGAGCGATCAGACAGAAAGGAGTGTATGGGACACTAATGTGCATAAAGGTTTATATTCTTAAGTGCTGAATTTGTATAAAGTGTTTTCACATTGCCAGATTTACTCGGCCCACATGGCTGTTTTGATTGGGAATTGTGGGAAAGACATGCAGGGTTATGGTCATTTTCTATCCAAGGACATGACTCTGAATGTGGCTTCCCATTCATCCTTTCTCCAATGGAGTTGCCTAATAAGGTTGTTATGGACTAATAAAATCACAGACTAGAATTCATCATCATCAATGTTGCAGTTTAGATTTAGAGGGCCCCCAATAAAGGTCCATACATTAAGATCTTGGTCCTCATGGTGATGCTTTTAGAATATCACTGACATTTTTAAGCAGTGAGGCCAAGTGGAAGACCTTCAGGTTACTGAGGACCAGCACTGAGAGTAACTGCAGGACTCCAGTATTCTCCCTATTCTCTTTTGCTTCCTGGACATGACTGAGGTGAGCAACTTGGTTCTGTACCATACTCCATGGTGCCCTGCCTTGCCACAGACACAAAAGAGTAAGATCAGTCCATCACAAAAAATACCTCCCCAACTGAGAGCCAAAAGAAACCTTTCCATGAGCTAATTATTCCAGATATGTTGTCATAGTGATGGAATGCTAACACAATTATTTAGTAGCTAGATATTTTTAGCTATGTACTAAGGCCTGGTCCTGGTTGAAATGGCTAGGCCAGAGATGGCATTATACTTATGATGCCCTTGCTCCTCTGGAAAAGAGATCTTGGTTCTTTAGAATTTTATCGGGTGCTCTTCTTAGTAGGATTGGCTACTGGAAAGAATAGAGCCAAGGTACACAACCAGGGGCTAGCTACTAAAATACTCTGTTTACACCCTTGACAATCCTTTTGAAAGATTACACTGATAGGTACTGGGATGTCCCAAGCTGTAAAGTGGCTTACAAGGCAATGTTTAGGGGAAACCATAATCAACAGCATTGCAAACTGTATGTCAATGGTTTGTTTGGTGGTTTGAATGAGCGTGGTCCTCATAGGCTCTTATATCTGAATGCTTGGTCTGCAATTGGTGGAAGCATTTGGGAAGAATTAGGAGAAGTGGACTTGTGCTACTGGGGATGGGCTTTGGCCGTTCAAAAGTCCAAGCCATTAGTTGGTTAGCTTTCTGTCTCTGTCTCTCCACCTTCTCTCTTTCTCTTTCACTGCCTCATGTCTGTAGATCAGATGTACAGTCTCAGCTACTGTTGCAGTGCATTTTGAATGTCTGCCTGCTTGCTGCTATGTTCCCTGCCGTGATAGCAATGGGCTCTAACAATTTGGAACTCTGAGCCCCAAATTAAATTCTTTGGAAGAGATCAGCTATTGTGGATGCCGGGAAGTGCTTGCTGATGGAAGCCTGATAATGGCTGTCTCCTGAGAGGCTTTGCTAGAGCCTGACAAATATAGAGGCAGATGCTCACAGCCAACAATTAGACTGAGTGTGGGGTCCCCACTGGAGGAGTTGGAGAAAGGACTGAAGGAGCTGAGGGGGTTTGCAGCTCTTTAGAGGGAGCAACAGTGTCAACAGGACAGATCCCCCAGAGCTCTGGGGACAGGACAACCAACCAAAGAATACAAATGGAGGGACCCATGGTGCTGACCACATATGTGGCAGAGGAGGGCCTTGTTGGCCATCAGTGGGAGGAGAGGAGCTTGGGTCTGAGGGTGTTAGATACCCAAGTATAGGGGAATGCCAGGGAGGGAAGACGGGAATGGGTGGGGGGTGGGGGGGAGCACCCTCATAGAGGCAAGGGAGGGGGAGATGGGATAGGGAGTTTCCAAAGGGGAGACCTGGAAAGGGGATTACATTTGAAATGTAAATAAAGAAAATATCCAATAAAACAAAAAAAAAAGGAAGAAGAAGAAGAAGCAGGTTAGTCAGTCCTGTCCCATTTACTACATGAGGAAAGTAACAAGAGAGTCCAATGGAGGCACAAGGGCTCCCTGCTGACACTGCTTCCCTCCCAGCCAATACCCAGCCAATTATCATCCTTCCTTCCAACCCCCTCAGCTCTGCTGCTGTGGCTGGAACAAGCCTGAGCAGTATCTCAGGACAAGGGAATGCCCTTGCCCCCTGCTGATCATCAGGAAATCCTCTTTAGTCCTTAAGAAAGGTGACACTGTGGTCAGCTGTATTTCTTCAGAAACAGACCCTGTGACAGACCGTAATCTGCTTGGGGGATGAATTGCTCAGAGCAGGAAGCCAGTTCAGACTGTGTAGCATTTACCACAAGGCACCTGAACTACTGCTGCAAAGTTCTGTAGGCAGTGCAGCTCACAGCTGACAGCTGCTGGTCCTGAGACAGGAGGAGGCTGAGAGAGAAGGCCAGAGGACCTGTCACCAGGGCATCTGCTTGTCTGTGGGGTTGTCTAACTCGAGAGCACAGGTGAAGTAGACTGAAAAAAAAAAATTCTTCATAGAAAGCTTCCCACAAACCAGTTGTTAACAAGGAATGTAGGTTTGAAATACACTAGGCTTCATAATTTAAGGTAAAAAAAAAAAAAGAGTGAACAAAGGGGCCTTTCCAGAGCACAGAGCACAGAAGCTTGTGCTTTCTACCACCCAAATCTCTGGAAATTATAGGTCTGAGCAAATAGCAAAACACCATTGCCAATTGAATACTTCAAGGCACATTCAGCCTTAGCAAGTGATCTGCATGAAGTTAAGTGTTTTTAGAAACCTTGTGTCGAGCCATCGGTTCTAGAAGCACAAGAATTTGCATCAAGACCCACCAGATTTATTCCAATGCCATGAACTATGTTGAATACTACTAGTAAGGCTTGTATTAGCAGACAATCCTCTTGGAATTTAAAATTATTAAAAATATTTGCACTTCTGTTGAGTGCCTCTTCCAATTATACAGATAGATAATGACGGTGGCTTAGAGGAGAGATGCTCCCCAGAGGCTCAGGTATGTAAACACTTGCTCCACAGCTGGTGGCCCTAACCGGGGAAGTCACACAGGGCCCTGTAAGAAGTGTCTGCACCTTTTATTTTCTGCTGTGTTCTCAGGGCTTCTGGGGTTACAGAAGAAGCAGGAGTCTTGAGAAGAAGGAGGCTGCTATCTTGTGTTGGGAATCCTAGGAAGAAGCAACGCTCAGTCCCAAGGGAGCTACTCTTCTGTAGATCTCTCAACTGTGAGCAATTTTATGCTTCCCTGGGGACAGGAAACACAAGCTATCTCTCAATGGCCCATCGTTATGGGGTCATATAAATAAATTGATTTTTGTATTACATCTAGTGGTTTTTAATGTTATTTTATGAAAAACTAATATGTACATACATTTAAAAGATAAAAACTATTATAAAATACGCTTCATTAATCTTCGTCCCTTATCTGTGGCTATAGAAGAATACAATGCTTGTAATCTCATCACTCAAAAGGCTGAGGCAGGAGGATTGTTATAAGTTGTAAGCCAACTTTGGCTACAGAGCATGTTCCAAAATAGTCTGTGTTACAGACTGAGACTCCATTACAAATATAAAACTGAGAAAAAAACTAGCATATCAAAACAATAATAGTTTATCTGGCTCATACTTGGTGGCTGGGACAGTTAAGGACACAGTATCACTGTCTGGTGAACTTTTGTTCCCTGCCATGACAAACCAGAAGGGACAAACCAGTATCCACAGACAGAGAGGAATCAAGATCTGTTCCTTTCCTTTATCAGGAGCACACTGGACAGTAATTCCAATGGTAACAGCAGCCACTGACTCCTGCATGGTGGCAGAACTCCCATGACATCACCACACCCTGAAAGTCTCACTTCATACTGCTTCAGCAGCAAGTAAGTTTCAACATGAGTTGGGGAGGCTACAGTCAGACAGGAATTTCACTTTCATTACCTCTTCTGATCTGCACCTGCCTTGGCTTACCACTTGTTTAGAGATTCATATGGGCCTATCAGGGGTTTTTCTTTGAACATACAAGCAAATATGAACACACATGATTGCTCTTCACCTTTTCCTACAGAAAGAAGAAGCAATTCAACACAAACCTTGGTCCATTGCTTTTCCTCCTGTTAATGTATCTTAGAGATTACTCTGCATTGACATGGATATTTCTTTCCTACAATATTTCTGTCAGGGGTCATAAGCCTCTCTATTGGCTGTCAATAAATTGGACAACTTCATTGTGAGCAATAAATTCCAAAGAGAAAAAAAAAATAAATGGTGAGTTGAGTCACTGTTGAGGGCTGTGCATCAGCTGCAGTCACTGTTAAGGTCTCCGTACCACTCAAGGGTGCTTTTGTGTACACTCTGTAAATCTTTCTTCTTCTTCTTCTTCTTCTTCTTCTTCTTCTTCTTATTATTATTATTATTATTATTATTATTATTATTATTATTATTAATAGACACCCTACTCCATGGAAGGTGCTTTCTTAATCATGCCAAAGACTGAGTTTTTCTGTGTGCAATGCCTACCGATTCTTTGTTCACAATGCTCAGTTACCTGGGCTCAGGACACATCACTCTTAAATATGATCATAGGAGACCAAAATATGATACCTCAAATTGTACTTGGCATATTTGAGGCTGGTTACCATGAGAAACTGCAGATGTAGTAGCAGCCCTGACAAGATTTCCTTTTATAAACACACACATATTTGAAAAGGAAGGGTACAAGCGTAAACTTTCCAGGTCACATAGAGGACAGTACCCAGATTAATTTTTCTTTGTGTGAGACTTATTTGCAAGATAGGCATACTTCCGCCCCAGCCCTTCCGTATCTTGGGTAACTGCCCACTTCCTAGAAGACTCAACCCCCATCCCTTTCTGATAATGAGAATGTGTGTTGCATAAACATTTTTTTTTTTTTTTTTTTTTTTTTTTGAGACCAGGTTTCTCTGTGTAACAGCCTTGGCTGTCCTGGAACTAGCTCTGTAGACCAGAGAGGCCTAGAAGTCATAGAATCTGCCCCTCTGCCTCTCTGCCTCTTTGCCTCTCTGCCTGTCTGTCTCTGCCTCTCTGTCCCTGCCCCTGCCCCTGCCCGTCTCCAAAAACCGAGATGAAAGGCATGCCTGGCATGTTTCATAAACTTTAACCATTTGCCGTTTCTTCAAGTTACTTTTTTCCCCCAGGGACTTCCAGATATCCTGAATAATTAAATGTAGCTTCCCCCTCTTGTTAATCTGTTTGTGTCCATTTACTTTATAGTCCCGCTAAAGAGCTCATAGTGTGAAGGTAGCTGCCCTACTACCATGACCTTCAATGCATCCCTTTGGGCTTAAGGTCAAACACCAATCAGTTCCACTGCTCTAGGTCAGTGATGATTAAATTCTAGCTCTTGAGATCATGAGATCTCTGCAATAAAAAAACCAGGCACAGAGACATGTTTGTGCAACTTCCCAGTGGCAAGAATGAAGGCAGCTGAAAAATGTCCACTGGACCAGAATTAAGAACAACTTTTCAGTAAGACTATCTGAGGGAGGCGGGCTTAGCTAGTGATCTGGAACTTGCATTGGCACAGATAATGGTTTTGGGATTATGGGAAGTAAGCATGGGGGTAGAGAAGTTTGGGAAGGAAGGACAATCCCTCAGAAGCATGTGTTGCTTCTGGATTCGCTGGGTTGTGAGCAGTGGTGAGCTCATGATGGGATTTGAAGTAAAGACTTAGCATACACTCAAGAATATAAAGGCTATTATGTTCTCAGCCCATAATTTACTAAGTTACTAACGTCCTGCATCTTTCTTCCCCTCTGCCCTCCAGCCTTTGAAATTACACTTAGGGCACCTCAGACTGCTTCTCTTCTCATGACATAGGATGAACACGATCCGCCTGCCTTCAAGAGGCCAAAAGCTTATTCCTTCAGGAAGTTCAAATAATGTGTATGTGTGAGTGTGTGGGTAGGTGTACACATGTGTAGTGCTGAAAATTTAAATCAGCACTTCTACATGCTAAGCAAGGGCTCTATCACTAAACTATATATCCAGGCCAAAAATTTCACTCTAATCTATGCATTTATATATGTGTGTATATGCATATAAACTTCTCTCTGTTCTCTCTTAATACACACGTATGCATGTACATACACACACACACACACACAATTAAACAAATAAGCATGAATTGTCTTGGAGTCTGTTTTAGTTAGGGTTGCCATTACTGTGAACAGACACCATGGCCAAGGCAAGTCTTATAAAGGACAACATTTAATTGGGGTTGTCTTACAGGTTCAGAGGTTCAGTCCATTGTCATCAAGACAGGAAGCATGACAGCATCTAGGCAGGCATGGCACTGGAGAAGGAGCTGAGAGTTCTGCATCTTGGTCCAAAGGCAAACAGGAGAAGACTGTCCCCCAAACAGCTAGGAGGAAGGTCTCAAAGCCCATCCCCACAGTGACAACCCCACAGTCCTCCAACAAGGCCACAGTTCCTAACAGTACCACTCTCTATGGACCAAACATATTTAAACCCCTACAGGGTCCTTTAGTTGTAGTAGTTTTTTCTGTTTCTTGTCATGTTGTGTATCTCCCCTTTTCCTGTGCTTGCATACACTAGACAAGCCCTCATCACTAAGCTATATCCCCAGCATAGCTTATCTATTCTTAAAAGTTTGTTCTCAGCCGGGCAGTGGTGGCGCACGCCTTTAATCCCAGCACTCGGGAGGCAGAGGCAGAGGCAGGTGGATTTCTGAGTTCGAGGCCAGCCTGGTCTACAGAGTGAGTTCCAAGACAGTCAGAGCTACACAGAGAAACCCTGTCTCGGAAAACCAAAAAAAAAAAAAAAACAAAAAAAGTTTGTTCTATTATAAAGTATTTAATAGATGAAGACTGGGTTACTCAAGATGTGCCAAGTGCTGACTCTGCAGCACTGTGTAGTCATTGTCATAATCAAATCATTAGGGAGCATATGAGCACCCATGTTCAACACACAGTCAGTCATATCATAAGTCAGAGTCGGCTCTTTTTGACCAACAGTTCCCAACTTTCCGTGCCTAACTCCCAATAGCCCCTGTCCCATTCTCTGCCTCTTCAACTTCAGTGATTTTGGGATTCCCCATGTGAGAACTTAAAGTATTTACCTGGCCTATCTTTCTCACATAGTGTCCTCTGTGTTCATTTGTGCTCATAAAAACAGCAGAATTTCCTCGTGTGTGTGTGTGTGTGTGTGTGTATGTGTGTGTGTGTGCGCGCGTGTGTGTGTGTCTGAATAATATTCCATTGTGCCCATGTGCCTCCGTTTCTCTAGCCATTCACTCACTGATGTCCACCTTCTTGACAATAGTGAAGGATGCTGTGGAGATTGTGGGTGCTGTTCACCCATTATTTTGGAAAAGAAATGTATTACACTGTTGTATGGCAAAACATAAGCAATAAATAAATAAATGAAAATTTGAAAATCAAATGTGTTTTCTCCTCATGTTTTCAGACAGGTCTTATGTAGTTCAAGCTAGCCTCAAACTTATTATGTAGTTGAGGATGACCTTGAACTCCTGATCCTCCTGTCTCTACCTTCCTAGTGCTGAAACTGCTGGTGTGCACCATTATATCCAGTTTTATGTGGTACTGGGAATCAAACCCAGGTTTTACATGTCATGGGGCAGGCATTCTACTAATAGCGCTGAATCCTCAACCCCTGTCTTTTGGTCTCTCTCTCTCTCTCTCTCTCTCTCTCTCTCTCTCTCTCCCTCTCTCTCTCCTTCTCTCCCTCTTCTTTTTCTTTTTTGAGACAGGGTTTCTTTGTTTAGCCCTGGCTAACCTGAAACCAGCTCTATAGAACCAAGCTGGCCTGAGATTCTTAGAGATCTAGTTGCCTCTGCCTCCTGAGGGCTGAGATTAAAGATGTGTGCCACCACTGCCCAGCTTGACTCTTAGATTCTTGACCACTTCTTTGTTCTGTGCTGGAGATTAGACTCAGGCTTGGCAGGCAAGTGCTCTGACACTGAGCCTTATGCACTTGTAAATAATGTACCTAAAACAATCAAGATATGTCTTTGTTTCTGGATAATTTTTAGTAAGGCAAGGGTTTTGAACATTTTAAAAATTCCTAATTCCTTTTAATTTTTGTCCCTTTTCTTCTAAAAACAAACTTATATTTTTATTAAAATTCCAGAAAATTATTGTAAGACAACTATAAGGGATCAGTTGCTGGAGGTTATATGTAGGGGGTAGTTATGGCACAGCCAAAGATTGGGAATATCTGAAAACAAGATGGCCATTAAATCATAACTACATGGAACCATTTGTAATTAAAAGTTCTGCTTATAATTCTCTACTCTGTAGGTGAAGGGCACCGAGAGAGAAAGTAAATCACTTATAATATTAACTCAGAACCCTAGTACCTACATTTTGAAAAATTATATGTTTTATACCAAAATATTAACATTACTATTATTTATTTCTGAGTAATTAAAGTTACATATTTTTTTCCTCATATCTTTTCAGTTATGTATGAACCCAAGGAAAAAATACATGTAGAGCCTGCCTGCCCTTATTTAAGAAGGCATTGTATCTTTCTAAAATATAAGTCTGAGCTTTACTTAGGTTATTGATTCCTAATAAAATAAGCAGGATTTTATAATTAATAAAGTTGGTAAAATTTTAGTCTGAGGGAAAGAAAATAACCTAGACATCTTGCAGTAGATAAGCTATGACGTATCCAAACAACGGAATATTACTCAACCTAAGAAAGAACTGTACTCTTCGGTCATAAAAAGCCAAGGGGAGCTCATGGCTATGCGAAAGAGGCATGTTTAAGAAGGCTACCTACTGAGGACGGCAGGATAGCCTGCAGCTGACAGTACTGACTGATCTTCCTGAGGACTGGGTTGAAGAAGTCCAAGCACCCACATGATGGCTAACTCACTGTTACTCCAGTTCCAAGGGAATCTGCCACCCTCTTCTGGCTTCCATGAGTATTAGGCATGCGAGTGGTACACAGACATACAAGTAGGCAAAACTTTCAGACACATGAAGGAAACCAAATAACACATTTGAAAAGGTAACCTACTGTACAATCCTAGTTACAATATTCCAGAAAAAGGAAGATTATCAAGAAAAACAATGGTTACCTGAGTTGAGAAGGAGCCGCATAATTAGGCGGGATGCAAACACAGTAGGTGCATACTCTTCTACCTCCGGAAGAAAAGCATAGAATGTCCAGGGATGGGACTGAGTATAAACAGTAGACAGAGACTTATACTGTACTCATGACATCTTGTTCACATGTGGAGTCACTTCTGTTTCCTGATTTTAGTGACTTCTCTCTCGCTGCTTTGACAGAATACTTGTCAAAAGCCACTAAAGCAAGGAAAGGTTGGTTTGGGCTGATGGTTCATGAAGGGATCCAGTCAATCACAGTGGGAAGGTAGGGCAGCAGGCGTGTGGGGCTGTTCTCAGTACATTCAGTCCAGAGAATGCGAGGAACCAATGTCAGTCCTCAGTCTCTTTTCTTCTTCTCTTTTCACTCAGTTCCAGACTCCACCCAGGCTACGACGGTGCTATCCATATGGAGTGAGCCTCCTCTCCTTCACTAAATCTTTCTGGAAACTCTTTCATGGATACAATCAGAACTATGTCTCTTAGATAATTCTAATTTCAGTTAAGTTGATAATGAATATTAATCAACCTGGGGGGGGTAGTAAATGGGTGTGGGTGTGGGGTGCATGGGTGTGTGGGTGGGAGTGGGGATGGGGTGTATGTGTGGAGGTGTGCATGGATGTGGATGGGGGATGTATGGGTGGGGATGGGGGTGTGCGTGGCGGTGGTGTATGGGTGGAGGGAGGAGGGAAGGTATAAGAATCCTATTTCCTGCTCAGTTTTGCTATGAATGTAAAACCTGCCATAAAAAGGAAGTTCCCTGCTGAAATGAAATGTGTTTGAAAACCAGTGAGTGATATTTAGGTAAAAGTCTTCAAATAGGTTCCATTTGGGACTTTCTCTTCATTTTTTTGCTTCCTTTTTGATTTGGTTTTGTTTTTAATTCGCTTCCAATGATACTGGGCTGAGAAAGCATTATTCAGTGTCTTTCAGCTATTCCAGAATTCTCCAGCTAAGATATTTGACCTTCAGCCTATTGGCGTTGAATGAAAGAATAGAAGACATAAATATTCTTAGAAATGAAATAAACATCTTATAAGAAGATCTGTTGAAAAAAATGGCATATGTTGGTATTCTGGGTTGGTTGGCAATGCATGTATAGAGCTAATGTGCACACTTAACACTTGGGCGACAAAGGGGTTCATTTGACTAAATCAGTGAGTATGCTCTTTATGATAATCACCATCAGTGCACCCTTTTCTAGTGTCAAAAGCTGATTTTCCACACGGGAATATTCTCTCACCCAACCCATAGTCCACCTGGGGCTCCACTTCCAAGGTCAGGCTATAGGAGTTGCTCAAATTTAAGGCACACACTATCGATTGACTGATCAATAGGCTCCGAAGTGGGCTCAAAGATAACGCTAGGGATTTAATTGCTACAATGAGGCGCCAGGTGTGTGCATGGGTGTGCAACGTCACAGTGCTCTGCTGCAAGGTGATACAGTGAGGAAGAGCAGACACCTGTGTCCATCTTACAGGCTTAAATCCCAGCACCCCTGCTCTATCAGCAACTAGTCAGTCAGTCTTTCTCTCACAGTAGTCTGGGTCATAGGTATGGCCTGTGTTTTGAACTCGTTATAGAACTGAATAAGTTAACATTTATAAAGCCTGGCATAGCGCTTTTGTTCTCAACACTTTTACTTGTAGGAATAATGGGCTTCCCAACCTTGGGCACGGGATGAACTTTCCTTCCTCAGTCTTTCTCAGTTCAGCAAGCGACTTCTGTATCACCTGGCTGCTCACATCATTGCTATCTTCCCTGCTGTGCAGGCCCAGATCACAGCTGCCTCTGACGCTACTGCTTCTTTCAGCAGCCAGTCCTGTAGCCACACCCAGAATTTAATCATACCCACCGCTGCTAACCCATTTCAAAGCACTATTATCTTTTGTCTGGATCCAGATGCCACAGACTTTTAAATGATTTAGCTGCATCTGCTTCTGGGCTCCTTTCTGTTGCTTTTCAGCAAGGACTAATAAAATTCAAGTCCGTAGGTGTAACTTCCTATTTATGTGTCTGCTTGGCACCCACTGCCAACACACAGTCAGCAGCAGCCCTGTTCACATGCACACATGCACACACCTGGAGCCTCATTGTAGCAACTGAAATCCTAGAGTTACCTTTGACCCAAGTTCTGAGCCTATCGCTCAGTGCCTGCTCTTTTCTTCCGGAGTCCTGGCACCAGGGTCCCCTAGTTGCCCTTTGCCACTCCTTGAGCATATCCAGCTTACTTCTGCCTGAAGACCTTTCACCTGCTCTGTCTATATGTCTGTGTTATGTAACTACCTCATCTTCAGATAATAACCTTCCCCATGTTCCCTTCATAAAGGGTTTCGTTTATGTTCTTTAAAAGAAAATGTAGCGCATTTCTTCCCATCTCATTGGCTGCACCTTGACCTAACGTTTTTATGTTTGTTCTTGTGCTTACTCTTATGCCTTTTTAGGGTTTGCTGAAGATGGAGGTATATAGGCTGAATTAGCAAGAGATGGTGAGGTAGAGCGGGTTTATTGATTATAGAACAGGCTCCTCTAGATGGATATAAAGTACCGTCAAGTCCTTTGAGTTTTAAGCTATGGCTAGTAGTTCTCTGGCAAATAATTTTGTTATTGAATTATTTAGGTTTAGGGCTAAGCATAGTGGGGTATTTAATCCCAGTCTGGATCTTAGCTATCGTGTAATATGTGTAATTAGAATTACATTGTGTAATATGTGTAATTAGGATTACATTGTGTAATGTGTGTAATTAGAATGACGTTTGTTGTTGAGTTTAGGTCCTAACAGTGAATTTTCACATACAAGTTGGATTTTAATTCTATTTTGTTATAAATAATGTACACATTTTATGCCGGAAATAATTAGTTTGGGTTAATCGTATGACCGCAGTGGCTGGCACAAAATTTACCAACCCTAAGAGGTATAGCTTAGTCAAACTTTTGTTTATTGCTTAATATTTATCACTGCTGAGTCCCATGGGAGTGTGGCTGAGCAAGGTGTCTAAAGCTATTTTTATGTGCTTGATACCCTCTCCTTAAAGTTTGAGATAAATGTTTAAGGGATTTTACACTGGTTTATTCCTCTAGGCCCATAGCAACCTTCCAATTCCAGATCTATCCCGGTTAGTTGGTCTTCTGGCCCTAAACACTGCTTTGCCTGTGTAATGGATTACCTATTGAGTGAGTCTGTTCCACGTCTGCCTCCATTAGACTACAGGACTATTTTCAGCTTTTGGATACCTGGTACTTAAAACAGTTCATAAGAAAAACACTCAATAAATATTTAATGAATATGTGGATGATTAAGGAAAGATAAGAAAGAAAAACATTGCCAAGACAAATGATATTTGTTAATGGTTTGCATACCTTCTAGATACCTAGAAGGTATCTAGACTTTCTGTGACTTTCTAGTCTAGACTATCTAGACTAGTCTATTCTGTGACTTTCTAGTCCCTGGGGACATAACTGAAGCAAAGACTGCTTTGGTGTCCTGCCACAGTCTAGTGGAGGTAGAGAGATTGCCAGAAATTTAGGGGTGGGGTTGGAGAGATGGCTCTGGCTCAGTGCCTAAAACCATTCACTCTTCTAGAGGACCTGGGTTCCATTCCCAGCACGAACATGGTAGCTCAGAGCTATCTGAAACTCTAGTTTCAGAACATATGACACTGTCTTCTGGCCTCCCCAGGCACTGCCAACACATACATGCAGGCAAAACACACAAGTACATAGAATAAGTATAAGTACATGTTTTAAAGAGTTCAGAGAATTCTTTCATTTTGTCTTGGATCCAGACAAGAGACAATGGTGTCTTGAACTGCCTTCGAGTTGTCAGATTCAATCAAATTCTGGCTGCTAGAATAGACATTTTTCAGGCCACCTATAGGGTGGGCATGAAAACACATGACAAGGATTTGCCACCCATAAGGGAAGACTTATAAAGCTTGTGTCTAAGGGATCACCTGAAGGTTCAGGAGAGCAAGGTCCTAAGGAGAGGATGTGGAGAGAAAGGGGATCTGAAATGACACTGAATTACGTAGGGTGAAGTTAGTACTTGCCAAGCAAGTGGCTCCATTGGCTTCAGTGTACTCAGAGTTCTATGCATACCAAATAAACAGGCAGCCTACAAAAGAGAGCAGGAGGCTCTTCCAATGAATTGGAAATATTGGCATTGTGCCAAGTCTGTTTACTCCTGTTTCATAGAAAACTTAGGAAGGAAAAATGGAGACTGGGATAGTGGGCCTTGCTCAGAATGTAGCAAGAGAGACATGTGGCTCTTCTTCTCTTGAATCAACTAGAAATAAAAGCCCAGGTTGGGACCTGATAATGTCAGTAAGGAGGCTTTCCTAGTGCATTGTGAAGTGTCTCTTCATGGTCCTCCTGAGTCAAGGATACATAAAACATATTGGTGAGACAGACAACAGATCAACCCTATGCTTTCCCAGGTCACAAAAAGCTCTTTGCAGCTGCCAGTGAAGAATGTCCCCAGAAGTGTCTACTCTGTACCATAAATCCTCTTCATGGACACACTCAGCTTATCTAGAACATGTCATTTATAAAATGGTTTGGAGATGGCTTTATTGTTCACAGGTGCTCGGCCCTCTAAGATGCTAGCAATTGTTACTGAAGGAGAAAAAGAGGACAATTACACAGTTGACTATAGCACCTCCATCTTCTCTCTCCATTCCTCTGCTTTACTCTCAGCAGATGAGCAGCAGATGCTTGTCATTAGATGGATATCATCTGGAGAAAATGCGGCAGAACTTAGATTTATGGTCTAATGCTCAGCCCACTGCCATAAGCTAGGCAGTGAGAGAGAGATTCCTTCTACAGACATTGCCCAGGTACCAGCCTCATGCTGCACATTGCCTTGGTACTGGGGGCATAATGTACTTGTGATAGTTGATGAACCGAGACAAGCTTTGTCCTGTCCTGGAGGAGGAGAGCTGCAGGGGCAGGATTGAGGAGAGGTTCCACTCATTCCTGGAGACTTGACCCAAGAGGTGTGTCTGCTTTGTATGTACATGGTTTGACAGCAAGCCTGGGAAGTGAAGAGATTGCATAGGGAGGGCACTCTGTTCAAGGAGCTTCTGAAGCGTGAACCTGGGTTCTTGTGTTACAGAAAGGAGACTTGTCTGGTCAGTTCCTTCCTTTCCTTCTTCCAACCCCCCTTCCATCCCACTCTGTCCCAAATTCATTGCCTCTTTACTATTGTTGTTGTTGTTTTACACACACACACACACACACACACACACACACATATAAATACAACCTGCTGAGATGGTTTAGTGTCTCCTGTATGTGTATGATTTCAGGCTGACTGATTTGTATTGTATAGTCAGGTAGGGGGTTCCTCCCTGGGGAAAATTAACTCTCCCTGTCCCAGCAGTCATTAGCTGCTAGTAGTTCTTTGTCTAGAGGTACAGCCCCATGAGATTTCCTCCTTCCATGACATCATGTCTGCCCCGACCCGCAGGGCAGTTAGCAGGGGCCTCAAAACCTGGAGAAATGGTATGGGAGGGACAAGAGACGCGAAGAAGGAGAGCAAGACAGGACTCTGATCAAGCTCCGTTTATTGTGGGCAACAGCGTGAGCTTTTGCTCAGCGTAAGCAAAAAACCGTGACCAAAATTCCTCGTAGCCATGGCAGCACAGATCTCAGCGGGTGGAAGGTCTATAGTATAGGTTTCTATTCTCCTGAAGCAGTTGACTTAGAGTTAATGTAAAACCTAAGGATGGGGCAATATCTAAAGTCATAAAACCTAAGGATGGGGAAATATCTGAAAGTTGTAAAACCTGAGAATGGGGAAGTATCTAGGTATTTGCCTAAGATAGTAATCAGCATTCTTTTCAGAGCACTACTCCTTGCTCTGGGCCAGGTGGCTTCTTTTTTCTGGGCCAGGCGGCTCCCGGCACATGTCTCTCACTGTTGTATCTGTGTTGTGGTCGTTCAGGTCTTGTTTAGGCAGTCATATTGTTACAGTATCGTGAGTATTCGCTTCCCTGTCATTTCTAGGAGTCACAATTTCATAACAGACTTAACACCCCTCAGGCTTCATAACTACCTTTGAACCTACCAAAGATTAAACAACAACAAAACTAAACAGAAAGATATAAAAAAAGTTAATGGGAATTGTGTATAGTCCGTAAGAGCAACTCTTCTGGCCCACCCCAGAGGGACCCCAGATCCACAAGTTTGCTTGCTGCTGTGTTTGGACACCCATTTCCTTTGTCTACATACCTTGCTTGCTAGCCCCACCCTAATGTATTACCCTTTCTTCTCTAAGCCTCTCTTAAAGCTGCTCAGACTCACTGGCATCCCTCTTGCCAGCCACATAGCTGCAGCAATACCTGAGCTCACTCTTCAAGCTTGTGTTGGAGGGAGTCTCTAACAAAGGAATTCTACGAAGCCCACAGATTCTTTTCATTTCATTGTACAGAAGAGGAATGTGTGCTTCAGAGAGGAGTCATACTCTCTGGAAAGGCCAAGCCCTCCTACCTGACCACAAAGCCTGTGATTTTCACTGGGTGTTGCAGAGATCAAGGCCCCTTTATTTCTGTGCTCTTGACACATAACATAGTGCCTTGCACATGGTGGGTCGTCAATATCTGTCAAAAAATGAACAAATGAATGAATACTATCATACACTATGTTTTGAGTCTCAGTATGTTAACTATGTTAACATAGGACTTGTGTCCATTTTAGGTATGTAGATTCTCTTATGTCAGGCCCACTTCTGTCTAATTAGACATTTCATGGCAACCATTTTTCAAAAGAAAGATGTAGGGAACCAGCCTCCCAGTCATACATAGCAGTATGTTACTGTTGGAACAGATGGGCAGTTGATGCAGATGTAGTTTTCTTCTCTAAGTACGTATTGATGTCAGATATGGTAGCTGGGCATCTTTTAGAAATATAAAGTGCAAATGGAGAGAGTTCACAAACCAAGTGACTTTGCAGAAATCAAGGGTTGCAGGCTTCATTTTGGATTCATTTTCTCCTATGTTCGCCATATTTACCGGAAAGAGGAACTAAGAGCCCAAGTTTCCTCAAGTCACTGAAGAGTAATAACAAGAAATGAAGGCAGCATAAAGAGCAGTTTTGCTCATGTGAACACTGGGAAACCCATGGTCTAGACACAGTGTGCCACTTGGTACAATGTTTTTGGCTGGTGATACCTTTCCAAAGTAACCAGATAACCAATAGGGAATGGCATGCTATGTTTTTGTGACATAATGAAGATCTGTCTATATATGTATGGATGCATGTGTATATGATTCTATATGAGTAAATACGTATATTTGTAAATATATGTCTTATTTGTTTGTTAAAATAAGAGGAGACCAGGGAATGAAAATGTCAGTTTTTATATTTACCATTTTGCTCCATGTGTATTTATCGTATTTATTGTCAAAAGCAAATACGTGGGGCTAGATAGAATATTGTGTGAAATAATCTTAATTTCTTACCAGAGCCTACCTTGGGTGGCTCACAACCTCTTACAACTTCAGCTTCAGGGAATCTGATGCTCTCTTCTTGACCTTCACAGGTTCTTGAACACACTTTGTGCATTAAATCCCTGTAGGCTCACACACATACGTTAAATAAAAAAATAAACATGTCTTTGAAAAAAATCAACAATACTCTTTTAAAAGGGATGGTTGCTGGGAGTGGATAGGTATCATCTTATTTGACAAGGAAGGAGGCTTGTTACACAGTAACTTTTTAAACTTTGCCCTTATAGACATGAAAAAAAAAAAAAACCACTGGGCAAAGGGGTAAAAGAAAGTGGGAGAACAGGACGGGGTCAGAGATAAGGAGGCAACCTTGAAGCAAAGCAGGAACAGCATTTCATGCTCCATTTTCAAATCTATAGTTCAGATGTGACATGTGGGAATAACCCTCCACTCCTGGATACTGGGAGTAACCTGGAGTAGATGTGCATCCATTTGCCTAACAGGTACTTAAGAACTTCAAGTTAAATTTCAGAATACAAAGAAGAAAAAATATCAGTTGTTACCAACCACATCCTTACCAAACACCCAGCCTTGTGGGAAGGAAGCCTAGAAAAAACCAAAGTTGTATTTGGTGGCTAGGTAGTTCATTTCTAAGCCTGAGAGATCTGCCTTGTCTCAGGAGATCTGCTGGCCATCTATAGTGTTCAGCCAGGAGCGGGTACAACTGGGAGGTCTGCTGTGATGGTTAATATCGACTCCAGAATCATCTAGGAGACATGTCACTGGCATGTTTGTGGGGGGTTTTCTAGATTGGGCTAATTGAAGTAGAAAGACTCATCCTAAATATGCATAGATATGGATAAATATCCATATGTAATATGTATGATATGGATAAATAT
>JADRCH010000198.1:2688106-2717147 GCA_019843965.1 Rhynchomys soricoides
TATGGATAAATATCCATATGTAATATGTATGATATGGATAAATATCCCAACTATGGGTTAGGATCCTAGTCTAAATAACAAGAATATGAACTGAATGATAGCTCTCATTGCTCTAAGCTTCCTGACCAAAGACCACCTGCCTCATGTTACCTCCTTAATCTCTCTGCTATGGACAAGACTAATGTTGAGTTTGACCTATGAAGTCACAGAAGGAAACATGTCTCCTGCTCTTATAATCTTGCAGTCCCATTATAAACATGGTAATAATATTTTGTGTTTTTCCACTGGTTTTCATCTTCCTTTTGCAATGGAGGATTTAGGAGCCATGGTCTATTATTTAAATCGATCCTCACTCAAATTTCAGTTTGGTTTTTACCCAGTGTTAAGGATAACAGGACTTCATTGTAACTCCCACAATTTTGGGGTCTAAGCCCTAACCTCCGTGTCTCAAAAAGCAGCTGCATTTGGAGATAGCTCAGTTACCTGTACGGAGTAATTAAAATGAGACCATGGAGGGAGGGAAGGCTCAAATCCATCACCTGGTGTATTCAGACAGACTGGAAACTAGACTGCAGACTGTTAAAGACAGACCCGCTCAGCAAATAAAGACACAGGGAAGGGCAGTCTGAAAGCTGAGTGGACTGGCCTCAGAAGGAGCTATCCATGTAGAAACCTTGATCCTGAACATCCAGCCTCCAATAGTGCAAGACAATACACTTCTTTTGCTTAAGACACCCAGTGTGTGATACTGTGCTATGGCATCTCCGGCAGACTGACTGACTGAGCTTTGACCTTTTCCCTTATTTTTTTGCCTAAGCAGTGGGTGTGGTTGCACAAACCCTGGTTCACTCACTGGCCTTTCTTTGAACTTTTAACCATTTAATGACACCCTGAGGACTTGTCTAACCCCCAGCCTGATTAGTCTCCATCGGTGCTCCACACCGTTCCCCACAGGAGCTTTCTCTTTTTATTTCATGAAAGAAGCAATCAGGAGAGAATGTCCTTGAGTCATTAATCACCAAATCTTCTAAAGCCTCATCCCCCCTCAGCCATATTGTCTACCTCTTCATGTGGGCTCCTGCCCACAACCCCACTACACCTCAGATTCCTCTCCCCATCTCCTGCATTTGTCAAGTGCTACTGTGTTAGTGAGTCAGCTTGTCCACCTCCAAAAGTTCTGTGAGAAATCTCATCTCAGAACAGGATGCTGTTTCCTGACTCCCAGGCTATTCTCACTTTCTCATTATTGAGAAAAAAATATCCAACATGACAACTGAAGAGAAGACAATTTCACTTTGGTTCAAGTTTTAGAAGATTTGGTCCATGGTCTCTTGGCTTCATGTTTTTGGTAGAACATTGTATGGCATAGGAGAGTAGTTCACATCATGACCAACGAGAAGGCAGAGAACTGGACAGGAAGTTACCAGGGATAACACAGCATCAAAGACTTTTAACCAGCGATTCCAGTCCTCCATCTTGACCCCTCCTCCTAAACTCATAAACCATCCAAAATCATAATCCTATAGAGAATTTTACACGTCCAAATCATAATGCCCAGCATCTTCCAATTGCATCCTTGTTTCTCTGTTCTTTTTGACATTAAAAGAACAAAACAAACAAACAAACAAAAACTGCTCCCCTTTTCAACACAACTGCACTCTAACTTACTGATAGAACCTTCAGACATTCTCTTGAACCTACACTGCTGGGCTGTGTCCTTCTCATTCCCTGAAAATGTTCCTTCTGGGGGATGGAAAGAAACATTTAAGAGTGTTTGCTGCTCTTGCAGAAAACTGGACTTGGGTCCTAGCATCCACATCAGGTAGCTCACAATCATTTACAACTTCAACTCTGGGGACCTGATGCCCTATTTTGGCCTGTATGGGCACCCCACATAGGAGCATACACACACATACATGAATAATATATTGAGTTTTTAATTTTTAATTAATTAATTATTTATTTATTTTGCGCTCCCGTTAGTTAAGAACTTCTTTTTCAGGAGTCACCCTTTCAAGTTTCTTTTGCTGGGATTCCCACATTTTTTCTGGCTCCTACTTCAAGAATGTTCCCCAAAGCTTTGAAACTTCTACATTCTGTCTGTTACATAGTCTCTCTGTGGCATGACAACCCTTTTACAAACTGTGTGCTGAAACCTCATGTACCAGGTAATTTAAGGTCACTGAGCTTAAACAGTTTAAAACAGAATTGTGAGCTGGTAGAATGGCCTAACCTGTTCAGTCCTCTCTGCAGTCAAGCCTGATGACCTCAGTTCAATGCCTTGGGAGAGAGAGAGAAAGGACCCCTCAAAGTTGTCCTTTGATTTCCACTCGTGTGCTGCGGAATGAGAGAGAGAGAGAGAGAGAGAGAGAGAGAGAGAGAGAGAGAGAGAGAGTTAGTTTTACCCTCTAGGGAGCGCATGTAGGAAAAGTGTCAAGTGTACAGGTGACAGAAGGTGTTGGCCAGGAGTATCCTGAAGCGGTTGTTTGTGAGCCTGCAGAGGCTAACGTGCTGTCTTCTCTTGGAGAGAGAGGTTTCGGTCAGTTTGCCCTGGAGTATGGAAGTGCCGGTTGACAACCCAAAGGCCTTATTAGTCCAGTCCCCCTTGGGACTTTGAAGCAGGAGTAGGGGGTGGGAAAGGAAGCAGATAAAAGGCCAGTGAAAGAAAGGAGGAGGGGCAGACTCTAACCCAGGCAGCCCTGTGCTCTCTTCCTGCCTAGCCTTGGCCAGTCTCCAGGAGCCCAATGGCCAACTATGAATTTAGCCCAGTGTCTGAGGACAGACCTGGCTGCCGCTGCTCTAGGAAAGTCCAGATCGGTCTCGGAGTGGGTCTCCTGGTCCTGATCGCCTTGGTAGTGATCTTGGTTATAGTTCTGCGGCCTCGCTCACCCCTGGTGTGGAATGGGAAACCTACCACGAAGCACTTTTCTGACATCTTCCTGGGACGCTGTTTCAGCTATACTCAAATCCTACGGCCGGAGATGAGGTGAGTTAGCTTCTGAGGCTCACTCGAAGCACAGTGCGCAGCGGGACACCGGGAAAGCAGGCTGTGACGTAGCTGGAGCTCTCACAGCAGGGGACCTTCCAGATTGTCCCAAACAAAGAATCCTGTGTTGTGGATCAGCTGGAAGCCGAGGGGCAGTGCTGAGCGGATGGTCCCCTGTTCAAGTTACCAGAACACCGCCTGCACCGCCACCTCCGGGTTGGCAGTGTCTGCGATGGAGGCGCTGATCCTTGCTGAGCTCTGCAAAGATGCTTGCCTCCCACAGTGGGTCCTGAACTGTGGGGCTCTTAGGGCCATCGTTAGCCACAGCCGTGCTTCAGGGTCAAAGATGACTCGCAGGCACAGGAACTTCCCGTTGTCATTTGGCTTGTGGTTTCCATCAGACACTGCCCCTGACCAGAAAGTTACGGTCGCAGGCCGTACTTGACTAGGTGGCTTGCTGAGCATGTTGTGGGGGTGGAGGGGGTGAATTCAAGATTAGCAAAGGTTACACAGCTACACTGTAAATTCCAGGACAAGCTTGGGTTACAAAGAGAGACCAGGCTCAAAATAAGTTAATTTGAATTAATTACAACACAAGAAAACAAAACAAAACAAAAAACAAAACAAAAAACAAAACAAAACAACAAAAAACCCAAGCCCAAACAGTCTCCTGGTTATTTTTTGTACTTGATCATTAATAAAAACAAGACAGACTATAAAATCTGAAATATTACTCATCAGGGAAGCTAAATCCACTTGGTGGACCTGTGTAGATCCTTGGGAACAACATCTTCACCAGTCAATAGGTCAGTCCATAGAACCATCCCCCCTCCACCCACTCCCTGCCCCAGAAGGAAGGATTTGTGCTGCTACTCCTTGGCACCATTTGAATATAGAACTGATTTCAGAAGTCAAACAGAAAGCCCACCTAGCAGGCTGGGAAGGCATGTGCAGAAGCCCAAGCTCACATTCTATCTTCAGATGTACACATTTCCCTGATGCTCACATGCTCAGTGGTTTGGGTCCTGGTCTTACTTGAAAATGTTCATGTATAAACACTCTTAGGGCCCCAACAAACATTTTGTTTGCAGATGTTTAAATGATATTGGTTGTTCGGTCATTTTGAGTAAATTCACTGTGCTTAGCAAACTGGATGCATGGAATTGGCATGATGTGTGCTTAGCACTAACCTTGCGATGTGTAGATGCTAAACACGTGTTCAACCTATCCACTCATGTGCATGTGTATGCATTCAACAAGAATTATTTGTGTCTATCAAATAATAATCAATCTAAAAATAACAGGATTAACTAATAAAAGTATACATATTTACTGTGTGTGCGTGCATGCGCGCGCGTGTGTGTGTGTGTGTGTGTGTATGTGCCTGTTCCACAGTATACATGCAGAAATCATTGAATCTGTTCTCTGCCTCTGGGAATCAAATTCAGGTAATTACAGGTTTGGAAGCAAGCATACTTGGCCACTGGTCTACCTCATTAGCCTAACATATTAATATTGTGATAAGCATCTTTTCAGACATTGTACATGATCCTCTCACACACATTTTATATGAATAGATTAGTGATAGATACATATCATGTGTTGGGTGCTTATGTCAGGAGCTGAGATGCTCAGTGATAGAGCTCTGACCTAGCTTACAGAGTGCCCTGGGTTCATCTCCAGCATTGCAGTAGAGGAATGAATGGAACAGGATAGACTAGGACAGAAGACAATGATGCCCAGACAGTTGCTATGGATATCTGCATTTTATAGATAAGAAAATTGAGTCAGAAAGTTTGAGTAAAGTGTCCACATGTGGTTGTAGAGATTGAACTCCTAACCACTAAACTAATTACCTCTGTATGCTTTGTAGGAAGAGTTGCTGTGACATTTATAGGCCATGTATAGAAACCTTTGAAACAGGAAAAAAATAATAATTAAGAAAATAACGAGCCAACAAGTTTAACCTGTACACATAGCACCGTATCTTCCCATGGTTTGGGAACGTGAACCCTGAAGCCAGACCATTTGAGCCTGAATCTTGGCTCTGTTGCAGTATGACCTTGGACTAGGTCCTCGGTGTATCTGTGCTGGGGTGTGTTCTCACCTTGTAAAATGGGAACATTAATGGCAGCACCCAGCACGTAGAGAAATGGAGAGGACTAAGACAAAAGATCTTGTCATGGTAAGTGCTCAGAATGTTACTGCTGTGTAAATGTAGTGGTGCAGACTACAACAAATATAACAAAACAAATAAGTGCAATCGTTCATGCATTAAAACATTGTCCCATAATTCAGTCCTCCAATGCTAAAAGTTACATTGTTTCAAATCTTGTTAACCTAACACTTGGTGAGGGGGGTCTCTCATATTGCTACACCCAAATTTACCTTTTTTTTTTATAGGGTAGATGTAACCATTTCCAGTCAACAAAATTTTGTTTCCAATTTTTAATTACCTAGCTCTGTTACATTTGGGGGAATGGGAGGATTGCCACAGGGCATGGTAGAGGTTGGTTCTTTCCTCCACTATGTAGATTCTGTGACTCAAACTCAGGTCTTTAGGCTTGGCAGCAATCACCTTTATTTAGTGAGCCATCTTGCTGGCCCATTTTCTAAATTTTCAATCCCATTTATTTATTCATTCACTCAATAAATATTTTTGAGCCCCTACTGTGTTCCAGGCAGTGATCTGGCTACTGGTGGCAGGAGTTCAGATTCTTGTGCAGCTTTCCTTCTCCAGAAAACATCTTCAACTTATACCTGCATGTGTGTACTAAAGTTTTCCATATGACAGACTCCCACTGATGGGATTTCTGAGTAAAATAGGAGATTGTGCATGTCTTAGTTAGGGTTTCTATTGCCGTGAAGAGATACCACGAGCACAGCATATCTTGTAAAGGAAAATATTTATTTGGGGCTGGCTTAAAGTTCAGAAGTTTTAGTTTACAGTTCATTATCATTATGGTGACACACAGGCAGACAGAGTGCTGGAGAAGGAGTTGAGAGTTCTGTATCTGAACTGGCAGGCAACAGGATGAGAGACAGACACTCGGCCTGGCTTGAACGTCTGAAACCACAAAGCCCTCTCACCCACTTCCTCCAATAAGGCCACACCTACTCCAACAAGGCCACACTTCCTAATAGTGCCACTCTCTATGGACCTTTGGGGACCATTTTCACTTGGACAACCACAGTGCATATTTTGTTTTAACGACTTACAGATTCCACATGTTTCTAAATCCTTTCTGAAATAGTTTTATGATTTCACACTCCCACATCCGTCTACAGAGCCTACTTCTCCATGATCTGACCATTATTGACTGTCTTAAAACTTTTGAAACTATGAAAAAGATAGAAAAATAGCATATAACTATTCCCTATTTGCCAGCAAGTCTTTTGTCTGGATTTTGTCCACTTAAACTTTGTTCTGATCTTCACTCTTTCTGTTGAGTTACTGACATATGTGTTTTGGGGTTGTTTGTATTTCTAGATAATATTTATACACACAGACACAAAGTATCCCACAGTAACATCACTAAGACCTCTGCCCCAAGGACACATTTTACTGGCAACACCCTGAGTTTCATTATTATGCTGGGGCCACTTCTTATTTTGGTTCCCTTTGTAAGAAGCACTGAGAGCGTTAGTTTTATTTTCAAACCTAGTGAATTTCTATTCTGCACTATGAATCAAGAATTCTTTCCTCTCTGGGTCTGCACTTTCTCTTGCACAGCTAAAAAGAAAAGGAATGATTCTCAGCTTCTTCACTAAGGATCTGAGCCAAAGCTGTGGGTTCCTAAGGGGTGTTATGCATCTTCACTTCTGCAGTTGACAAGAGTTACAACATCTTACATCACTTCTGCAAGGGGCTGCCTTTCTTCAAGCCTCCAATGACCACTTCCTGTGTATCCATCAAGTCAGCATGAATAGTCCCTTCTTGAGACCTTTCTTCTTCTACCTGTCATCCAGTGTCTGGACTGATGTCACAGGTCTCCACACAAATTGAAATCATGGGGAGAGGGTGTGTTGGAATTGGTCTGTGCAGTCATAGAGGCTGGCAATCCAACAAACAAACAAACAAACAAAAGCCTGTAGTCTAAGCCAACCGGTTGGAAGCTGTAGAATTGCTAGTGCTGCAGCTTTAATCTGAAGGAAGTCTGGCAGGATTCCTTTTCCTCCTGGAACCATAGACTTCTTCTTAAAGCTTGATAAGATGCAGCCCACTCACAATTTCGGAGAGTGATGTCCTTCCTACAAGGCCTATGATTTAATGTTATTTTCACGTCCAAGAACATCTTCACAGCAGCAGCAGGTAGATACATTTGAGTACATATCTGTGTGCCGTTGCCTCATGGAGATGACACTGCCAACGACTCTTCTGTTTCAAGATTTTTTTAAAAAATTCAGAATCTTATTGCCGGGTACCATTTTCTAAGTCTCTATAACAAACTATCACTCCCCAATTCAGTGATTCACATTGAAGATCATCTAGATTTCATAATTCTGCAATTGGACAGAGATCATCTGGAGGCCAACTTGACTCGATGTCATCTGGGTCTGCTATCACCCAGGCCATCATTCAAGATGCCAGGCTTTCATGAATGACATCTTGGCTCAGCGAGAAGTTGTGCCTCTCTTTTTCTTTGTATTGCCTCTGCATGATCCCCTTCACTAGGTCCTTCCCTATTAGACCAGGATCTCTTCATTGTTTCTGCATTCTATTGTACAGTCAGCTGGATCCTCCTAAAGCTTTAGGTTCATGATGGGCTTCACCTCTACAGGCCACCAAGCCAAGTCCAACTCAGACTCAACAGCAGGAGAAACAAACTCTACTTCTCAATGGGTGGGGGCATAACACATTTTGTGGGTACCCTCAGCTCTTCACATTTTACATGGGAGCATCCTTGTCTCTCTCTGTTCCTACTAGTCTTTTGCTATGATTGTTCTGTTACCTCTATTGCTGCCCTTAACAACCTCCCACAACTAGATTTATAATGAAAAGGAAGAACATGTGACTCACGTTGAGTTTGGGAATTATTATGTGGTGGTATATATTGAGCACTCGGATTAATGCTTAAACTATAATAAGCTCTAAATATTTAGTTGAATCACATAAATAGCATATATATTAGCATATGCTCATATGCTAATATATATTACAAATAATATAAACAAAGCCATAATAAATATACCTCCCCAGTATCACCACATTTAAATCTATCAATCTGTGTTTAGGTTATTTAGACATTTTTGTGTGTGGGAGTAGTTTCTTTATATGCTGTATGATGCGGGGGGGGGGGGGGAGGATGCAATTGCTGTAACCAAGGCAACTTATGAAAGAAAGCAATTAATTTCGGGCTTGCCTTTTGTCTTAGTTAGGACTCTGAAGAGACAACATGACCATAGCAACTTTTATAAATGAAAAGGTTTAATTAGGGTTGAGTTACAGTTTCAGAGGTTTAGTCCATTTAGTCATGGTGGGAAGCATACAGGCATGGTGCTAGAGTAGCAGCTGATCCACAGGCTGAAGGGGACGGGGCCAGCGTGGAATTTTGAAACCTCAAAGCCCACTCCTAAAGACACACATTTTCCAACAAGGCCACATCTCCAACAAGGCCACAACCCCCCTAATCTTTTCCAAAGAGTTCATCAACTGGAGCATAAGGGGCCCATTTGCATCCAAGCCACCACAGGGCTCACTGGCTTAGGAGGCCATGACCATCATGGTGTGGAACATGGCAGCAGGAAGGCAGGCATGGTACTGGGGCAGTAGCTGAGAGCTCACATCTTGAAGTACAACCAGTAGGTAGAGTAAAAGAGACACACTGGTAATTGACTAAGTTTTTTTAAACCTCCTCCAACAAGGCCACCCTTCCGAATCCTTCCCAAACAGTTCTACCAACTGGGGACAAATATTCAAACATGATTCTGTGGAGGCCATTCTCATTCAAACCACCACAAACTTGCTAAATAAGCGAGATTAGCTAGCCAATGAGCCTCAGGGATCTACCTGTTTCTGCCTCCCTAGCCCTGAGTTGCCAGCCACCATACTTTTTAACAATGAGTTCTGGAAATATCCTTTTGCTCGCAAGGCCAGTATTTTACCAATGGAGCCATCTCCTCAATACTGCAAATCTTATTTTTAAAAAATGTTAAATTTGTTCTTATCCTCATAAAACTCATCTTTATCTTTTGCTTTCTTGCTGGGTGTCAGGGTTGATTTCCATACTCAACTTGATCGTGTTAAAGTTTATTTATAGTGTCAGCGAGTTGCACCTTTAGCTTTCTTTTGCAGAATTTTCTAGAGAGCTTTAACTAAGAAGGAAGATTCATCTAAACAAGGAAGGGGGGCACCATCCTGTGAACTGGGATCCTAGGCTAGACAAAACTTGGGGAGGGGGGAAAACAGCCATATACTGACATTTCCCATCCTCTCTCTCTCTCTACTTCTTGGACAGGGTCACAGATTAAGTCATTCCTGCCTCCATGTCTTCTCTGTCATGGTAGACTGTGAGCCAAAATAAATCCTTCATTCCTTTTTGCCTCCCTCCCTCCTTCCCTCCCTCTCTGCCTCCCTCCCTTCCTTCTTTAAGCTGGTTTATAAGAACTGTGATGGTTAATATTGACTGCCAATTTGACAGGGTCTAGAAACACCTAGAAGACAAATCTCTGAGCATGTCTGTGAGGGAGTTTTCAGGTTGCATTCATCAAAGTAGGAAGACCCAAAGTAAGTGTGCATAGCATCATTCCAAGAACTTTGGTTTTGTATTGAGTAAAAAGGAGAAATCCAGAAGAGTACCCACATTAATCTCACTATGCTTCCTGACTGGGGTGACAATGTGGCCAAGCTCTTTCTCTCTCTCCTGCTTCTGCCACCTTGGTAGACGGTGACTCAAACTGTGAGCTACAAGAAAGCTTTCCCTTTAAATGTGGCTTTTGTTAAGTGTTTTCAAATGGAAATAAACACATCAGTTATTTGTTTTTAGTGACAAAAAAAGTTACTAACATGTGGGGTTTGAACCTGGGGTCTTGGCTGAGTCATACTCGCTGCCTTATGGGAAGATGGATACCAAACTTTTCCTTGAAGATGAAACTCAACTAAGTTGAACCAGGAGCATTCAGTGTAGAATAATCCTGAACTGTTCCCCATAGTTCCTCTATCTTGAAGGCTACACTTATGAGCTATCTTCTGACTAAGACAGCCCTAGAAGTGCTGAGATATACATGTCCAAGATTCACCAAAGTGTGTGCAGGATGTCAACACTTACAATATCTCTTGGCTCTATGGGAAAGTGTGACACTCAGGACTCTGTATGTGTAGAGGTAGGAGAGGGTCTGAGGGTGAGGCAGAGACCAAGCCATGAAGGAAGGAAGATGTGTCTCTAGAGAGAGGTCTTATTGGTATGACTTAAGTTCCATGACTCTCCCATCTTGATGAAGATCAGCTTCCTCCATGGATGATGGGGATGTCAACCACTAATGTGAGTTACAGCTACTGGAGGTCCAGACAAGAGTACAGAGATATAAACAAGTATGGGTATGAAAGATCTCTTCATCCCAGCCACAGGAGATACTGAGAGCCAGAGAGGTGAGGTTCTAATTCACCTCACCAACCCTAGTTACCTCATATGTTGCTCATAATATTCTGGTCTTTTTGTTTTTTGGTGTGTTTTTTTTTTTAAAACCTTTTGAATGAAACATACATGTCAATATCAAGATGGTTAGATCCAACCAAATGTAAATGATGAAAAAGTCAAAGAATATTCTCTGTTCTCCTGCTTCACTTCTTTCTCATGTTGGCTGGTTTTTCTGATTCTGTTTTCAAGTTACATTTTTAAAAAATTATTTTTTGCTTCTTCCTCTTCAAACTTTCTGGGTTTTCTAGGAGGTCAAGTCTGTGCATTTTACTTCCCTATGACTCCCACTTTGATAGTCTCAGCATTTTACTTAAGTCTTGATGAAAGCAGAAAATTAATACAGAGAGTAAAGACTTTCTGATCTTGGATAGAACTGGCAAGCCAGTGAACCAAAATAAACCAGTTCCCTTTACATAAGATCGTGTCAGGCATTTCATTACAGTGTCAGAAAACTGATTAATCAGGGAAAAAGTCTAGAACAGCTACCAGATTCAATAGCCTGCTTCATCAGAATTTGAAAACATTTTTCCAAGTGTAAGTTTCTATAAGAGTATGATCTTCTTAGCACATAAATCTACACACATTAGAGATTTATTTTTTTCATTTGTGTCAGGCTTGAAAGTGACCAGATGAAAAGTAGCTAGAACAGACTTAAAGCCAGAGAGAACTGGATTTAAATATCAATTTATGAGGAAATCAGTAAAATGATAGATTCACTTCAAATAATGTTTTGAGTCACTTGTATCTGCTGGTACTCAAAGTGAATAGTAGACTTAGATACATTGACATGAACTAGTTAATGTTCTAGAAGGCAATATGAAGCAGAAATTTTGTGATTATTTTGTTATTGCACAGAAGTTATTTGTATCTCGAGCAGACAAAAATGACACACTACCCTCTATCTTAAAAGGTTGGAGCTATATCCTCACATGAAAACGAGTGAGACCCATATTCTACTGAGTAAATTTGTTTTTAGCAAATCTTCCCAACATACCTTCCTTAGTCGGTTGCTATTGGTATAATAAAGTACAAGATGTTGGAAAATAGTTGAAGGAAAATGAGTTTAGCTCACAATTTCAGAAGTTGTAGAACCTTCTGGCTCCATCATAGCATGGCAGGTGGTGGCGGGATGATGAGACCCTTGAGGAGAGCACGTAATCACAGGAACTAACTCCCACCTTCAGAACAGGACTCATTTATTCTGAGAGTGATGACCCATAACTTAAGCACCTTCTATCAGGTCCCACGTTTAAAGGTCCTATAACCTCAACACAGCTACATGGCAGGCCAAGCTCCAAGCATGGAAAATATTGGGGTACAGACACAGACCACATGATAACACCTCAAAATGATGACACTACAAAGAATGTTGTCTATCTTGTGGCCTTGATTTGCCCTCCCTTCAATTCTCTATGTATTTTGTAACACATTTATTCAGGTATACTATGTATTCTTATGTACCTATAGGGAGCTGGTCTTAGGAAGCCCAGGACTCCCAGAAAGCTACCAAAATCTGTACAGTTAATTCTTCTATAAAATCCTGAGCTATTTGCATATAATTCATGTTGTCATTCATATTTTATATTTCTATGGATTTCTTAAAGTAGCTAATACAGCATACACGCTACATAAATTGTTATTGCATCATGTAGTCCAGAGAAGGATAGCAACAGCGAAAGTGTGCGTATGTATAGTGCAAAGACAACTTATTCTGAATAGTTTCAGCCTGCAGTGGTTTGGTTTCACAGATGTGGCAGCCACGTGCACAAAAGACCAACTGTATTTCTGAACTCTTGCAGATTCTTCTTTCTTAACAGTGAGCAAACCACACAGAATTTATTTCAGGAACTTACATTCTCAGAGGCAGAGGTAGACATGAAACAAAACAAGAACATATACTATATATAGCAAGTGGTGGGAAGAGCTGGAAGGAATGTGGAAGAGGCTTTAAATTTTCAATTATGGGAGTAAAACAAGAACAACTTCACTGGATAGTGACATTTTAGTAATGTCCAGCCTGTGTTTAATCTTCCAGGACTTTCCTAAAGACATACTATATAACTTCGATTAGTTATATCAATATAACTATGTAACAATATATCTAATATAGATCATAGTTTATGCTGTATAGCTGTATATTATGTTTTCTCTAGTTTATTACCATTTTCTCTCCGTTTACAAGTATCTATTAGTATGTGGAACAGAATGATCATTTAGCTTAGGACTTTTCACCCTCTGAGTTTCAGTGGTTACAGTCTTGTGGAGTTATTTATTTTTATGCTTTGGTTTGATTTATTTATTGAATGTATGTGTATGATGTGTGTGAGTGTACATGTACATGGATACATGTGTGTCATGATGCATGTGTGGAGGTCAGTTCTCTCCCCCCACCTTCATGTGGGTTCCATGAAACAAACTCAGGTTGTCAGGCTTGTCCAGACAGTGTCTTGACCTGCTGATTCCTCTAGCTGGCTTCTGTGCTGCTGCTTAACACATTCTTCCAGAAGCCAGGTTAGAGTTGGTTAGACATAGGGATGAAGCAGGGATACTTCACAGAGGGAGCTTTTCCTCCAGCATTACATCAAAAGCCCCATAATGTCACTTTGTCTCACAGTTTGAAGGTTATTAGAGTTGAACATTGTGCGTCATTGTGTTCTCAACCTCCACAGTGACATTCCATCCCATTAATTTAGCAGCATCTTATAATCAATCCACGGGGATTAGCAAATCATTATTTTTAACTGAAAGAATGTTTTAGCATGTATTGACTTTAATTCTTCCAAGCAGGGGGCATTCTTTACTGGTTGTCCTGAAAGAGTGTTCATAGAAGAAAGGCTTAAGTTCTTGATCCTTTATCAGTCAGGTGGCAAATGTATTTGTCAGGGCTTTTTACAGAAACAAAGCCAGTAAATGATGAAGATGGGTAGATAAGAGGGGCATTTGCTAGCAGTGCTGACTCACTTGACCAAAGGATGCCAGCAGTATTGCTCAGTCCCAAGTCTGAGACTTCAGAGCCAGAGTAGCCAATGGTGTGACTCTAAATCTATGACCAAAATCTAGAGGATCAGGCTGGCTGCTTATATAAGGCCTGAACTCTCAGGGTCATACAGCTGGGACCTCTGATACACAAGACAGGAGAGCACACTCCCAGGGCGAGAACCAGTCCTCAGTCCCAAACTTTCTGAGTAAAACTGTCCTGCCCTGGAGATGGGGTTGTCTATTATTCTGCAGAAGCCTAACTGCTGTTAATAGAGATAAAACATAGAGAGTGTGTCAGTGCTGCTCACTGCAAGTTGGCATGATGTTTCTGGACTCTAGTGGATAGTTCTTGAAAACTGTATTTTTAATATTTTATTTTTTTGAAATTATGTGTATATGTTTGTACATTTGTGCATGTGAATCCAATGCCCTCGGAGTCCAATGCCCCAGAAAAGAGTGTGGGAGCTCCCCGAAGCTGGAGTTACAGGCAGTTATGAACTGCTGGACATGGGTGCTGGGATCTAAACCAAGTCCTCCAGAAGAGCAGTCCTTACTTTTAACTACTAAGACATCTCTCTGGCCGTTAGAAGATGTAGTTGTTTAAAGGAAAGGCAGACACATTATGACTTCACATTTATAACCTCAATCCAGAGAAAAAGTGCAAGGCTGTAATATCCTTAATTTTATGTTTGTACCTAATTTATCTTATACCGCAAACTTAGATATAATAATAATAACAACAACAACATAAATATGTGTTTGCTTTGTCTCTAGATGTGTAATTTGTAATTTTATTTGTTTTATGCTTATATCATTGTTATTGTTAGCACCCTATATTCTAAGTGACATAAGCTTTCTTTAAGGTTCTTTTTTTACCTTCAGAGACAAGATTCACGCCACTAGTAATGTGTATTGAGAATACCATGTACTAGTATGCCGCTGCTTAATTAAAGAGAAGGCCATGCAGGCTGTCTCACTGAGAATAGATAGTAGTAAGACAAACACTCAACTAAGAAAGCCATCCAGAGCCTCTTCAGCTAGCTTCTCTTAGTCTGCTCCAGTGTCGTTACTATTCACCTTAAACAATCTTGTCAGATTCATCAATCTGCTGTTTGTTTCCTGCCTTCATCTCACTTGATCAATCAGAATCACTAGAAAGGACTTCACACGCTCCCTTGGAAACATTTTCTTCCCTTAATTCTGTCTATACTGTTTACTTTTATAGCCTCACCCAAAACTTTACCACCACAGGACTGACACAACCCAACTTCCTATTGAAAAATCCCCACTTGAATGTCAGTGGGCATTACAAAACTCATTTATTTAAACCCAAATCCCCCGAACCTTTCTCAATTTGTTCCACTCTGTTCTTTCCTTATTTGAAAGAGCAACTCATTTTCCAGTAGCTCTACTCAAAAAATCTTGGTATTACTTCTCTCTTCTTCTTTCTTTTACACTTCATATACAATCACACTGTAAATCAGATCCGTTCTACTATCAAAATCTATCTAGGCTGGTGTGGGTGCATGTGCTCATCCCATTGTTAAGAATCATGAGGAGCACGGTTTAAGGATAGCTTGGGTTATTTGGTGAATCTGTCCCCCATCCCAAATGTACCCAGGGTAAGTCAACTTCCTACCACATCTGTCATTATCCAAGTCACAGTCAACTTTCATCTGACGTTTTCCTGGGGAGAACAAGATTGGGTAACAGCTGACATAATATGCAAAGTGGAAGAAACTGGTGGGTGGTATTGGAGAGGCAGAGCCTTTTAAGTAGACTGAGAAATCATGCTTCCAGAGATATATAATGTCCTATGGGCATTACAATTAGCACCTCAATATCAAATGAGGAAGTTTTTTAAAGATTTATTTCTTTATTTTATGTATATGAATACATTGTTGCCATCTTCAGACACACAAGAAGAGGGCATTGGATCCCATTACAGATGGCTGTGAGCCACCATGTGGTTGCTGGGAATTGAACTCAGGACCTCTGGAAGAACAGTCAGTGTTCTTAACTGCTGAGTTATCTCTCCAGCCAACGGCATTTTTTTCAACAGTCTCACACAGAGCCATTGTTTACCAAAATGATTACTTAATTTTCATAGGAAAAGTAGTTCTTATTTGTCGCTTACCTAATTTACTTACAAAACATTTAAGGGAATGATATGACTAATAATATGAAACACAAGCATATTTACAGAAAGCTAGATATGCATCCAAGTGGGTGGAAGCCAAAGTTCCTGCCTGTGTTTCAGAGAGTATGTGAAGACACTTTTACAGTTGATGGTATATCCATTTGGGAGGAATAAATTTGTTTGCCCTAGTTTGCTTTCTGTTGCTGAGATAAACACTAGAGCCCAAAGCAACTTGGAGAGGAAAGAGTTTATTTTGCAGAACCTGTGTGGAGTAGGACATGGTTTTCTGGTAAAATGACTCCAGAACTGACTAGCTATGATGCTTGTTCTTTGAGAAACTACTTAGAAGTCAATCATGTCAGAATAGTGAAACAAGCAGTCTTCTCAAAGTAGAAGTGGTGACAAGAATAAAGTTAAGGTGCTGAGAAAACACACATACACATACACACACACAACAAAAAAGGAAACAGGGAAAGATGAAGAATTGGTTTCCTGTGCACAAGTGTTAGGAAAGATCGGACAGGGGATGGTGGGTATATTCGTACACTGATGAGGAGGAAAATAAGGAGGCCATCTGACCAATAATGCCCACTCTGGAGGAGGCCACGAAGAAACAGGAGAGTGACAGCTCAGGTCAGAAATATCAAGAGTCAACCAAGCAGGAGACTTCCTTTTAATCACTAATTTTTTTCTAACAATGAAAGGAAAGCGGGGCTGTAGAGATGGCTCAGCGGTTAAGAGCACTGACTGCTCTTCCGAAGGTCCTGAGTTCAATTCCCAGCAACCACGTGGTGGCTCACAACCATCTGTAATAAGATCTGACGCCCTCTTCTGGTGTGTCAGAAGACAGCTACAATCTACTTACATATAATAATAATAATAAATCTTTAAAAAAGAAAAGAAAAGAAAGCAGGTCCAACATAGAACACTTGCTTAAAATTTTAAAATATAAAATGAAGAATCAATTAATCCCCAGTTAGAATCCTGAACAGTGGATTTAAAATATTTAAAAATCCATAAACTTGAACGTGATCAAGAAGTGCAATCTATACCTGCTTAAGCAGGTAGCTTTGGCATTAAGTCATTTAAAGAATGCAGTTAAAATATTATATTATTGTCCTGATTTGCTCTCTGCTGCTATGATAAACACCATGACCAAAACCAACTTGGAGACAAAAAGAGAATATTTGATCCTCCAGGTCACAGTTCATTACTGAAGGAGGCAGGAACTAGCAGAGTTACACCAAGGCAAGAAATGAAGCAGTGCCCCTGAGGAGTACTGCTTACTGGTTTGTTCTCTGTGGCTTGCTCTGCTATCTTTCTTATCTAGGCCAGGTTCACCTGCCAAGGATGGCACTGGCCAAAGTGATCTGGGCCCTCTCACATCAACCAGAAATCAAGCAAATGCCCCACAGAGCAGTCTAATAGACACGATTCCTCTCTTAACCTTCCCTCTTCCAGGTAGCTATAGCTTTTTGACAAAACTGTATGACCAAGTTGACAAAAACTAACTAGCACAGTGATCCTAGAATCTTTTGAAATTATTAGTCTAATAACAAAAAAAGGACTTCATTCGAGGTATACACTTCCATGGCTATCACCCAGATTCTCCCTGGCACTGTTCAACTGTGTTCTCTCTCTCTCTCTCTCTCTCTCTCTCTCTCTCTCTCTCTCTCTCACACACACACACACACACACACACACACACACACACATCTCTCTGTCTCTGTCTCTGTCTCTCACTCTCCTTTCTCATTATGACTATCAACCAAATATTACAAAGTAATTTCTGTCTTTGGCACTTCATATGAAATTCATAACAAAACTGACCATCTTGGTTCTCAGGAGGTAGCTGAATCACCCATTGGGGTATCTAAGTTGATGGATTCTTGGGAGTTCTTCAAGGACAGAGGCAGAAAACAGACAATTGGTAGAGATTTAACGTCACAAGGGGATACCGAGGCTTAGGTAAGGACAGTTGGTTGTATTTCGGGAACTGCTTTCTTGCTTTAGCCCTTTTCCCAAAGGTGTTCTGGACTCTCAGGGTCTGAACAGATAGATTCACAGCTGAGAACCAAGTTAACTTTTCCTCGTTCTTCATATGCCAAGGGGCTCTTCTCCATCCTCATTTCACCAACCTCAAGCAGCATCTTTTGTCAATTTCTTCAAGGTGAGAAAGTTACATAAAGACTATTTAAAGCACATTGAGGTGGCCATGGAATGTTAGGAGGTCTCCTTTTCCGTTCAATAATACAAAAGAGAGAAGTCGTTATATTGTGTCACAGCTTTCTTTCTGGTTTTAAAGAAGTAGCCAGTTACAGATGAATGGTTACGAAAATACCTCCCTTAACTTCGGTTCTCTTTTCTCAGAGAGTAATCCTGCCATTTGTTTCTCTCACAGCTTTCTAGAAGTGTTTCCAGCATAAGGCAGCATATGATCTTGTTTTCAAAGTCTTTTCTCACTTCTCTATTCCTCCACATTTAACAGTGGTCACTATGATGAACACAGCTGGGTCTCATTTTTACAGTTAATGGACCCACAGTTGATTCATTTACTGTCCTCTAGATTTACACCCAGAGATTTAAACCCAGAGTTTGCAGTGTGTTCGATTATGCAATATTTCCTAAGCAATGCTTAAGATAAAGTGTGTGTGTGTGTGCATGAATGCATGAGTGTGTGTGTGTGTGTGTGTTTTCAAGGTAGAATCCTAAAAGCAACTTTGCCAAGTTAAAACATACATTATTTTCTATTTTGAAAAAAACCCAAAGCCCAATTTCTCTTCATGGGGCTGTTCTCTTCTTGACACAGGGAGTGTTCCCATCTTCTCACACTCTGCCTCTTTCAGGTGTCCTGTCCCGCCCTGCAGGACCTCATTATTCATGGGGTTGAGGGGGACCAAGCCTGAAAGAAAAACGGGGGAGAAAGAGGAGTGAGACCAAGCAGAATCTTGTCAAGGTCTCATTTATTCTTGAAACATAGGCTGTTTTTAAAGCAGAAATGAGGCAAAGGGAGGGGTGGGAATGAGGCAAAGGGAGGAATGGGAAGCAGGGAGCTTGTGGTTTCTGGTCGCTCTGGCTCATCGATCTTCAGAACGGCCAGTTCCCAGAGCATGGGGAACAATTAATCTTCAAACAATTGTGACCAGTTCTCAGAAGGTACCGCAAGGCTGTGCCAAGCTTGGTGGGGTCAGGTTCCCAGGAGCAGCACGAAGACTTCAGCTCCGCTTCAGCTTCCAACATCTCCCCCTTCTGTATTTAGTAAAAATGAGGTCGGTGGGCCACCTGTCTTAGGTCTCATGTCTTAGGCCTCAAGTTGTAATGAGATGGCCCTCTTCTGGAAGTCATGATGGGCAACCCAGACAATGGACTCACAATATTCCCGTCATCGGATGACCATCACGGCAGTTGGTGAGGCTCCTGTCTTAGGCTATGTGAGTGGCACCCATTGTTGGAATCACAGACCAGGGGGCTGCGATGAGTTGCCTGTCATTGGTTGGTCCCACAGCTTATGGCCTCAAAGGGGTCGTTGGGAGTCTCAGAGAGCCAGCTTAGGAGAGCTTCAACAACCTGCGGTACCAGGGGGTCTCTATTTCTTTTGCCAGGACTGAGAACTGTAGGCCACTGGGTGAGGGACCAGGGGGGAGATCCTCGGTGGATTCTTGAGCACTAAGGTGATGGTAATGAACAGCAATGGTCTTGCGGAGAGCAGAATCAATCTGTGACTTAACAAAATTAGTTAGTCTGTTAAAGGCCAAAGGGCCAAACGCACAAAGCAATAAAAGGCCCACAAAGGGTCCCAGGAGGCTAGGAAGCAATGTAGAAAGCCAGGGGGAGGTGGAAAACCAGTTTTGATACCAAGCTTCGCTCTGTTCTCTCTTTTTCTTTCTTTCTTCTAGGCTCTGTTTTGTTTTTTCAATGCTGTCCTCAACTAACCCTGTTTTGTCTGCATAAAAGCAGCATTCTTCCTTAAGTGCGGCACATAGGCCACCTTCTTCTAAAAAGACAAGGTCTAGTCCCCTTCTGTTTTGTAAAACCACCTCTGACAGGACTTTACAGAGTCTTTAAGGTATTTTAACCCTTGTTGTAACTCGCGAATGTCATTATCAATAGCTGTAGAAAGTTGGTTATACTGTTGGGTGGAAGTAACTAAGGAAGCTATGCCTGTTCCTGCCCCTGCACCAGCCAGGCCCAAAAGAACAGCCAATGTAATGGCTGTAATGGGCTCTCTTTTTGAGCGAATTGTACCCCGCTCCCAAAACGTAAGCAGCTCTTCTGCATGATGAAAGGTGATCTTTGGAAGAAGAATAACCAAAACACAATAATCCCTATATATCAATAGAGAAGCAGAAACTACATAAGGAGCAAGTCCCGTGGAGCAAATAAAATAGGTATTATTGGGTGCCTGGATATATTGAAAAGTGGTATTAACTGTAATTGTCTGATTGCAAATCTCCTTTAACTGATAAGGAGGGACCATTTTGGGGGCCAATAAACAGAGACCCAATCCGGAGACCTGGGAAAGGGTTAATCCATGACTCCCAGTGTTGCTCCATCTCAACAGGTTGGTATCATTGGTGTAGAGGGGGTCACCAAAAATAGCCACCCCCTCGTAGAAGGGAGGGCGAGGGGAACAGCAGACCCAGCATTCTGTATATTCTGTCTGGTTGTTGAGTCTTAGGGTCTCAACAGAGGCATTGACCAACTTGAGAATAACATTAGCAGATGAGGGGGGTCCCATAGGAAGGGTGGGTCAAAATAGGGTGGTAGCAGAAGGGACTGAGGTCGACCCGGTGGTTTAAGAGGCCCAACCGGGGTGCTGTCTGGGCCAGGGCGTAAGGCTGTGTTAGGTCCAACAGCTACTGAAGGCCCCTGTGGAAGTGTCTTTATGAGCTTAATTTTAAATGTGAGGCAGATGTCACGCCCTGACATATAGAGTCTCAATCCCCATTCGTAACCTCTGGAATTGTCCCAGGAGGCCCTTTTTCCAGTGTCAGTGAAGACGATGGAAAGAGGATTACACCATTGATCTTTACATTCCCCTTTGATGGGGAGGGGCTCAGTACCAAGGTTGTATCTGGAAGGATTTTTTCTCTTTAGGATAATATAATCCCAGGTGGAAGAGGGCTTCCAATAAGTGTCTCCAGAGGTCTCGCAACCCCAGGAGGCACAGTAATAATCAGAAGAGAAACCACACTTTGTGTTAAGAGAGCGGTCTTGATGTCCCCCGGGGCATATATATATAGGAACCGTTTGTAAGAGGGACCTTTTCATTTGAGATCTTCATCCCGGGAGCCAAACCGGCCATGAGACAGGATTGGGGGGCTTTTGTTGTGGCACAAAGAAATCCCGATAATCCCAATAGTCATGAGCCCCAAGGGCCAGCACACATAGATCAACCTGTAAGGGGCCCCACGGGATATTGGTAGAGAGCCGAGAGGTTGGATTAGCTATATCTCCTGCCTCATTAAGAATTACCCATGTAAAGTTAAAAAGTTGATGTGGTGAAGGAGGACTGCTCACGGTACTGAAGCACAGCAGGGCCTTGAGGAGAAGCCAAGGAGGGAACATCTTCAAAGGGAGGAAAGATCCTTGTTCCTTGTTAGACCTGAAATTAAGCCTCAGAGTATGGGCATTAAGGTGATGTAAGTCATGGGCCCGCTGTGCAGCAGCGAGTGGGGGAACAGAAAGCGCAGAAGCAATTATCTGAGTTATCTGAGTGGCTTGATCTACTTTATCTTTGCCCTCAGACAGTGGTCCAGGCAATCCAGAATGGGTGTGAATGTGCCCAACGAAGAAAGAGGCCTCACAGGCAAGAATTAATTTTTGTAGTCTGGAGAATAAGGGAGAGGCATTGGTGGAGGGGCGGATATATGGAACAACTTCCAGGAGGGGCACAAAGGAGGCCACATAGGCACTATCCGTATAAAGGTTAAAAGGCACATCTGGTAACATCTCAAAAACTTTAATAATGGCTGTCAATTCAACAAGTTGTGCAGAGAGGAAGGCTGTCATAAAGCGAGAGACCACTCCATTAATACTAAAAGCAGCCATGCCTGAAGAAGATCCATCAGAAAAAACTAATGTGGCTCCAACAATGGGGGAAGTCTTTGTCCTTTTAGGGAAAACAACTGGCGTTTTTTGTAAAAACTGAACTAACCTATCAGCAGGGTAATGGTTATCCATGGTGCCTTGAAAAGAAGTACAATTAATGGCCCAATCATCTTCGTTTTGGATAAGCCACTGGACTTGGGAGGCATTATAGGGGAGGACTATAATATCAGGATCTTTTCCAAAGAGCTTAAGGGCAGCTTCTCTACCAAGCCTTAAGGGATAAGCAACTAGGAGTGGGTAGGTGGGCAGCACGCACGAGGGGGATGCTGGTAAATGGACCCAGAATAAGGGCTTGACTTGCCAAAGCAAACCAGTATGGAGAAAAGACGGTAGGAGAAATAAGAAGGCGGAGGGGTACTGACCAGGAGCTTGATTTCTCCAGTATAGTCACTATCCACTACAGAGGTGGGAATTTTAAGGGGGGACTTACATGTTAAAGGAGGGTCATCATCCATCAAGGAAGGGTAGGGGGGCCTCGGAGGGGAGGCTTTGGTCTCCAGACCTCCGGGCCTCGGTTGGGGGAGTCCCGAGTTCAAAGGAGCGGACATATCAATGACCACCGAGGGAGATTTTGAAGGGGCCTGTGTATTGGAATGTTTTTCTGGGAGGGAGGCCAAGGATCCTGCATGGGACAGAGGGCGGAGACAATATTCCGCCGCTGACAGTAATTGTTTGTCAGGGTCAGAAGACACGGCCTCAACTATGTCTCAGCCTCAACTATGTCTCTGATCAGTCCCCAATATGAAAAAACGGTGGCAGGGAGAGCATCCAGTCCTTCACGTTCCAATTTTTCATTAAGATCTCTTCCAACCTTTTGCCATTTTTTTTTTGTGAATCTCTGGACCATTTATTATAAACCAGGGACAGGCCCCATCTATAAATATAAAAAATCTAATTAAATCCTTTTTCTTAACTCTAACTCCTCTTTCCCTGAGTGTTCCTTTTAAGTCTTTAATGAAGACTGCTTCCTTAGTGAGTTTCTGGCCCATTTTTTATATGAGACGGACGGAATCACTTACCGAGGACGAAAACTTCTCATGAGCGGTGAGGAGTGTCCTCAATCTACACTGGAGCCGGCGCCAGTCCTCTTTTGGGCTGGGGTCTGTCTGGCAGAGATCCGTGCCTCGAGCCCCACATTGGGCGCCACCTGTCCCGCCCTGCAGGACCTCGTTATTCGTGGGGTTGAGGGGGACCAAGCCTGAAAGAAAAACAGGCGAGAAAGAGGAGCGAGATCAAGCAGAATCTTGTCAAGGTCTCATTTATTCTTGAAACATAGGCTGTTTTTAAAGCAGAAATGAGGCAAAGGGAGGGGTGGGAATGAGGCAAAGGGAGGAATGGGAAGCAGGGAGCTTGTGGTTTCTGGTTGCTCTGGCTCATCGATCTTCAGAACGGCCAGTTCCCAGAGCATGGGGAGCAATTAATCTTCAAACAACTGTGACCAGTTCTCAGAAGGTACCACAAGGCTGTGCCAAGCTTGGTGGGGTCAGGTTTCCAGGAGCGGCATGAAGACTTGAGCTCCGCTTCAGCTCTCAACAGTGTCCCTGTCTTGCTGATCACCACTCTGGTAAGAGAGGATACTAGCTTCAGCTGTTCCTTGCACACTTTCATTCTGTGGAATTAACAGTTTTGTTTTGTTTTTCCTAGCGAAGGATAGCTTACAATTCCGATGGCATTTATCTATGCACAAATATGAGCCATAGAATGTGCCCTGTTACTTCCACTGGCTTTTTTGTTTGCTAGAGCTGCCACAACAGGCACTTACTAACCTGGCTTCAACAATAGAAATGTGCTACCTGGCAGTCTGGAATGCTGGAAGAGGGCCTCTGTCCCATGCCCTTCTCCCAGCTCTTGGGATCTTTAGATACCCTTGTCCGGATTCAAGAAGGTCTCTGGTAGTCTTCATATTGTATTCTCTCTGTACATACATGTCTGTCTTTATAGCCATCTCTCTCTCTCTCTCTCTCTCTCTCTCTCTGTGTGTGTGTGTGTGTGTGCATGTACATGTGTTTCTGTATGGCCAGAGGACAACATTGGTTATCTTCCACTCTGTTTTATTGTGAGACAAGGCCTCTCACTGAACCTGGGATTTTGGCTAGACTGGCTGACCGCTGAAGGCTGAGGAACCCTCATCTCTGCTCCCCATATGCAGCTGTGCCTAACTTTTCCATGAATGCTGAAGATCTGAACTCAAGTCCTCAAGCTTACAGCATGCACTTTACCCACTGAGCCATCTCCTCAGCCCCAAAGTCTCCCTTTTTACATCAGCCCAGTCATATGGAATGTGGAAATGGCCCAGTGACTTCACATAAAATCGATTCACTACAAAGATAGTTTGAGCAGTTTAAAATTTTTTAATTTTTATAAAAAAATTTCAAGTTAAAATATAATTGCATCACTTTCTTTCCTTCCCTCCTTTCAACCACTCCCATGATCTGCCTCTAACATTCCTGTCCAATTGATGGCCTCCGGATGACTTTAACTCTCCCTTGAATGAGCCCCCTAATTGATTACCTAATACAAAGTCATCATCACTGAAATAATTTAGTCCCAAGCCATATTAAATGTGCTCAGCAGGCATATAGATAGTAGATAGATAGATAGATGGAGGGAGGTAGAGAGAGAGTGAGAGCAAGAGCAAGAGAGAAAGAGAGAGAGAGAGAATTCTGCAAATATCTTATTTCCAAATAAGAATGCATTCAGAGATCCCAGGGTTAGGTTTCACCATCTTTGTGAGGACATAGTTCACCCCACCACACTGGGTATGCCAATTAAATGACTTAGGGCTACAATCAGTAGAGACTCAAAATAGGCTTTAAGTGAGAGATGTATAATATATATAATGAGATACCCAGAAGTGAGGTGACTCCAGGGTCAGCTTAGCAACTCAGTGAGAGCCAGGCTTTTTATTTCTAGTCTTTCATCTCCTGGGGTATCTTTTATCCTCAAGCCTTTGTCAAAAAATGGCTGTGGTGATTCTAACCACTGTGTCTTCATACAATCACATCTAGAGTAAAAAAGACAGGAGAAGGGAATTCATTTTGGGACTCTTCTCATCAGATAACAATGTCTTTTCAAGAATCCTTTCTTCACACTTCTCCCTTCTTAAATTTCATTGGCCAGAAGTGGCTTGCATGGCTAACCCAAGGTTTAAGGAGGTAGTTCAAGAAGTGTTTGATATTTTGAAATCTTCAGTGGAGACATGCTGTCCAAACAGAGAAGAGGGGTGTTGGATATCTGTTTGGTTCGGGCCAACTGTGCCTGCCACATCACATGTGGACACAACATTGAAATATACTCTCCAAACCTGCAGAATCAAGTCTCCTCGCATGCTGTCTCTTGAGTGTTCTTTGGAACTGTGACACTGATTTTCGGTTTCATTTACCTGATCGTTTACTCCAACTGATCATCTTTTATGCATTCGCTGATCATTGTGACTCCTTCTGCTTGCCCATCTTTCTACTGAATAGTCTTTTATGTTTATAAGTTCAACATTCTAATTTCTTGTCAGTTATATGGTTGGCAAACACGTTCTCTCAATCTGTGACTTCATTCTTGACTTTTTATGGTACCCTTCATCCTAAGAATCTAAATGTCATTGAAATTATATTTTCTCTTATGTGTGTGCCTTTGTGTCTTCCTTGAGAATGGATTGGTTTTTTTTAATGTGACATTATGAAAAGATGGGTTTAAAAGTCATAATTACTACTTTTTCACAGTTAAGTCTTAACTACCTGGAATGTGTCTTTGTGTATGGTGAAACTAGGAAAATGATTTCATCCCCACCCTCAGCTGTATAATCAGCTATATGAATGCTATTTGTATTGAATATTTGACCTTTCTGCGGGCTAGTAATGCCACTTTCACTGTCCGTTTGAGTTCAGATTCCAGTACCCATGTGGGAAGCTAGATGTGGTTGCATGTGATCTGCTGACCGTCAGAAGTCAGACCGAGGAGGGGGAAGCAGAGCTTGAGACAAACAAGACTCTTGGTCTGGGAATGCTGGGAGTATCACAGCTCTTAAAAGAAGGTGAAGAGGGCAGTCTGCACAGGGAAGGTAGCAGGGATCCCTGAACCCTTGAAAGTGACAGCAGTGCTGGTGTGAGCTGCTGCAGCTCTGACTTGAACCTCTGCAGGCAGTGCGAGCCTAGCCTAGAGGCTGGTCCAAGATTCAATGATCCTATGAATGCTTCAGCAGAGAGAGCTCTTCCCAAGTGTTATAGCTCAGAAAAGACATCCAGTCTTAGATGATCCTCAGTGAAATAACTTGTGCATTTTCTTCCATGTGGACAGGGGCTATATGAATCTTGAGGAGTGAGATGGGATTTGGGAGGTGGAAGTAAATGTTTCCTATTGGCTCAGTTTGAGATGTTGGTGATGTTCTAGTTGCATAGGGAAGGACTCCTGGTGCTCCATTATGTGACTGACTTCCCATGGTCCTCTCAGTTAGGTGTTGTGGTTATGTGTTCCAGAGCAGGTTCAGAGACAGGGAGGGAGCAGCTCTGCTCCTGCTGTCTCAGATCTGAGATTTCCGGGGTTTAAGCACACTCCACCTCACCACTTCTTATGCCCTTCTCGTGGCACAGCCCTCTTGATCTACAGTTTCATGTACCTATACCAGAGCTGTGGGGAGTAGAGTCCAGGGTTCACTGAGGTTTGCTGCTCATACATAAGCTTAGCTCCAGTTCAGTGAGAGACCCTGTCTCAAAGGAATACCGAGTGACAGAGTGGGACACCTCGTCTTCCCTGAGTCTCTGTGAGTATGTACAAAAGTGCATTCATCTGCATACATGTATAGACACTTCACACACACATCTGACACACTTGCATATGCACACACACATACATAAATAACTTATTTTAAAAGTTGGTTCTTTTTTATTACTAAGTCTACTGTATGTGTGTATCATAAGTTGTTTATCCATTTACTGGTTGATGGACATTTGGTTTATATCCACATTTCAAATATGATGAATGAAGGTACATTAGTGTATAAATTAATATATGGTCATATAGTTTCATTTGGAGGGGGGATATCCAGAAATAAAGAACTGGGCTAAATGGCAGATAGATGCTTAACTTTTTGAGAAACCACTAAACTGTTTTGAATGGTGCTGGGGATAATTTTAAAGGTAAGGGTATAGTTTTAAAGAATATTTTTTTTGGAAGGGATAGATATGGTCTGAGTATATTGCCCAAGAGCTTATGCTCAAAGCTTAGCCCTCAGCGTGGTGACATAAGAGGTTGGAAAGCCTTTAGGAGACAGGGCCCAGTGGAAAACGATAGCGTCATTAGGATACTGCTCATAGAAAAGTACCCAGCCCCTGCCAAGAGTTGGTTCCTGAGATGGTGTTATAGAAAGAACAAGACTCTGGGCTGGGATGTAGCTACGTCAGAAGAGTGTTTGTCTAATGTGTCTAAGCTGAGGGTTGATCTTCAGCTCTTCATAAAACTTGATGCGGTGAAATCCCAACATTTGAGAGGTTGAAGCAGGAGAATCAGAAGTTCAAGATCATCCTTAGCTACACAATGAGTTCATGATCAGCCTAGGCTAAATGAAAGTCTGCCTGAAAAGCAAGAAAACAAAAGAAGAAAGAGACTCTTTCTGGATTCATTTCTCAGGATGTGATCTCTTCCACCTAGAATGGATCAAGTTATATTGTGCTGATATATAATAAGTATATTCTATAAATTTCCATTTGTAACATTGGGAATTTTTTTTTTTAAATATGAAATACTTAGGTTTAATACTAAAAACAAATCCAAGATTAATATAAAGAAAACTATAAACTTCAATGAAATGTATTTTAAAAATTAAAACGAAGACATATTCCATGTTCACAGAGAGTGTGTTCATTCAAACTGCTGTTATAACACAGTGTTGTGGATTAGTAAACAAGGTAAATTTATTTTCACAATTCTAAAATCAGTCTTTATCAGAAAATTTGGATCAATACAGACAGTATTTGTCAGAGACCATTTCCTGGGCCACACATGTTACAGACTTGCTTGTGTCCTCGAATGTTAAAAGGAATAACTGAGCTGATTTTCTAATACTAATCCCTTTTATGAAGGTTCCATCCTCACGACCTAAGCAGTTCCATCAAAGCCACACCTCCTAATGCTATCACCTTGAGGGCTAAGACTTTAATACAAGTTCTTGGAGACATAAGCATTAGCATGTAACTGAAACACCAACATTGGGAATTTTTAAGATAAAATGATAAATAGGTTTTAGAGAATGTAGGAATTCGAACAGATTACAAATGACTGTCACAGAATTGCTGAGCATAAAATTTTGATGCTTCTAATTTATACTTTCGGGAAATTTTCCAACCAAACTTAGGACTGGTAAGAAAGGTTGGTTATTATCCTAAGAGAAAACATGCTAAGTGCTGAAATGGGCAAGAAAATCGAGGGCATGGGAGATGAGTTTGGACTTGCTGCTTTCTTCACTGCATATTTATACTATAGTTAAGTGAAGGTAGTATTCTTCCAAATAAATTCTCAAGATACAGTATTTGACATAAATGGAAGAAAAACAGACCCTCTCTACCCCTACTATTACATGTGGAAGGCATGCAGATCTTGGCACAGCTTCCTTCCCGATACTTCAAAGGCCTTGTCCCAGTCTTCCTCTTCCTTGGCATATCAGGAGGATCTGTCACTGTGGAGCACTTCCTTCAGTGTGACATACTGTATTCTCTTACCGTTTGTCGCAACCCTCCTTATTGCTTTTTGCTGGTGTCCATGTTTCCTCTCCCAGTACTTCTACTGAGCTCATCCCCATCTCTTTTTTGTCTTTGTCACAACCCCATTTCACTGTTACTTCCTTTGGATGTCTTATAGGCATTTCATGCCCCAGCTATACCAAATGAAAACCATGGTCAAGGCGACATCTGCTGGAAGCTCTCTTCCGGTTGATGGCCACTTCATCCTTCTAGTTACTGACTCTATAATTTGTCTAACACCATATGTTCCCACACACTCAGTCCACTAGAAATCCACAGTGAATCCAGAATCTATCCCCTTTTCCTGTCTTATTTTTTCCTTTTTCCCCTTCTCCTCTTCCTCCTCCTCCCTCTTCCTCCCTCCTCCTCCTCTTCTTTTCTTCTTCTTTTCTTCTTCTTCTTCTTCTTCTTCTTCTTCTTCTTCTTCTTCTTCTTCTTCTTCTTCTTCTTCTTCTTCTTC
>JADRCH010000198.1:2717157-2790436 GCA_019843965.1 Rhynchomys soricoides
TCTTCTTCTTCTTCTTCTTCTTCTTCTTCTTCTTCTTCTTCTTCTTCCTCCTTCTCCTCCTCCTCCTCCTCTTCCTCCTCTTCTTCCTCCTCCTCCTCTTCCTCCTCTTCCTCCTCCTCCTCTTCCTCCTCTTCCTCCTCTTCCTCCTCTTCCTCCTCTTCCTCCTCCTCCTCCTCTTCCTCCTCTTCCTCCTCCTCCTCCTCTTCCTCCTCCTCCTCCTCCTCTTCCTCCTCCTCCTCCTTATCCTCCTTTTCCTCTTCTTCCTCCTTTTCCTTTCTCTCTTTCTTCATTTTTCAAGACAGGTTTTCTCTGTGTAGCCCTGACTATCCTGGAACTTGCTCTATAGACTAGGCAGGCCTTATGGGATTAAAGGTATACACCACCATTCTTGGCTACTTTTTTCTTATCTTGACTTCTATCTTCTCTTCCTGCTCCCTGGCTCAAAGTCAGCTTTTTTTGTCAGGAGTACTGATCTATGGGCTTTTGTTCCCACTTCCTTCAGAGTACAGCCTGCAAAGAAGGACATTCTGTTATCTCCTGCTTCCTAAATACAAAGTCTTCTGTTGCTCCAATTGCCACAATAGATAAAAGTCCAAGGTGAAGGTCAAGTCTGGCTTTCTTCCTTTGTTTCCATCATCTCCTCCTTGCTTGCTGTGCTCTTGTTAACAAATCAGATGCTAGGGCCTTCTATCCAGAACATTGCTCCTTTGGAAGTTACTGCTCTAAGGCTCTGTCTCCCTTCAGTTCTTTGCTCAATGTCATCTAATGTCCCTACCTTATATAATGTTAAACACGGTTTGCCGCCCTCCCCTAATGCTCTTATCCTAGCCATTTCTCCCTATTTTCACACAGAAATTGCAATGTTCTAGAATGTTCCACAGCTTTCATAGTTTTTTTTTTTTTTCTTGTTCTCAGGTTTACCCTCTGCACCTAACATATGGCAGAATTTAACTGCTTTTGGTTTTCTTTTTTAAATTTTTTTATTAGTTATTTTATTTATTTACATTTCAAATGTTATCCCCCTTCCTGGTTTCCCCTCTGCAAACCCCCTATCCTAACTCCTTTCCCTCTGCTTCTATGAGGGTGCTCCCCCATCGATCCACCCACCCACCTCACCATCCTAGCATTCCCCTACACTGGGCCATCAAGCCTTCCCAGGACCAAGGGCTTCCCCTCCCATTGATGCCAGACAAGGCCATCCTCTGCTACATATGCAGCTGGAGCCCTGGGTCCCTCCATGTACATTCTTTGATAGGTGGTTTAGTCCCTGGGAGCTCTGGGGGTCTGGTTGGTTGATATTGTTGTTCTTCCTATGGGGTTGGAAACCCCTTCAGCTCCTCCAGTCCTTCCCCTAACTCCTCCATTGGTTCCCCCATCCCCACCCCCACCCCCACCCCCACCCCTACCCCCACCCCCACCCTGTGCTGCAAGCATCTGCATCTGTATTTGTCAGCCTCTGACAGAGCTTCTCAGGAGACAACTATATCAGGCTCCTTTCAGAAAGCATTTCTTGGCATCATCAATAGTGTCTGGGTTTGGTGGCTGCATATGGGATGGATCCCCAGGTGGGGCAGTCTCTGGGTGGCCTTTCCTTCAGTCTCTGCTCCACTCTTTGTCCCCGTATTTCCTTTAGACAAGAGCAATTCTGGGTTAAAATTTTTGAGAAGGGTGTATGGCCCCATCCCTCAACCTGGGGCCACGCCTGACCTCTGGATATGGTCTCTACAGGTTCTCTCTCCCCTTTGTTGGACATTTCAGCTAATGTCATCCCCATTGGGTCCTGGGAGCCTCTTGCTTTCCTGGTATCTGGGACTTTCTGGTGGCTACCCTCAGTTCCTCATCTCCCATTGCTCCACACTTCTGTTCAATTTCTTGACCCTCTGTACATCTCCCTGTCTCCTCCCACACCTGAACCTGCCCCCCCTTTTCCCTCTCTTACTAAGTGTTTTTCAAATTTGTGATTTAGCTGTTTCTAGGGACACTTTCAACCTCAAGAATTTTCTTATTTAAAGACCCTGTTTTTAAAAATCCTCATCACTTCTTCACATCTCGCCGATCAACCACTTCTCCCACAAGGTGGCAGTCTTTACTTTAAATACAGGCTGTAGTGGTCTCAAATTCAAGAATCAAGCTGGTTCCCAAATCTGCTTGTTTTCTTTGAGCAGAGACAGCTTGACCTGGAGGACCAGCTAGCTGGAAAGTTCATAGACTGTGTATCCCTACCTCTCAAGACAAATGTGTTGAAGGAAGGGTAAGGTTTAGGGCATGGAAGTCTCCCACAAGAGTGGCACATTATAAAGGTAGAATTGTGGTTCTTATGGGAGTGGCAACAGTGACATTCTGATACCCAGTAAAGGCTGTCAATATAAAAGCTGGGTTTACAGACCCGGGAAGACAAACATAGTATGTACTTTCTTGTAAGTGGACATTAGCTGTAAAATAAAGGATAACCATGTTATAAACCACATAGCCAGAGAGGGTAAGTAACAAGGAGGACTCAAGGGGTGATTCATGAATCTCTCTGGGAAGTGGAAATAGAATAGGGATCTAAGGTGAATTGGAGATGGGTAGGTATGGGAACAGGATGAGGTCAAGGAGAAGATGAAGGGAGACAAAACTGGGAAAGACAACTGAAATCGGGGGGGGGTATTTTGGGGGTGAGATAAAAATCTAGTACAATGGAAACTCCTAGGAACCTATGAGGGTGACCCTAGCTAAAACTTCTAGTGGGGGGGGGGGAGATAGAGAACCTGAATCAGTCATCTTATGTAACCAGGCAAGAGGGAATCCAGCCTCAAATCCAGTCTTCGACCTACAGTTTGTCTTGCCTACAAGATGTTCTGGGTAGAGGTGGCATAGAAATTGGGGAGTAGCCAACCAATGACTGGTCCAGCTTGACACCTATGCAATGAGAACGAGCCCATCCCTGATACTACCTGGAGGGCCAGGAACCAAAGGCTAGACGGCCCAGATACTTAGAATAGAACTAGCAAAAAAAAAAAAAAAATCAATAAATGATATTCTGCTATACTTGTGTGCAGGAGAGAGGCTTCATCCAATAGCGGATGGAAACAGATGCAGAGACTCATAGCCAAACATTAGGCACAGTTCAGGGAATCCTGTAGATAAGGGGGACAAAGAATTGTAGGAGTCTGAGGGGACAAGGACACCACAAGGAAACTTACAGAATCAACTAACCTAGGAGCTCACAGAGACTGAACCAGTGATCAGGGAGCCTGCATGGGTCTGACCTAGGCCCTCGGCTTATAATTGTGGTTGTGTAGCTTGGTCTTCTTGGGTCTCCTACCAGTGGGAGCAGGGCCTATCTTTGACTTTTTGGCCTGCTTTGGGGGCCCATTTCCTCCTTCTGGGTCACCTTGTCCAGCCTTAATTTGAGGGGAGGTGCTTAGTCTTATTGCAATTCAATATGCCATGTTTAGCTAATATCCCTGAGAGGGCTGCCCTTTTCTGAAGGGAAATGGAAGAGTAGAAGTGGGGAGGTGGGACAGTACAAGACCTTACCTTTTCCCTCTCTGCTCATGTTATTCTAACATCTAGACATGACTGTTCATTTCTAATCTTGAATGTCTCCTGACATCTAGAATCATGGGTATTTTTTTTTTCCTTCTATAAATGACTCTATTTGAAACATAGGTACATAGTTTGGGTTTTCCTGTGGGAGGCAGCCTTGTCTACAAAGATATCTGGCTCTGGAGCTGGCTAATTGACCTTGGACAGGGCTAAGCTGCTCTGAGCTCTGCTGTCTTTACTTCTAAGAGACATCGAGTCCTCCTCACTGGCCAGTGTGAGCTTTTGATGTAAGCATGAGTCATTGGCATCTTGGGCAGTGTTTGGCTCACTGGAACATTATGGCATGGTCACGACTGTCTGTCCTTTCCTCTGTTGGTGCTTTCCACATTTGACCACCTGGAATCAACCAATGCTGAGTATCTCAGAGGAGAGGGAATGGTAAGAGGTAATGAGTGGTTTGTGATGGTGGGAACAGATCACATGAAGCTCAAGTGTGTTGGCAGGAGCAGAGGGGTAGAAAAGAGAATGCACATGTTGACCTCCAGTCCTGACACATGGGCTAACTTACTCTATGCCAAGACTGTAGGACTCCATTTTGGAAATCAAGGGGAAAAAAATGCCCTCTAAGATTCTTCTTCACCAGAAAAATCTTTGTTCCAGCAAATCAAGAGGCTGACAGAGGGCTCTTGTGAAACTTCTGCCCAGAGTAGACACTCATGAAGGTATCCCAACTATCATGGGCCTTTGGACTCTTTTGTATCCCAAGATTGTTCATTAATGTCTAGAGCAGTGCTTCTCAACTTGTGGTCTCAATCCCTTTGGGAGTGGAACAACCTTTTCACAAGAGTTGCATAGCAGATGTCCTGCATATTAGATATTCATATTATGATTCAAATGAATAGCAAAATTACAGTTATGAGGTAGCAACAAAATCATTTTATGGTTGGGGTCACCACAACATGAGAAACTGTATTAGAGGGGATAGCAGCACTAGGAAGGTTGAGAATCGCTGCTCTAGACCTTAACCCGGGACTACTGGGAGCATCCTATAATTGTGTGGGTTGGGTTTGTTGCTCTCTGCAAGAAGGAAACATTCACAGCAAAGTTTCGTGGAGGGCACGCGTGGCTTCCAGGGAACTTGGGTGATTTAGCTTGAGTTTAAGAGTTTAAGGGGAGACTTTTAAAAGCTAGCTTTACTTGAACAGTGTTATGGAGTTGACAGAATGAGTCTAATTCTGTGATATGAAATCTTGATAAGTTTCTCTCTACTGGGCTGGAAACATGATGAGGGCCTAGGTTTGGATAGTTAAGATGCAGCAATCACTTCTATCCGCCAGGTGTAAGGATGGGTTCACCCTTATTTCTTCATGTTTGTGATTTCTTTCTTTGTCTGTATTCAAATTGTAATCTACTCTTCCTTTATCTGATGTTGGTGTTGTGTAGAATTGCTTTGGTGAATTGAAGAGACTTCAGATGAGGTATGAGGTCACACTGTTTACCCTCTCTGAAGTCAGAGCTGCTTTTCCTTCATCCCTCAGCATCTCCACAAACAACCTGTCCATTTCCTGGAGAGATGGAACTAAAGCAACCAGCCTGCTACCAGTTGACTTATTCTGGAGAGAGATGTTCCCAAGGGAAAGAAAGAAACCAGGAAACTGGCTCAGTCTCCTTGCCATCTGGATGCTAGTGACCAAAACAAAACCTTATTTCTTTAGACACTTAGTAGGATGCCCTTGAGTATATTATACTTAGAGCATCAATTCCAGAAATATATTCAGAATCTGTAAAGTATGACTTTCAGAAAATTCAAACAAAGTGAAGAATTTTGGGAAAATAAAATTGAACCATGTTCTTCTGGCAACATAAAGAATCATGTGGCCTTACCTTCTATTCTGATCCAAAAAGTATGTACCTTATGCAGAAAAGAAAGGGGAACTCAGAGGCCTTAGAAGAGTGCACCAACTGTTTTTTATTTTGTCTGAGATTTTTCATTTCCCTTCTCCTTGACCTTGCTGGCAAAGTCTGGGCCTGGCATCCCTCTGTGTGTGACTTAACAAGGACCTATTTTAAAGTTGGAGAAAAAAGTTCACAGTAAAAGGTCTGCAGTCCTCCTTCCTTACCCAAGATTTCACATCTTCGGGGTTTGGAATGAGAGATGGACACCTAGGCTCACTATTACCTGATTATGTGGTCCTTAACTGGATAACAGATGATGGAGCAGAGATTCTGGAGTGAGAGCCAACATTCATGTCAGGACCAAGAATGTTTGCTCCAATACTTAGTAGTATTTTTCTTTTTATGGTCAAGTACCCCAAGGACAGAAATGGTTTACCCTCATAGCATCCTGGAAATGCAAGACCCCCAGAAAATACACAACGAAAGAATGAAACAACCTACATGCCCATTGATTGGTGACCAAAGTGATAATGTTATACAGTGGGATATTGTTCAGTCTTCAAAGGGGAAGAAATTTAACACATAGTAGGTAGTGGTGTGAATAGGAATGACCCTCATAGGCTCAAATATGTGAATGTTTGGATCCCAGTTGAACCGTTTAGAAATGACTAGGAAGTGTGGTCTTCATGGAGTGGGTTTTAAGGTGTCAAGTCCATGCCAGACTCAGTCTTGCTCTCCCTCTCTTCCTCCTGCTTGCAGATAAGAATGTACATTCTTAGTTACTGCTCCAGAGTGATGCTTGCCCACCTGCCACCATGTTCCCTGCCTCACCCTCTGAAACTCTAAGCAAGTCCCCAATTAAAAGCTTTCTTTCATGTGCTGCTTTGGTCATGATGTAACCTGATCATAGTGGTAGTGACCCTAACTAAGATGCAATACAGCTGAGAACATCATGCTAAGTAAAATCAGCTGTCTATAAAGATTCCAGGTTTGTGAGATACCTAGCATAGTCAAATTGAAGGAACTAGAAAGAATTGTGGTGGCAGGAACTGGGTAGAGGAAGGGTGGGGTGTTAATGCTAATGTGTCACAAAACATCATGACTATTTATCCGTGCACTTAAAAATAGTCAAGATGGGGGTGGAAGGTGTGTCTCAGTGCTACAGCACTTGCCTAGCGTGTGTGATACTGTGAGTTTAATGCCTAGTTCTACAACAACAAAACTACCCAGTACTGTTAGGTGTCTGTAGTCCCAGAACTTATAAATTGTTATTATAACCAAAGTGGGGTTTGCATCTTGATGAGTGCAAACTAAAGACAAGCACAACTGAGAAATAAGATCAGAGAAAGATTTGCTACAAGCAGCAGGTTCGAGAAGAAAAGATAGTACATGCCTTTGGGGGCATACTTAGGTTAAAACTGTGAAGCATGTTTGTAGGATTCCAATGGTGGATGAGAACATTTTGGGGGATACTCAACTTGAATCATAAAGATGGCGGCTCGTAACACTCTGGGCATGCTTAACTTTCTAAAACAAAAAAAAACAGTTTTAGCTGGAAAAGGGAAAGGATACTTAAAGTGTCTTACTGTAGAAGTTTGCCCCTAAAACTTGAATCTTAACAGTATTTTTATTTTGCTACAAGTTAAAAAAATTTCAAATGCATGGAGAAAAATTTAAAAAGTAATATTTAAAAAAAAACCCAAAAAAACAAAATGAAAAAACCAAAAACAGTATTTCCTGGAGCACACAGGAAAAAGACACCCGAGTACCTGGAGATACTACTCTGAGTAAATATGTGGACAGAGGGGAAAGAGGGCTAAGAGGGATCACTCAGTGGAAAGACGGAAGAGAGGGCGGAGCTGAGAGGTTTGTGCTCAGTAGGAACTGGTGGAACTGGATAGAAACTAGAAACAGGCAAATATGAGGAGCCTGTGCAACCACGGGGAGCCATGGTGATGTCTGGGCCCCGGGCTGCTGCCAAGGGCTATGTCTGGTTCTGTGGCACTGCTGCAGCCAGAGTCTGAGCTGTTTTCTGTGGCCATGTGGATGTTGCTGGCCTGGGCTACCATGTTGAGGTCATGTTGACGTACAAGCACTAGACAAGGCTGCCCATGGGAGAGTGGCTCTGGTGGTGTGGATGCTGAAGAGTTGGCCCCAGTAGAATGAGTATGGGAGAGCTGGCCTCGTGTTCTTCACAGCTGCAGCATTCAGAAGAGCAGCCTCACACCTCCTCCCTTGGGCAGCACAGTACACTGGTCCTGATAATGAGAGCAAGGATGAGGGCATGTAAGGAGGAGAGCTGGACCCGTCCCTTGCTTGGCCAAAGTAGGAGTGTTGGTCCCAGTGGTGCAGGCATGGGAGAGCTGGTGAGCTGACCAAGTCAGCTTCCACCTAGGCCCGGATCCAGGAGTCTGAGTTGGCCCACCCGAACACCCACCCCATCTATGAACTTCTGGAGCAAATGAAGAGGCTGGTCCTGCAGATCCAAAGCTGTGGGATCTCCATGGCACAGGGCAACAGCAGGATAACTGAGAGGAGTCCCAGTGGGGATCCAATATCGACGGTGTGACAGAAGCCAGAGGCTTTGAGAAAGACCAATCAACTGCAATGAACATTTGCAAGTAAAGATATGTGGACAGAAGAGTATACTGTGAGATATACCATGACACACCACAACTTCTGCAACAAGATTTTGTTTTCTTTTGGGAGAGAGAAGGTTGCAGGGGTGGAGGGGAAGATGTGTGGGTTTGGGGTACATGGGGTGAAATTCACAAAGGATCCATAAAAATTTTTAGTTTAAAAAGCAGTATGCATAATATATGCAAGATATTTTTGTTATTATCTACAAATTACCAACTCTTCCGAGTCATGTTGAACAATACTACTCCAGTCTCCTCTCCTGAACAGACAACCCTCCTCCAGTTGGTTTCTTGAATCTTTATTATTCCTTGAACTGGAATGTAAGACCTAAGAGAAGCGGGAAGATAATTTGTGAAGGACATGAGTTTCAGCGCTTAAATAAGAGTTTGCTGATGAACACACCGGATGTGTGAACACACCGGATGTGTGAACACACCGGATGTGTGAACACACCGGATGTGTGAACACACCGGATGTGTGAACACACCGGATGTGTGGTAGGGTCTCGATGCTGGATAACTTCTCTTTTCCACCAGACTCTTTTCAAAGTGGAAAATGTTCTCTTCTTCTTCCAGCATCTTCTGTCTCAAGTCCTGCAGATGCTCCAAAGGGGAAAAGTAGAGGAAATTTTTATGACGGTTGGGATTTAGAACAGAGAGTTCTTGAGAAGGCCACTGCATTAATTACTGGGATTAAAACATAAACCCTGAAAGCCAGGGAGCTGCCAAACGTCGATTTTCTCAATTGCTTGTGATGGTACCCTATAAATTTTGATTGACACTAAAGTACATGATGTCATAACTTTTTCTTTTTATGTATGTAAAAGGCATGGAAAGAGAGGGTACTAACGGTTTCCTGGCATAGTTCTCAAAGGCAGGTGCTGGTGAACTTAAGCATCTCTGTCTAGACTTTGGAAAGAAACTCCATCAAACCTGTCACATTTTCATTTGTATCCAAGGATTCCCAACCAGAATCAGGGTCAGAACTGCCTGGGGTGGGGGTGGGGGACTATGAATGCAGACTGAAGATCCCTCCCTCCATTACCAAGTCCACCTGCAGTGACCCTACTTACTTACAGTCTTAGTCGACACCGAGTAATTGGACATATTTATGAGCACAGCATGGCATTTCAGTCTATGTATACACTGTATAATGATCAGAGTGTCAGGCAGCTCTATGGCCTCGGGCACCCATGGCTTCTGAGTGTTGGGAACTTCGGTCCTCTCTACTAGCTATTTGGAAGCATTGCCCTTACTGGGGGCACTAAGAACCTTAAGTGCTTTGATACAAGGTACAGTATAAGGCAGAAAATGCTGTTTGCCTTCATAATTTCTTCTTAGCATTATTAGCTGGGGTCACTTTAATCGCACCGAGCCTCAGCCTCAGGTAATTTCCAACTCACAGGGACGTTGTCCACAGCTGATAGGATGCTGTCAAGAACTGACTGCCTTTGAGTATACCATTCCAGTTGAAGGGTATTTCTGGCTGTTATCTATGTTCCGAAAATATTTTTAAAGACTTTTTAAATGTCTTTCTCTATTTTCTTTCACTATTTTCATTTTAAGTGCATTGATGTTTTGCCTGCATGTATGTCTGTGTGAGTGTGTGGGATCCCCTGGAACTGGAGTTCTAGACTATTGTGAGCTGCCATGTGGGTGCTGGGAATTGAACCTGGGTCCTCTGGAAGAACAGCCAGTACTTTTAACTGCTGAGCTATTTTTTTTCCAGCTCCTAGGATTTATTTTTATTTTATATTTATTTTCTATGTAGGGTTGCTTTGTCTGTATATGTATTCATGCACATGTGTGTGCAGTGTCTGTGGAAGCCAGGTGGAGGTGGTAGCTCTGTAAACTGAACATACAGTTGGAAGCCACCATGAGTCATCTCTCCAGACTCTTCAAAAATATTTTAAAAATCTGTTTTTCATCTTTTATTTTATAGAGATCAAGACTGCAGGAATATACTGAGTACATTCAAAAAAGCATTTGTTTCCAAGAACCCTTGCAACATCACAAGAGAAGACTATGCACCACTTGTGAAATTGGTCACTCAAACCATACCATGTGACAAGGTAACGAGGGCAAGTTATTCCTTTTAAAAATGAGAATAAAAACCAGAGGGAAGCTGTCCCACAACCGACGCTAGGATGCAGAAAGAGAGGAGACCTTGGTATTAGGCATCGTTTGATATGGTTGGTAGGGTCATATTGGTGGTGGGGCTTTGGAGAACTGGTATACCATCACAGTTTAGGACATCTGGGGTAGGAAGGTAAGAGAGTGATGGAGACACAGAGGAAAGATAGAATCTAATGTCAGTTCCATCCTACACAAACAAAACTGACCCAGGCTTTTATAACTATGGAACTTTCCCCTGGCTTCTGATAATAATAGTAAACAGCAATACAATGTGAAGTCCCATTAGAAGAGCGATCTTCTTTCTTACATTCTCTTAGCTCTTCAGAGCCATCCTATAGAGGAACAAACCAGGGATTGCAGGCTTTATTTCACCAGGGGAGTAGCTCAGGTTTGTGGAGTTTAGATGAAAAGAAGTTGCCTATGGATAAGAGGCTTTAGAGTGGCCAGCTGAAATGTAAATAGAAGGGGACTTGGAGTCAGAGAAGCCCGGCGTTCAGTCCTTTGAGTACTTGGAAAGGTCTACCACAGGTACAACTCTTACAAAGCCTGTGTTAAAAACAAAATTTGACGAGTCTGAAACTAAGTGAAGCCTCCAAACACACTCACAGTTGCCTCCTCTCATCCCGTGGTTAGTGAGCTGGAGATTTCTGTGGCTGTCTCCCCAGGAGTATTAGTACAGACAGTGCTCTGAACAGAGGAGGTGGGTGGTGGACACTAACAAAACTGACTTTTTCTTAGTGCATGTCATTTACTCTGATGGTTTCTACGTTTATATATATGTATCTAAGGTGTGTGTGCATATGTGTGTGTACGTATGCATGTATATATGTATGTATGTATGTATGTGTGTATTATAGTGCTGGGGATGGAACCCAGAGCCTCCTGTGTGTTAGCACACAATCTACTGCTAAGCTACATCTCTAGCCCTTCGGTTTATTTTTGGACCTACTAAATTGTGGTTTTGTTCTTTCTCAGACTCTCTTTTGGAGCAAATCCAGACCCCTGGCCCATCAGTACACTTGGATCCAAAGGAAGATGTTCACCCTGGAGGACACCCTGCTGGGCTACATTGCTGATGATCTTAGGTGGTGTGGAGACCCCAGTACTTCTGGTAAGGATCTGAACCACCTGGAATGGCCCAGAGTGAATGGGAAGGGAGCTTTGAGCTGAGCAAGGGAACTTGAAAAGTCAATAGGCATATGCTCTAATGTCATCAGTGACCTTAAGTTGGGCAAAACATAAAAAAATCACTGTCCTCTTGAAATATCAGCTTTGGGGTTTAGGGTTGGTCTCTGAGGGATAGGTGTACATGTAGAGGAAATATCACCACAAGAGGGGAAGCAAGAGAGAGTGAAAAAAAAGCCAAAGTCATTTATTACTCCGTTTTGTGATAGCCAATCCAGTCCAATTAGCTCTAATACAGTCTGGAGAAAAATAACCCAATCTCCCAAGAAAGTCTTTAATCCACTCATGGAGGTAATTTCCCTCATGAGCCCAACTCCCATATAGGACCCATCAACAAAACACATTGCAATAGACAATTAAGCTTAATGTGAGCATTGGTGAGGCACACTGCATCAAACCATTGTGTTACTTATAAGGCTGTTGAGGTAAGACATCCCCAAGTCCAGTTTCTTCCTCACTTGTGCTCTCTACCTCCTTCCTGTTCTCCCCTTTCCCTGCCTCTTCCACTTTTCTCTTCTCCCCTCCTCCCTCTCCACTTCTTCTTTCTCTTCCTCGTTTTTGGCAAGAAATCTCCTCCTTAACCTTTATATATATGTATGTATGTATTCTTGAACATAACTCGAAGTCATTTTTTAATTTTTTTGAAATTGAAATTATTTATCTATTTAGTGTATATAGTAATAATATTTGGATATAAATAGACACAGTGAACTGACTGTTATATGTGAGCTATTTAACATGGACATCTTTGGGTACCATTGTTAAGTGATCTCTTTCTTTCCCCTTCATAGCCAGTGATGATCCGTTTGCCTAGAAAGCCATCTGTGTATCTCCCCTCACACTGCCTTCGTCTAGCACACTAACACCCTCTCCTTCCTGTTGGGAATGCTACAGTGTTTTAGTGGGCACTCCTTACCCTCCTAGGTCAGTCTCTATCTGATACCATTAAGTTTTTCTTAGAGTGAAAATGTGATTATTTCTATCTCCCTCTAAAACCTAACACTGTCTCTTTTGCTAATGGTCTAAAGACCTGACCTCAGGCTTTCAGATGCCTCATCTTCTCATCCCCATCTCCATCCCCTTTTTTGACCAAAGCTCATCATGACTCTGCCTCTACACATGACATCTGCATAAGGTGCCCTTCACTTTACAGTCTGTCTGAAGACAATGATTCTTCTTCAAAGCAAATTTCAACCTGAATTTTTTTTTTCTGGTAATAGTGCACATCCAAAGTTAATCTATCTCTAATTATTTGACTTCACTACATCACATGCCCTGTGAGGTGGGGCCCCATCTGATTCAACCCTCTATCCCAGAACCTAACTCTCAGTAAATGTCAGTAAATGTTTGTATATATATGTATGTATTTTAAGGCAGATAACCTTGAGATAGTGTCATAGAAACCATGTCAACTCTCTATACTTTGCACCACACTGAGGGCTGAGCCTGTTTTGATAGGGTTGGCTATAAAGAGCCTGAGACCACCTGAGCCCCCAAATTTATGTAGGTTGAGAAGGAAACTCTCCATAAGAAAGAATTGCCAGGAATCGGGGGAATGTCTGGGGAAAGTGTCTTCTTCCCGAAAAGGCCTGGCCTTCTCTCTAAGTGTTTCTGGACTCCAGGGGAGTGACAGGGGCCAGTGTCTTTAGGGTGTACTTTTGTGGCCATTTCCCAGAATGGTGAGTCAAAACCCATCACAGTGTTCCTGTCTGGGATCTGGACGGGGAGGTAAGGAGTTGGAAGGAATTCAGGGGACACTTAGTTAAATTGGGTTGAGCCATGTCCGTTCTCCAGGCTCTATCTTGGCGAAGATGCTGTTGGAAAGCGCTCCCACCGGGATTGGACAGCCAAGAACGGAGCCCAAAGGCACATTTCCTTTTCCACTTTAACTGTTTTCTATAAATAATGTGTTTTAGATATGAACTATGACTCTTGCCCACATTGGAGTGAAAACTGTCCCAACAACCCTATTACTGTGTTCTGGAATGTGATTTCCCAAAAGGTAAGTCCCAAACAGTTACATTCTAGGGTTTTGGCTGAAGATACTGTTTAGTCCATGACTGGTTGATAGTTGATCCTTTTGGGGGTGGGGCACAGATCCTTTTAGGTGTGAAAGTGTGAAAGAAAAGCATGCCAGAAGATTTTTCCATACAACTTCAGAACACCTACAAAGGCTTTGGGAGCTCAGGGGAAGAATCCCTATACCCAATGAGGGGATAACATTCATTGGCTGTGTCTACCAGGATGCTAGGCTTGGCTTAGTCCTGGGTCAGGTATTGAATTGATTTCTGGAACAGTCTTAATAATCTGCATTTATAGACCACTTAATATATGTCCAACTCTTTGCAGGAGTTAAGAACTCTTTCCTCACAGCAACCATATGAGACACAAGCAATATCCTGCCTACTTCTTAAAATCTTTTTAAAAACTTACTTACCTTTATTTTATATGCATTTGTGTTTTGCCTGCATATATGTCTATGTAAGAGTGTCAGATCTTAGAGTTACAAACATATACGAGCTGCCATATGGGTACTGGGATTTGAACCTGTGTCCTCTGGAAGATCTGTCAGTGCCCTTAACAGCCAAACCATCTTTCCAACCCCTAAAACCAATTTTCTTAGACATTCTGATTATTATTTCCTCATATCATCATCAAATGGAAATCAACATATACCTATTCTAGATAGTTATTGCTGCATCAAATAAAATACCACTATCTTGTTAAGTAATGGAACCCAACTATGCAACAAATGTTTGTTGAAGACTTACTGCATGTTTTGAAAATTCAAAGACACTGCATATTTTTGTTTGCTTGCTTTTACAGAGAATGTTTTCCATTAATGTTATAACTTTGGGATATGCTTTACAGCCACATCATCTCTGAAACCTTCTACAGCAGTTCATGTTTTACATAAACTAAGTACTTTCTTGTACCCCATCTCAGCCTTTGGCACTAAGAGTTCAATGGTGAAGGTGATTGAGGGTGCCCTGGCTTCTGAGACACTGTGTACCTGCACCTTGATCTTTTCTAAGATCTCTTTGACAAAGACAAAAAAAACCTAATCCCTCTCTTTGACAATAAGAATAGTTCTTTTTACAGGTTTGAATCCCCAGATCACCTTGCTGCTAAGTTGTGTGACCTTGAGGCCAATGGAGCCAATGTTTACCTTGTGTCAGAGGACTCATGAGAATTCTCCTTTGTAGGGTCCAGGACTCTTCTGAGTCAATGCCTAATGATTATTCATAAGGATTAGGACTAGTTCCCTCCATGGCTACACAAGCACCACAGATAATTCAGCTCTGAATCTATCCATAGTGTAGAAGTCACCTGAAGAATAAAGTCCAGGTTCCCCAACAAAGTACATGGCCATCTATGAACTGATTATTCAATATCCACTGCAATTTCCCCCACAAACTACTGTTCTCTGAAGCCAAGGGCCCCTTCTAGTCACAGATTCACCAGTGGAGTCCTGCCTAGTCTTTGGGACATGGGTTCTGTCCCATGTATGGCACTTTCTTGTTCTTTCCTGGTCTCTAGTACAGAGTGTAGTTCTTCCTTTCTTCTGCCATCATTTTCATCCCTAAATTTTTACTGAGTAAAACCTACCCTGTGCTATGCACTGGGTATAAAGCACTGAGAGTTCTAGAAGCACATGAGAATACAAGCTCTTTGTTCTCACAAAGCTCTGGATAAAGCTGTTCAACCCACCATTACAATGAAATGTCATTAGGTAATGTGCACAGGTGTCATGGAAGAAGACCCAAGTCCCAGAAGCCTGACTCCAAAGGAAGATGGACAGTACTTTGTTGATATGGTGTCCTCCAGTGCTTAGCAGATCTTCCAGCTGAAAGTTGGTTGCGTAATGAAATGAAACTCCTTGCTCGACCATGTTCATTTGTTCAAGCATCCCCACTTTGTACCCTTTTAGAACCTCTGGATCACTGCCTCTTACCTGGACTTCCCTTTCTACAGTGTTCCACCTCCTTAACCACTAAATTGTCCTCCTTGCTTCTGCTAAATAAGATGTAGCATATACAGTACATGACACCAAGAGAGTTCTTTCATTCATGCAGATTGCCATGGCTGCATCAAGAACTCATACAAAATAAATTCTTCCAATGGCTTAAACTATTGGATAGATTCACCATTTTTGTACTAGAACTATGGAGGTTATTCTATCTCCCTCTCTAGTTAATACTAAGTGCTCTTTGGATGGAATTGCTGGAGAATAATAGTGAACTTCTTTTTCCTCTTCCTTTTCCTCCTCCTCCTTCTCTTCTTCTTCCTCCTCTTCCTCTTCCTCTTCTTCTTCTTTTTCTTCTTCTTCTTCTTCCTCCTCCTCCTCCTCCTTCTCCTCCTCCTCCTCTTCTTCTTTTTCCTCTTCTTCTTGGTTTTGGTTTTGGTTTTTTTGACAGGGCTTCTCTGTATAGCTTTGGCTGTCCTGGACCTCATTTTGTAGACCAGGCTGACCTCAAACTAGCAGAGATCTATCCACCTGCCTTTGCCTCCCATGTGCTGGGATCAAAGATACATGTTATCACTCAGCCTGGCTGATGGACTTCTCTTTTAAGTTTGCAGAAGATGCCTGTGGTGTGGTCCACGTGATGCTCAATGGGTCCCTCAGTGAGCCGTTTTGCAAAAACAGGTACTCATTTCCTTTCTTTGTGCAAGGGTTAATTATCACAGTTACCATAGTCTCCTATTGGGCATGGCATTTCTAGAAAGGATGTGCTTTTCATGTTTCAGATCAGTCCTGAAGAGCTAAGCTTTTAAAAGGGTAACGCTTATGTATTCTCGTCTTTCTGGGTCAATGTTTAGTCTGGTTCGTCTAAGATCCTCTAAAGTTCCTCAAGGCCATTGCAGGTTTCCGGTCATTGCCCTGGACTTTTTAAGGCCTCTCATAATTTTCTCAGCTTTCTTCCCCCTGGCATTCTGTGTTCTCACTTCATTGATACTGTCTACCCTGTCTCTACCCATCTCTCTGTTTGCATCCTCACCACTCAGGAGTAATGGCTCTCCTCTGCGAAAAGCAGGAATCCCATATCAGCAGTATAGTATATCATTGGGATGTCAGAAACCATGCTGAGTTCTGATCTTCCTCCTCTTCTGGCAGCATTGCCAGCAAAGCCCTATAGTGGTTTATGGATGAGGACACATACTATGTGTGACCTTGGGCAGGCATCTAGCCTCTGTGAGTACCTGTATACATAAGTGATAGGTTGAGGATGCAATAGAGATAAACTAAGATAAAGTGTGAACAGTGCTGTGTTCCAAGCCTGTTGAGAACTACCCAGTACATATTAGCTATTATTTTTTTCATTTAATCCTCGGGGCTGAGTTGGCCCACACTCAAGCCTCTCTTCTCTGGCCTCTTCCTTCTTGTCTTAGTTTCTATCATGACCATGGTCTTGTTCTCTAATCTTTCTCTGATAATCACACATCTGAAAATGAGAATACATATTCATTTTTCTCTGGGCACTGTAGATACCCCCAATTAATTGCTCCTTTCTTCTGCTTTAGTATTTAATCTTACAAAGCCACATTAAACCTTTTGTCTTCTTCTGGCCCTCTTTTTCTGTGGGCTTTGGGTGAAAGTGCTAGTGTTCAAAATCTCACCATCTGATATTTGAGACCCAAATCCTTGTCTCAGGAGGGGTAGCTGTCCACACTAACAAGGAAGAACCTAGAAAGATGTTGCTGAATGAAGATTCTCTGTTTCTAACTATCTCTCTGGTAATGCTACTCTTTGATCAATAAGTATTTTTTAGTGTATCAATCAGCACTGATGTATCGTTAAAAGTCTTATCTTGAAAATCTAGTGACCAAGAGTCATGTTGAATGAGGAACAGTGGGAAGCAAGGTAGGTTCTGCTCAATAGTATCCAGTAGGCTGGATTGTAACAGGAGATATGGATGCCCTGCACTTTGGCTTGAAGTCAGTGACGTTATTTATCTCTTCTGTTTTAGCACCTTTGGAAGTGTGGAAGTCATTAGTTTGGACCCAAATAAGGTTCATAAACTACAGGCCTGGGTGATACATGACATCGAAGGAGCTTCCAGGTATGTTACTGCTTTGTAGTGGAGTGATTGATCATCTATGAATCAGCCTGCAGAAGGAATCCAAGGTCATAGGAGCACTCTGGGAACAGGCTGGCTTTGCAAATGAATGGAGCTTACACACTTAGCCCTCCTTATAGTCTCTTCATTCTGTCTCCACAAAGGACAGTGACTGCTTCTCACCTTTGTTCCTCCTGACCTGAGAAGCCCCAGAGGTGGATGTCTGCCTCACCTCTACTCAATGCTGCTCCAAGGAGCAGAGGAAGTAAGAGACTCAGAGAGTGTATGAAAGATCTTATTATTTGATTTTTTCTTCCCTAGTAACTCATGTTCGAGCTCCTCCCTAAATGAGCTGAAGGTGATTGTGCAGGGAAAAAAAATGACATTTGCCTGCCAGGATAACTACAGGTAACTGATGTCTTGGGAACAAAACAGCTGTGTGCACTGAGAGGGCTTTAGGGATGCTCTCAGACCTTGGTGGTGCGCTCACTGGTATGACACATGATGATCTCTGCCCTGCCACCAAGCCTAGCTTGTTTCTCTAGCCAATGGCTTAAATCTGGCTGTCTTCCCTCCATCCCCTTCCTCCTTGCCTGCCAGCATAGGCAGTGGGTTGCCTCAGCAGCTGACTGGTCCCCCAGAGAACAAATTTCTTTCCTGCTTTCCTGCTGTATTTCAGGGGAGCAGAAATACGTTTTGCCAAGACCTTTCTCCCAAGTTTTAAAATCCCATGACTGGCTATAAATTTGCTTGTGAATGCTCTTAGCTAGATTCAGATGTAAGTACCTAATATTTGGCAAATTTCCACATGACAGTCTAACAAGATTTATCTTTTCTATATCAAAAGCAAAACTGATGTAAATAAATTCTTAAAGAAAATTCACCATTAACCTATGGACAGGTATATTGTCTTTAAAGTCACATTTAACTTTAAAATGTCAGGACTCCCTCATCGTTTTTAACTATATTGTGGCCAATGATACAGGCAGAGACATTTCCCTCTACAGAGAAGCACTTTTGGAGCTTTTCCTATGAGAAATAGCTTCCAACAAGAAGAAAGGAGAGAGAGAGACTTCATGGCATATGTATAAGCTGAAGAGATGGGATATTTTTCAGTCTCTTCATGTCACCTACCACATCTCAAAGACAGGCGTAAAAGATGGATGGCTCATTTCCCAGATGACCCACCATTTCCCAAATTTCCCACCAATCAGCTGTCTGTTTGTTAGAAACCTCCAAAACAAAACACAAACACAAAAACAAACAAAAAACTGTCAACATGCAGCAGTTAAATGCAAAAACAGAAGAAAAGACCAACCATAAGAGAAACTCTCTAGGCAGCTGACTAGGCTAAGTCACACAAAGATATTTTGCATGAAAAAGAAGTACTGGAATACAAGGAGAAAGTTGAGGAATGTAGACCATGTGTTTTCATTTGCTCACTTTTATGAAAATGGCAGTCTTTTTAATTTACAAGTTAAATACTTACCTAAAGCTTGCTTTGTGTAGAGGGAGCATGGTCCTCTGACAGTGATGTCCAACCTTCTTGAGAAAGGTCCCTGAGTTCTTTCTTTCTTTCTTTTCTTTCTTTTTTTTAAGATTTATTTATTTATTTTATGTATATGAGTACACTGTAGCTGTCTTCAGACATACCAGAAGAGGTCATCAGATCCCATTGCAGATGGTTGTAAGCCACCATGTGGTTGCTGGGAATTGAACTCAGGACCTCTAGAAGAGCAGTCATTGCTCTTCAGCACTGAGCCATCTCTCCAGCCCTGGTCCCTGAGTTCTTTGCTGTCTCATGCTTTCATTCAGAAGTCACCAGGAAGCTTCTGATCTGAAAAATGAAGAATCCTCATGAAGGAACTGTGTGGGCCTGGTCCCAGGGGCCATATCTGCTGTCTTCTGATCATCAGCTGTCATATACTTGTGACACATTTGAGACAGTTGTTTGTTTTTACCTCCACATATTACTGTTGTACACCCCCCTTGGTATTTATTTCTATGATCTTACAAGTAAACTGCAACTAACTTGGGACATGCTTTCAAGTTATTTACTCCTGGGTTAGGCCTTTCTCAGTGTTGTCTATGAGCTCAGACATGTGTAGGTGCTCAGTGGTTAATCTTTGGTTGCCATGGAGGGTCTCCTTTCATGGAAGAGTTGGACCATAGGTACGTCATTCAGTATCTTTCCTCTTAAAATTTTTGTCACATTTATATTTATTTATTTACTGTGGGTATATGTATGTGCACATGTGCTCACATCTTGCCAGTCCTCAACTCGTCTCTGACTTCCTTTCTTACTTCTCTCCCATAGGCCTGTCAGGTTTCTTCAGTGTGTGAAGAATCCTGAGCATTCATCGTGTAGACTTAATATGTGAAGGACTTGGCTCTTAGACCACACCCCCGTAGTGTGCGTTGAGATGGAAGATTCAGAAGCAATGCTGGGAGAAAGCTGCAGCTGTCAGTGCAAGGCTTCTACTACAAACTTCCCAATACATTATGACAAAAATGACACTATCAACGTAGTGCTTACTATGTACTACTAATATTCAAGAAAAAATTACTCCATAAACCAGAGTTAAGCCTCTATATTGTTATTTTGGTCTAACTTTCTCATGTGGTGCTTCTATATTGTTTATATATTCTTAGCATCCTTTCTTCCTCTCTTTTAATGAGGTTCTCTCTCTCTCTCTCTCTCTCTCTCTCTCTCTCGGGTTGAGAATCAAACCTGAGCACTTTCACACATGGTGGATAAAGCCTATTACCCAGGAGTCAAATCCTCAGCACAGTTGGTAACATTTTTATTGAAAAAATAAAATGTCTTTGTCCCATTGGACAAGGAAAATCAAATGTCAACTTTATCAAAATGAATGACCTTATTTTATTTTTTATGTTTTTGCATTCTTCCCACAAATATTCAAACGATAAACCTGAGGGTCATTGGGGTCATTATAGGGAAGGTGCTCTGTGGGAACGACCCACATGCCTTGTGCTTTAATCTTTACCCATCCAACATGGTCCTGATAACTCTGAGTATTATTTTCCTTTTTTTTTTTTTTTAACATGAGAAAGTGGGTTTACAGAGATAATTGATTTTCCTAAAGTCACATTCTTAGGATCATGGTTACATCTGAAATAAAATCAGTTCTGTCAAAGTCTACAACATATGATTTTTTTTTCTTTTCTGAGCTTTTACTGCTGAACTGATAGTAGCCTGTGTTATTGTCTAGCAAATGCTATTATTCAGAATCTGAAATGTGATCTTTATGGGAGATCTCAAAACTAATTACTTTTACCCTCTTTCTCTTCTGCCTCGTTCTTGGTGTCTTTTGTAGGTTGTCAGGAGTTAGCACATAGCTGATATTGGCAATTTATGTTTTCTATCCATTTTTCTTAGATCAGTCTTGCTTTGAATCACTAATTTTGTAGTTATTTTCTTGTTGTTGTCTTTTTCAAAGCTCCAATCTTTAGCTTTCCTCATTTATTTATTTAATTGAGCTTTTGTCTTTATTTTTAGAAACATAGAAATTTCTTCTAGCCACCTTGAATATCTTCATTCAGCCTTTAGAGACAAATGCTTAGACCATTTATATTTCAGCCTGTTTTCTACACATGGATTTTAGGACTCTAGGTTTCCCCCTGAGCTCTGCTTTTACTGTAACACTGAATTTCTGTATGCCTTTACTGGTTAATTAACATTCAGTTCAAAATAATTCCTGATTTTATTGTTATTTAGAAATGTGATATTTACTTTTCAACATCTGGAGAATTTTTTAGTTTGTTTTTTTTTTTTAATGTCTTTGGTGAGTATTAATAAACTAAATTGAGACAGCTCCAAAGAATTTGCTTGGTTTATTGAAAACAGCATAAATGTTGGAGCCAGGTGCTTCTGTGTTCATGTTTTGACACCATTTTGTGAATTTGAACAATATCTGTGAGCAAGTCCAGTGGTTTGCGGCACGAGACAGCTGAGCCAACGCACCAGGAAGAAGGGGATTTGTTAACTTCCGGCAATTTGCCTATACCTATACATTCTTCATGAAGCAGTACAGTTTATCAAAAGTATGCGCGTGGTAAGCTGGAACATCAATGGGGTCCGGAGACACCTGCAAGGTCTGGAATGCAAGATACCCAGCAATTGTCCCACGGCCTTGAGACACAGTTTCAAGGAGCTGGATGCAAACATTGTCTGTCTCCAGGAGACCAAAGTGAGCAGAGATGCTCTGACAGAGGCCCTGGTTCTTGTTGAGGGCTATAACTCCTATTTCAGCTTCAGCCACAGCCGGAGTGGCTATTCTGATGTAGCTACTTTCTGTAAGGACACTGCTACACCAGTGGCTGCTGAAGAAGGCCTGAGTGGTCAGTTTGCCACCCTGAATGGGCATGTTGGTTGCTATGGAAACATGGACGAGTTCACCCAAGAGCAGCTCCCGACTCTGGATAGCGAGGGCCGGGCTGTCCTTACACAGCACAAGATCAGCACACAGGAAGGGAAGGAGAAGCCTTTGACCCTGATCAATGTGTACTGCCCACATGCGGATCCTGGGAAGCCTGAGAGGCTGACCTTTAAGATGCATTTCTATCGCCTGCTGCAGATCCCAGCAGAAGCACTCCTGGCAGCCGGCAGTCATGTGATAATCCTGGGGGACTTGAATACAGCCCACTGTCCCATTGACCACTGTGATGCAGGCAGTTTGGAGTGCTTTGAAGAAGACCTGGGACGTAAGTGGATGGACGGCTTGCTTAGTAACCTGGAATACCAGGCTGGGTCCCATATAGGGCCTTTCATAGACAGCTACCGCTATTTCTACCCAAAACAGGAGAGTGTCTTCACCTGCTGGTCAGTGATCAGTGATGCACGCAGTCTCAACTATGGTACCCGACTTGACTACATACTAGGAGATAGGACTCTAATTATAGACACTTTCCAAAATGCCTTCCTGCTCCCTGAGGTGATGGGCTCTGACCACTGCCCTGTGGGAGCTGTCTTGAATGTGCCCTGTGAGCCAGCGAAACAGTGCCCAGCTCTGTGCACCCGTTTTCTCCCCGAGTTTGCAGGTACCCAGCTCAAGATTCTGGGCTTCTTAGTCCCTTGTGAACAAGAACCTATGTGGGGGCAATCAGTTCTACAGACCAGCAAACAAATCCAGCTAGAGAAACAGCGAAAAGTCCAAGCCCACAGGAACTCAGCCAGACCTCAAAAGCATCAGGATGGTTCCAGAAGACACCAGAAAAACCTGATGAGTTATTTTCAGCCTTCTGTTAGCCTTTCCCAGACTTCTCCTGATGTGGAACTACCTAAGCTGCCTCTGGTGTGTACTCTTGTAAACCCAACGACTCTGGAAGGGGATATGATAGCCACAAAGACAGATAAGCAGGCCAAGGGTTCTGAGGCCAGAGATGAGAAGGAGGCACTGGCCTCATTCTGGAAGTCTGTGCTGGGTGGACCGTCATCCATGCCCCTCTGCAGAGGCCACAAGGAGCCATGTGTGATTTGGACTGTGAAAAAACCAGGACCCAACCTGGGCCGCCATTTCTACACATGTGCCAAGCCACAAGGCCCTCCAAATGACGCTTCATCAAGCTGCAACTTCTTCCTGTGGAGCAAGCCCAGGTGAACCAACCGAGGCCTAGTGATGTCTAGCCTGGTCACCCCTACACAGGGTCAGATGCCAGGTCTCTACCTCCTAAGTTGCCTTCTCCCCTGAGGCTTTCTTCCTTCCTTTCTTCTGCTTCCTCTTCCCTTTCCCTGCCCTAGCTTCCCCTGAGACATTCTTCTCACACTTTCCTTTCTTCTTCTTGTCTACACAGGAACTAGCTGCCAGGAAGTTGTAATTTTAAACCCCTGATGCCTGAAATGGACAATGCATTTATTCATAAGCAAAGTCTCTTTGTTTCAGTGTTTTTAATAAAAAAACAAAATTTTGGGGTTTGAGAATCACACAATAACATGTCTGTTCTCTGTGATGAAAATTCGCCTGTACTCCTCTTAGGATGTGATACAGTGACATAAAAAATACATGGTTCTTGCTAAGTGACACAAATGTGAGACAGCACTTAGAAGCTTGATGCAAACAGTAGACTTAAAGAGAAGAGGTCTATCAATTATTGCACCTGGCACTCCACACAGCATCGCCTTCAGTCACCTCCACTGCTACAACAGAATGCAACTTTGGGTACATATAACTTTTCTAAATGCTATTTAGATTTTATAAATTCTCCAGGAGGGCAAGAAACAGATTTGGGAGTTACCCAGGCAAAACTAACATCACCAGGTACTACTACACTGACTGGTAAGGTGCAAGAGTCTTTGATTACCCTCTAGATAGCAGACTATCCTTCTATGCTAGAACAGTCATGGCTATTTCTGGGAATAAAATTTACAGAAGTGGATGGCAGGTGCTGGGTGGATCCTGATGCTTGCTTGCTATATCTTTCTCACAGCTATGCCTGATGTGAAGGCTTGATATAAATAACTGCTTAGAGCAGGCTCTGGTTCCCTCCTTTTAAAAAGGGGAGTCACAGTAATTCTCACTGTCATGGTCAGCTTTAACTGTCAACTTATCACAGCCTATAGTATGTACATGATATATGCATACACATAAAGTATAGTCATATGAGAGAGGAAAGAGCCTTAGTTGAGGAGCTTCATAGATAGAATTGGCCTGTGGGTCTTTCTGTGGGGATTGTCTTGGTCGGTAATTGATGTAATAGGATCTAACCCACTGTGGGCAGCACCATTCCCTAGCCAGGTGGTCTTAAACTGCATAAAAAGCTAACTTACCCTAAGCCTGTCTAAAGCATGCAAGCAGTGTCCTCTGTGTTTCCTGCCACACTTCTTTGCCTATGAAATGATTTCCTTGGTTGAAGGTAATGGTGTATGGACTAGCAAGCAAACCAGCTTTCAAGTTCCTGTCTCCAGCTCCTGCCTGGACTTCCTTCAGTGATGGACTATAACCTGGAGTTACAAACTAATATACACATCTCTTTCTCCTAGGTTGTCTTAGGTCAGAGTATTTTATCACAGCAACAAAACAGAGATTAGAACACCTGCCTGTTGCATAGTTTTGAGCATTTTATAAGAAGAAAGGAAATGTAAAATTCATATAAAACTGCTCAACATCTGCAAAACTACCAACGCTGGTTTTTAGAAGGGTGTTATGTTTGTTCTGGAGAAAATCCCTGACAAGCTTGGATTAGAAGCTGAAACCTTGGGACCTTGAAGGGTGAGGTGGCAGTAAAAAAGAGTGACTTGCTCTCTTACCCACCAGGACCTATAATCTTTTAACTAGCTTTGAATCAACTTAAGTGGTTAATCCTTTCCCACCCAAAGTAAAAATATCCAGCTACCACTTGAGAACAGAGTTAGCTCCATCTCAAGTGAGATTCCCTCCAAATCTCTGACCAAGACAAAGATGGAACTCTCCAGCCCCGTGTCTAAGACTTTGAGATCTATTATTTTCACTCTTTGAGCCAACTCATTTCACAGCCTGCCTTGGTATTGCCAACCCAGTCTTTGCTTTTCAGAGTGTGGTTACCACACTGACATTAAAGGTCAGGTCAGCAGCTCACCTTGATAGAATGAGAAATCTTCCCACCCTTTTCTTGAATGTCAAGAAGGGTAACTGAGACCAGTGGTGACAAGTGAGGGATTCTGGTGGCCCTCCCCTTATCCCCTGCCACATTTTCTTCTTCCTTGATTGATCATCTCACTTCTTCAACGCTTACTCCCTTTGTTATCCCTCAGCACACCATGCTCTCTGCCAGACATTCTTGTCTGTGAAAGTCACTGGTCAAATAAGGCCAGGTTTGGATTCCATTGCTTCTGTATTATGTGACCTTGGTCAATGTACTTAGCTTCTCTAGTTTGGCTTCTTTAAACAGAAGATGATGTACATTGCAGGCCATAATAACTGGAAAATGGCTGCTTTGATTGTCCTTGTGTTCAAGAGTATCTTCTGTCTTGCAGGGTGGAAAATAAGGGTGAGAGTGAGAAGAGAGGCAGTAGGGGGCAGCAGAGAACGCTGTGGAGGGTTGCTTCAGTGTTAGGGTGGAGGATTCTGATACTTCCACTCCACAGCCTCAAAGCTTTTCCCATTCACTGTCAAATTGTACAGTGCCTAGCTTGAAAGATTTCTGGGATCTGAATAAGAGATAATAAAGACAGGTAATAAATGTAAAACTTATAATCACTGGCTAATGTCAAAAATAATTTACGTTTCTCTTATGTTAAAAATCTCCAAAGCCCCCCCAACCCCCCAAAAAAGAGCTGGGCAGTGGTGGCACACGCCTTTAATCCCAGCACTTGGGAGGCAGAGGCAGGTGGATTTCTGAGTTCGAGGCCAGACTGGTCTACAGAGTGAGTTCCAGGACAGCCAGGGCTACACAGGGAAACCCTGTCTGGAAAACAAACCAAACCAACCAAACAAACAAACAAAAATCTCCAAAGCCAGCGATTTGGGGCAGGTAGGATCCTCCCAAGCCCAGATGCCTACTGCACCACTACAGGGTTGTCCTCTACTTTCATGGTCCAGAATGGCTTTTCAAGAATCACATCTGTGATCCAGGAAGCAGGAAGGAGGGGAGAGGAGGACAGAGAACGGGAGAATAAGTCTGCCTTGTCTCTTAGGACGCTTCTATCTAGAAAGGTTCATAGAACACTTTTAACTGACACCATTCACTAAAACTTGTGTAGATCACCCAGCCACAGAAAAGGCTTTGTTTTGAACTAGATAAACATGCCATCATTTTAAATGGAGGTAAGATGGGTGTCTCAAAACAGCTAAGTTGACAGGCTCATGACTACTATTAACTCACTACTCAGTAAATATACACAAATGCCCTTTAGCATCATTATTCTACCCGAGTCCATGCTCTTGGCTCATCTGGGGACTGACAGAAAGAACTGGGGTCAAGACATGGTTGAATATATGAATTCAAGACCAGCCTGGACAACATAGAAAGATGGGTCTCAAAACAAAACAAAAACAAAACTCCAAAGAACAATAAAGCCCTAGAAGGGTTAATAAGTGTATTCTTAGAATATCCAAGGCCTGGGTTTGATCCTAAGCACATCAATGAATAGATAGATAGATAGACAGATAGATAGATAGAGATGATAGATGATAAAATAGAGATAGCACCATGAATGACTTCCCTAGGAGGACTTTGATATCAATGTCCTTGTTCTCAGTTCTTCTGTTTATAAGGCAAGGTGCACCCTACAAGCCATCCACACAAAGAAGTCACCCAGACATTTTTAAATTATTTGAAGGAACAGTACAATTTTGTTGTTTCTATAATCTGGGAGATATACTCTTTATGATGACATATATAGAAGATATTTAGCTTGGTCTTCATGTGGGTCTCTTAACAATTGGAGTAGGGTCTGTTTTTGACTCAGACTGTTGCCTGCCCTTGGATCCACTTCCTCTAGCTGGGCTGCCTTGTCTGACCTTAGTGGGAGAGGATGTGCTTAGTCTTGATGTGATTTGATATACCAGAGAGGGTTGGTATGGTAGGTGGGGGGGTTCACCTTTGCTGAAGGGGAGGGGGGCAAGGGAAGGGGGTGGTAAGATGGTACTGAGAGGAGAGAGGGGGCTGCAATTAGGATGTAAAATGAATGAATGAATGAAAAAACATCCTCATGTTTCAAACCATGGGTGGATGATCAGGTTTCTCACAGTAGCATCCCATGTAAGCCACAACTGGAGCAATCTAATAGAAAACATCGTACTAAAGACAAGGTCACCAACTGTCCCCATTTCTTCAGGACAGTTGTATTTTAGCACAGATAGTCCCATATTTAGAGATCACTCTCATTCAAGTGGAACAGTTGGTTGCTTAACTTGAAGGCAGAGCTTGGTGTAAATTTCTCATTAATTAGTTGTGGGAATCTGAGGGTGTCACCTGGTTTCTCAGAAAGTGCCACCTCTCTCCCAGAGCTGTCGTGAAAGTCACATGTAACTTCTGGGCTTGAAGATGAGTTTGTGGTAAAAGTCACACTTACTAGTGGCCTTCTGCTATCAAGAAAGGCCACGATTCCTGGGACTGTGCTAGTCCATCACTCAGTGAGATGGGAGTCCCTTCCGATTCATGTAACCCAAACTCCCCTTTTTCTTATTTAACCAAAGAAAATTCTCAGTCTTGCTAGTGTAAGGTGTTACCCAACCTGAAGCCTGGCATCTGGTTATGCATGTGTATGAACCTTGTGCTTGGTTTTGAGGCTGTGGTCTGTCATTGAGTTTTTAATGTATGCAGGATCATATATCAGAGAGATTCATGAGACAAGTTACTCATGCTCAGTCATTTTTAGAAAGTCATGCTTTCAAATTACAACATAGATGTCACTTGATTTTCAAGAAACATACAAGTCAGGCTGAGTCCCAACCTGATGAAGGAAATTGAAATTTTCCATTTTGTGAACCATTAAAGATACTGGCCTGTCAAAAGGTTGAAATATCCAAGAGTCACTTCACAGCAACGGTAGGGTTTAGTGTGAGGTCCCAGAGGGAGGAGTTGGAGAAGGGACTGAAGGAGCTGAGGGAGTTTGCAGCCCCAGGGAGGGAGCAACAGTGGCAACTGGCCTGACCCCTCGATGCTCCTGGAGACTGGATCACCAACCAAAGAATACACATGGAGGGACCCATGGTGCTGGCCACATATGTGGCGGAGGAGGGTCTTGTTAGACATCAGGGGGAGGAGAGGCCCTTGGGCCTGAGGGTGTTAGATCCCCCAGTATAGGAGAATGACAAGAAGGGAAGACAAGAGTGGGTGGGTGAGTGGGAGAATATCCCCATAGAGTCAGGGGAGGAGGAGGGAATGGGGAGGTTCCAAAGGGGAGATCTGGAAAGGGGGAAACATTTGAAATGTAAATAAAATATGAAAAAAAAAAGGTATAAAACCAAATAAAAGGGTGGGCTCAAACAATTTCTCTAAGTTAATAATATCTTTCAGGTGATAACGTTTTCATCTTTATGAAGTAGCCTCTAAAAAAACAAAAAAAAGACACTGGCCTGAGTCATGGAAGAGGAGTTACCTGGGAGCCTTTTTCCTGATCTCCTGAAAATATTGAGGTTGACATGGAAGAGCAGTTGGCCTATTTTCTACATGCTCTGTATTTCACTTCATTTCTTTGCTGAAGACTAATAATTACTTTTCAACAAAAGCAAATGAAGTGAAAACTTGGAAGAAGCCAGAACAAGTGCTGCTAGTTAATCTAAACATGAGGAGATTTGACGTGAGGACACCTAGAAAAGGCAAACTGTAACCTTATTTCTTTAAATCCAAGAAGCTCGCCCATTTCACATACCCTAATATCTAGACAAGTCTTTGGTTTCTTTAAATTTTGGCGGTGGGGGAATAAGCTGTTATTTATTGATTAGGCATCTAATAATGAATAGCTGGGTACCAACCTAACAAAGTACTTCTCAGATACTTCACTAACAAAAATAGCTGTGAAGTAGACCATATGACTATCAGCACATGGTATAGAAAACTTATGTAGCTTGAGGGGAGTTTTAGAGCTATCATAGGGTGGAACTTACTTCAAACCCAGTGGGTGTGGCTGTACACTCTAAGACTTCCTAATCTACATGATGCTTCCCATTGCACTTGGGACCATGTGATATGCTATTTATGTAAGTCCTTGGTTATTTCCATCTCCTCTAATTAAAATGTAAATTCTAAGAAGGCAGAGACTTCTGTTTTATTCTATTCTATATTTCTAAATGTATAAAAGCCCTAGCATGTACTTGATGTTCAGTAAATGTTTATTGGATGAATTAGCAAAACAATTAATTAAACTATATACTAAATCCCTCCATGAACCATGAGGGAGGACTTGCCCATTTGTGGTGAAACCCTGATATATAGACAAGTCTTTGGTCTCAATCAGGCTCTTAGCAAGTATTGCTGAACTGATGGATAAGTTTTTATTTTTATTACTTTTTAAATCAGTGAACGGATCAGATGGCCTCTGAGATCCCCATGCTTGGAAAACTTGTACTGTGCTCCCTTCATTCATGAATTCCCTCACTTAGCTTTCCTGCCTTCACAAACACCCTGAGGAGGCTCACTGATGCTCTCCCAAACACTAGCCTATTGTCACTTCCAGCTCTGGTGGATGACAATGAATTAATCCAAGGTCAAGGGAGTGTGTCAGAGGGAGCATCCGTGGACTGTATGGATTGCTAGAGATGGCTCAATTTCCGGGTCTTTTGGCTTTACAACTGTGTAAAATCCCTATTCAGCAGAAACTGTGGGTCCACTTTGGAATGAACAGCAGTGAGCCCAGCTCCCAGTCAGCCATGCTGTCACAGTGGGAAACAATCCATCTTCATTTCATAAAAAGAACACTGGGGACTACAGGTGGAGCTGTCCTTGAAGATGGCATTGGAGTTGCTTGGCTTTGATGTTGATGGAAAGAGCCTCCGGTGTGACTTTGGGCAAGTCACTTCATTTCTCTAGGGCTTAATTTTTAATCTTAAGAAGGAAACAGGATGATTTCTTAGGTCTTTCTTGTTTGAAGATTTTGATAATTGTCAGCCTACAAATTCAACAGATCGGTGATCAGCAAATATATAGTTTGGGGGAGATTTATTATTTTTTAACAGTGGCTTATAGGATAGAAGTAGTATCTATAATTGCAAATTCCAGGAAAGAGAAAGACATGTGGGTAGCACACTAGACTCAATAAAGGGACCCTCTCCTGTGTACCACAATGGGACCAAAACACTTAGCCCCTACTTGTGTTTCTGCCTGCCATCTGATGACACAGCTCCAGGACGTTTACAGCAATGGCAGCCACCCTCCTTCATAGGATGGTCAAGTCAGGCAGTTCTGTGAGGGAAACTGCAACAGCCTTGAACATGGTGAACACTGCTAATTCCCAGAGCCTGGCTAGAGCTGTTATTTCAAGATTGAGAACACTGGGGGGAAACCATTTAACACTCTCAGCCAGCTCTCTGGGCTTCTCTCCTTAATTACACCATGTTCCATTAGACCAGACAATGCCACCCAGGACACTCAATGGCATGGAATCAGAAGAACTAGTCTTGTCTCGTAATGTAGAAGGCATCGCATTATCTTGTCTTTCTCTTGGCTGGACAGAAATTATCAACTGAAGACCTTAGAGAAGTGTCCACATGTTGCTAAAGAATGTCTTGTCAAGTCTGGTCAGTGATATAGTAAAGTCTATTTACTTATGCCAACAAAAAAAGGCAAAACAAGTATGTTTGGGGAAAGCAATAGCATCCTAAGATATTTTGTTCATAGCGTGTCTGTTTAGCATTAGGTTGTCAATATACAGCATTTTTCCTCTCTGAACTGAAGACCAGAGTAAATGTATGCATCTGAATGGACAGGTAGCAAAGTAGAGTGTTAGAATTTGTCTAAGCTCCGCCCCACAGTTACCTGGCAACAGCCAGGTATTCTTGACTCACTATAAAAGGGTCTGTTTGCCCTCCCCCCCCCTCTCTCTGCCTTTCTCTGCCTCTACTACCCTCTCAATTCCCTTCCCCATGACGTAAATAAACTGTTCTATACTATACCGCCATGTGGCTGGTCCCTCGGGGGGAAGGGATGCCTCTGAGTGGGCCCACAGAGGCTCATCCTTCCCCCACATCTGACTACACATCCACCAAACACATTCCTGCTTTCTCTTTTTATAAACACAACAGTAAGTGGTTATAATTTTTGCATTTCAGTTTCCAGACTGGTCCAGTAAAGAATGCCAGAATATTTGAAGACTGGACACAAACTGTCAAGCCTGTTGGTGTCTTCTGGCCATCTACAGCATCCTTGTCAAAGACAACTTCTGTGTCCTCTGTCACTAGCCTGAAGGTGGTGGGAAGCACTCACATCTGTTTTCCCCAGCTTCCACATGCAAATGATTCATTAAAAATAACAGGCTGTTGACCAGAGACTTACTGACAAGCCTGTATTCTCTAAATCCAGGAGCACTTAAAGCTTGCTCTTCCACTTCTGCTGGAACAACATCTTGGTTTTATAGGTCCTGAGTTTTGCTGGAGCTTAAAGAGAATTCAGGTACATGTCCTACAATCATAGCAAAATATGTCTGGTGAAATGTTGTGGGTAGATCTGCTTATATAAGCTTGAACTCAAGGTCCAGTCTCATAATTTTACCTCTAAATACAAAACAAAATGGGGCAAAATTTCTAAAAAGAGGAATAAGAAAGTGAAAAGTCTCTGTTCTACCATGCAGAATGAATCAGCATGGTTGGAGTTTGGGTGTAATACCTGGGAAAACAGAGGAACCCAAGAAAACAGCATATTTAGTTTGTTCTTAGGTAAGTATGAGTATATATATGTGTGTGTATATATGTATATATTTTTAATTATGTGTAGATGTGTCTATGTGTAGATGTGTGCATGTGAGTGCTGGTGTCCATAGAACCCAGAGGTGTTGGATCCCGTGGAGCTGGCGCTACAGGCAGTTGTGAACTCCCTGAGTCAGGTGCTAGAGAGCAAGCTGAGCAAAAGCAATACGTATTCTTAATCCCTGATCCAGCTCGCCAGCCCCTGAATTTCTATTTTTATAAATTCCCTATTTTATAAATTATATTTTATAAATATGAATTTTTATTTAAAAAATAATTACAATTCAGAGAACGTGAACTGTTTTGTAACCTGATTTCTAACACACACCTCAAATTTTCTTATTGCGTGGAAGCTAAATATTATAAGCGGTCACTTAGCAACAGGATCCAGCAGCCCTTGGTAGCAAGGTGGTGAGAACAGGCATTTCACACTGGTTCTCTGCATGTTTAGGATGCTGAATGATCTTAAAGGCTGTGTTATACTTCAGGACTGTAGGTCTCACAGCACAAAGCTGACTGTGCACACTTGGTAGATTTCCAACCTAGAATCCCACTGTAGAGTGACAGTTTATTCTTCACCTGCTTAACTTCCTTGGCTATTCCTCAACCTATGAGCTATTTCCTGGGACACTAGAAACAAACAAATAAACAAACAAACAAAAACCAAGAAAACAGACAAGCAAGCAAACAAACCTGGAATCTGAAATCTCGAGGAAACCCAATGGAGGAAAAGCATCCATAGTGTCTCTAGCTAATGACCATAGTTTGACATGTTTTCTTTTAGAATAAAGAAAAAAAAAATGAACCATTCTTTTTCTTCATAAAACAGGGAACTTCCCAAAATGGCACGGCCATAGCTAACAGGGTACAATGCTTGTCACTTCAGAAAAGCAGCTTTGAGGGCCAGTGTGAACTCTTTCTGCTGCCTTTCAGGGCAAACAGGCATAAGCTGAGGTGGAACATGAAGAAGCATCATATGGCCTTGGGTGAAGATATTAAAAAACAAAGTAAAAAGAGTTTTACTAGCCTGTGGGTATGCCCCGGGAGCAAATGTGAATAGTAATTTTTAAAGCTGTTGAAGGGTCCAGTTTGTTTAGGAATGCATCCTAAGCTAATCACCTCACATTAAATCTGAGAAAACTCCCTAGAAGGGAATTTAGATACCCAGAGCAGCAGAAAAATACCCAGAGGACAATTAACAAAAGACGAAAACTTAAGCAAAAGATGACATATGTACGTACAGGAAAAGAAAACTATAACAAGATACTATGGCGATCATTAATACTGATTGTTACCTTGTCCGGCTCTAGAATCATCTCAGAGACAAAGCATTCAGCATGTCTGTGAAAGAGTTTTGACACTGGCTTACTTGAGGAAAGAAGAATTTAGTAAGTTCCAAATGGAAACCCATTTGGAACAACAAATACAGCTAGTTGCATAAAGAAAAAATATTTAGAAACAATGTAGTTGGAAGCAAAATAATTTATCAAAGTATAAAAATTCAGCGGAAGGAGTAAAAAAAGATGATTAGTTAAGTTAGGAAGAAAAGGTGTTGGAAAGGAGACAGAAAAGCAAATGACAGAAGCAACCCAAAAGGTCAGCATCTTAACAACAAGACTGCAGGAAAGCAGCAGCAAGTCCAGAAAATAATGGGAACAAAACCACAAATAAAGGAGCCTAACATTTCTCTGAACAGAAAGACTTAAATTTCAAAGTCTGAAGAGGCTAGGGGGTGCCCTATATGGAGTGAAAATGGACCTTGTCAAGGTACAGCACTGTGAAATTCTAGAGAGTAGAGACCATGAAAGTCAGGGTGAATGGAAGAGAGCTACCCCTTCTCAGGCAGAACAACGTGGAAGGTGGGAAGAAACCTGACCTCTGTGTTGTGAGAAGCTCAAGGTCTTGTTACATCTCTCTTTTAACCAAGAAAATAAATTGAGCTCTCACTGCTCACTGAGGCAGAAGATTAAGGACCAACCATTTCCCACAAATTTAAGAAAAGATGAGTGGAGTGCAGGCAGGGTCCTTCCCCGTATCCAGGTCTGCTTCTTTTGTTGGTTGTTCTTTTCTTTTTGTTCATGAACCATCTCTTTTTTGGCCAGAAATCAGCTTACCTTGCAACAGATGTTTCCAAGGACACATTTATCGCTGTCATTCATTTTATAGAATCCTGATTACCTACCTGTAGCGCTGAAAGGCTGAGCCGTATAGATTACTGGAGACCAGCACAGGCTTCTGATTTTGGGCGGTAATTTAGTGCACTTCCCCTATCTCTCTTGTGGATAATAGGACAAATGCCATTCAGGTACTTTACACCAATAAGAATTAAATAAAATGTGATTGGAATATTGAATTTTATGGAGAAAGAATGTGACATCCAGAGAAATGAAGCAGCATAACGTAGCCTCACAGGTACAGAAAGAACTATATAAACACCTGAGTTCTTTTTTGTTTTTATTTGTTTTTTGAGAATCTCATATAATATAATTTGATCACATTCTAAATCTTTTTTCATCATTTTTTATTTGCTTATTTTACAGAGTACACTATGGAAATTTTGCATAATATTTAATAAGCACACCAGGCTAGTAAGTACTCCCATTTCTTCAGCCATTGACCATTTTCAAAGTTCAAAACTGACAGCTGAAAGTCTTATAGCGGGTGTCAAGGCCACTGTGCCTCTTGAGTCTCATTTCCTGCTCCTCTGTGCTGGAGCCGTGTGTTTCCATACGCACCAACTCTAGTATTGTTTGTAAGCCCAACAATAAAGTCTCCTCCAAGATTCAAGGATTCTTAGCTGTAAGACCCTGCTTAAAATAGTGTTTTACCTCTCAACCTTATCCAATATACAATGCCAAAGAGTCAATGTTTCTATCCCAGAAAAGGAGAGAGAGAAAAATAGCCAAAAAGTTTGGACTAAGTCAAGAACAAACCTCAGAATGGCAAACACCAAGTTCAGTAGCTCCATGCTCATTATCTGGGGTCCGAGATGGCACACTATGATCGCCAATGGAATTTGGCATTCTGGCCTCAAAGGTTTGGCTACTTTCAGCTCAGGTGGACTGTCTATCAGGTTATATGTATTCAATTCCTATGGCGTTCATCACCAGATGTTCCATGTTTCTATATTTTTTATTACAGTGGAACATCCATTACATATTTGTCTTCATCCCAACAGCTTTAATGTATTACAGACTCGGGAACTGACTACAGACATCCTGAGCCTACTATGTCTTGCCTGGCCTGTTGACTTTAAATCTTAGTGGAAGTCTTCATGGTGGTTTAACACATGCATTCTGAACATCTACAAACCCAGCATCACATAAATGATACTAAAGTCTTCCACCAGTTGAGCAATATGCAAGCCCCACAGCCAAATGTGGCTGAGGAAAAGGCTAATCTGGTTGAGCAAAGGCATTCTGCAAACTCTTGAGAAAGTTCCTCAGGTTCTCTGAAGGGCTCTGGTTGGCATATAATGTTTCTTGTGAAGGGAAAAGACAGATGACCAGAATGATGCCTATTGTTCTTAGGCAAGTCACTGCTCTGACTGATGAACCCTCTTCCAAAAGATATATGAGAAGAAAATGCATCAAACTTGCACATTGCCTGTTAAGTTCTTATTTACAAGGCAAAGTTTCCGGGCTGGGAGTTGGCTCAGTGGGATCTTAGAATCCCATAAAGTTGTTACAACTGGTCTGGGCATAGGTAAAACTAACTTTCTGCTGTTATTTTAGGCATGGTCCTATGTAGTTCAGGCTGATCTCACATTCACTATGCAGGCAAGGATGATTTTGTACTTCTGATCCTCTTGACTCCATTTCTTAAATGTTGGGATTGCAGGTATATAGTACCATGTCCAGTCCAAACTGACTTCCTGAAGTCATCATAAGTTATTCTGTGGAACATGGGGAAATTTCCATGAGCAGATGAGTCAATATGGAATTTCCTGGTGGGCAGAGGCCTGATAACCTGTCAGCTGCCTTCATGTTCAAACACATTCAACACATTCAAGTTGGATGGCTTGGTATTTCTGCTACAGTTCCTAAACAGGGAAGTTTCCATAGACCAAGAATCATCTATAGAACCATAGAACTCCAGTAGGAGATCTGACTCATCCTTATGTGCCAGAGCATTATAGTTCTATGAATATGATACCTGGGTTGGCACACACGTGGGGATGGTTAGGAAGCTGCTGTCCGCACGGCAGAGGCTGTGCTCTGAAGCTGCTGCTCATGTACCCACTGATTCTCGCACTCATGCACCCACTGATGCTTGCACTCGCAGCATTCATCCATCTCTGTTTCATGATGAATGTGACGTGACCAGTTCTTTCAGGATCCTGCTGCCTTGATGTTTCCTTGAACTGAGAGTAAAGACAAACCAGTTCCACTTTAAGGTGCTTTGTCATCTCCCAAATGACAGCAACTGTTTCCCCATTGTGAGACCACTGTGAATCTACAACACTGGCCAACTCCTGACACAGGATCAAAGTTACCTGCATGCAGGGATGAGTGATTTGGCCTGGTCTGAAAGATGGGTGGTCTTTGGGTCCTAACACCTGCTAGTGAATCCCAGGATTATATCTCATGGTCACCAGAGCAATGGTGAAAAGGTCCTTCCCATGCCTTCCCTTACTCTTTTACCACCCAGTGCTGCAACGATCTCTTCTGGTATGCTCTTCTGTATGCCAGAAATGGAGCTTCTCTTTGGAGGCCAGCCTGAACCCAAAGGAAGTGTTTGCTTGCCCTGTGAGGAGCTCTCTCCCTGTATTCTCTTTTCTATGAAAAGGAAGTAATCTACATACTTTTGATGAGTGTGTGAATGGAATAATTAATAAGTAACAAAAATATAAACAAGAGGGCCAGGAATACCCAATGTGTGAAAGGTGAGGGCTCAGCCATTCTTATTTGAGCTAACGCCTAGGTGCCAGCAGGGCTACACACCTTTCTGGAGGCTCTGAAGTTTTCCTTCTGTCTTCTATCATTTAGAGGCATCTTCTGCAGGCCCCTCTTCCACAGGCATATTTTCATTTTAACTGCAGCTAAGTAAGATTGTCTCTCAATAAAGATTCCTGTGATTGGCTTGAGCACCACTAAAACACCACCTCTGCCTCAAGAATGCCATCCCGGACTGGGGTTTTTAGCTTTCAGCTGCAAAGCTCCCTCTGCTATGAAGAAGGCAGCCTATGCACACATCCCAGGAGGAAGACATTGACTCCTTGGGATGGGGAGTGTGACTCCACTTCAGATTTGACCCTGCATGTGTTACCCTGTCAAGCTCATTGGAAAACCAGCCCTCTATTAGTGAAACTAAGTTTCAGGAAATTTGAAAAGGAAAGCAGTCAGCAGAGTTATGAGCTTCAGAAGTTACAGCTCTCAGAAATTCTGATTCACTGGGCGGGCCTGATAGCCACCACCCCAGGTCTTTGTTAGGACTTGAATATGATATTTTGTCCCACAAGTGTATATGTGTGTGTGTGTGTGTGTGTGTGTGTGTGTGTGTGTTAAACCTTCAGTCTCAAGATGAAGAGAGCTTATAGGAGATGGAGCCTACCTGAAAAAGTAGGTCAGTGCAAAGTGGCTCCTTGGAGCGCTCTCTCTCTCTCTCTCTCTCTCTCTCTCTCTCTCTCTCCTCCTCCTCCTCCTCCTCCTCCTCTTCCTCCTCCTACAAAGTGAACATCCTCCACTAAAATATCCTGTTGTCATGATTTTTCTGTCCAAATACATGGGATTAAATAACCAAATATTGAACCTTATGAAACTGTGACTTGCAAATAAATAATCCCTGCCTTATGCTGTTCTTACCAAGTATTTGATGGGGAAAAAATGTTACTAGTACAGTCCTCTTCTCTCATTGAAAAGTTGGTGATTCACGCTTGCACAAGCTCAGGGCCTGGTTCTGAAAGAAGCAGGGCAAAGATACCAGCTCTTATCTTGATTCTCTCTGTGCTCTCGCCTCTCAGGGACATCAAAGTCATAGAGTCACCTTTTAACTTGTCAACAGTCACAAGCAAGCATGAGCATGCAGATGACAGTCATACAGGTGAGTTCCCTTAAGGAACAGGCTGCTGACAGATCTTTTCGATTGGTGATATCAATATACTCATCCTTTCCAAGTAGGAAGGAAATGCTCAGCAAGATCTCTTTACCAGAGTCTGTCTCCCCCTGCCAATATTTGCATTTGAATGATATGAATATATTTTATTAATTAATACAAAAAGATAATACATGAACAAAAGATTGAGAGATACCAATGTGTATCATACAAAAAAATAAGCTACCCTCCTTAATTTATCTCTTTGGCAACAGTGGCTGTTATAGAATATGCAAACATATTTATGAAAACACATTCACTGGGGAGTGGTGGCGCACGCCTCTAATCCTAACACTTAGGAGGCAGAGGCAGGTGGATCCCTGAGTTTGAGGACAGCCTGGTCTACAGAGAGAGTTCTAGGATAGCCAGGGCTACACAGAGAAACCTTGCCTCAAAAGTGCCCCTCTCGAAGGCACCCTCTGCACCACTCCTTAAAAAAAGAAGACATATTCACTGATTTTTAGACAAATGAGACCATTTTGTTGTAACACCATTTGTGTTTTTAGTTTCTCCCTTGGACTTGGTCTTATGGGAACCCCTAAGACTGACTATATTACTTTTTACAATGGCGAGGCCTGGCTGGCTGGCTGAGACTAACCTACTGCTTCAGTAGTAAATTGTTATTTGATGTTGTTTTCAGATTTCACTGTCACAAAAACTGTACCATAGCCAAGTATGTATAGATACGTCTATTAGGGCTGAGTCTATTTCAAGACAGATATCTAGAGGAAGATTTTCTGGGGTTTATTCATTTAAAAGCTTAACTGACACGCAGTCCTAGAGCTGAAAGAAGTGGGGACATACCCCCATCTTAACCCAGAAGCTATTTCCAATGGATAAGCACTTGAAAACGAAATATTAATTTTTTCCAATGGAATCTTACTTAAGAAGCAAACCGCTCTTAAGGGTAGCCCCCATGCCCAGCAGTAGAATGAACACAATTGCATCTTGGGAGGTTCTTTGTTTTATAATGTTAGATCAGGACCTCAGTTTTTTCCTACCTTACAAGTTCTTTGTGTGCATATTTTTGGGTTTTGCTGGGCTTCCTGTGTGTGCAAATGTATGTGTCTCTGTGTTTATATGTGTTTTTTTCTTGAGCTTTTTTCTTTGGCTTTTTACCTTGCTTGTTTTGTCCTGTTCCAATGTATTTGGTTTTTATTTATTTTATTTTATCATTATTCCTTAGTTTCCTGTTGGTTTTCGAAGGAGAGACAGAAAGTTTGTAGATCTGGGTGGGAGGGGAAAGGAGGAGAAACTGGAAGGTGTACAAGGAGGGGAACAGTAATCAGAATATATTGTATGGGAAAAATATATTTTCAATAAAAAACGTTTAATCAGGAAGTGCTGAAGAGATGGTTCTGTGGTTAAGAGCACTGGCTGCTCTTCCAAAGGACCTGGGTTAGATTTCTAACACCCATATGGCAGTTCACAATTACCTGTAACTCCTAGGGGAATTCAATGCCGCCTTCTGGCCTTCCAAGGCACCAGGAACGCATGGTGTACAGATGTACGCCTAAGCAAAACACCCATACACATGACAAAATAAAAACAAAAAGTTTAAAGGTTTGATTGGATTTTGCCAAGTAGCTTCCTAAAAGGTTCTGGTAAATGTTCTACCACCAATAGACTAGAACATCGATTTTCAAACACCCTATTCTAAGCCCAGTCTTAAGAGATTAGAGGCTAGCTTTGGACTTGGGTTTGGGAGGAGCCTTCTCCATGGGCTCAAGCTTTATGAGCCAGCGAGCAGAGCGGGGGGAGAACACTCATCTAGAACTCAAAGCTCCCACCTTCTCCTTCCAGCTTCCTAATTCCCTAAAGAGTTCCTTCCCTTCCTGGGACTCAAGTGTCTCATCAGCTAAAAATCCCTTTGAACTAAAGATGTGTTGATTCTGTGTTCCGGATCTGCAATTTCTACCTGATGGGGCATGCCCAGCCTTGCAATATAAATGTCTCCATCAGTGAACTTGGCAAACGTCCCACTATGAGCTGAACTCCAAATTTAAGGAGCTCTGTGAGGTAGGAAAGATAAAGTGGGAGTGTTAACTTTTTGAGAAGGTAGTGATCCTAAAGCAACAAAGGATTGCAGACAACGAGTATCCTATCTCATGACACAGACTGTGGGGCTATGTGGCACTGGACACTGAGTCCAGTAGGGAATTCATAAAAGATAGTACTAGAGGGTAAAGAGAGGGCTCACTGGGTAAAGGTGTTAGCCATGTAAGCCTGGTACCTGAGTTCAATTCCAGGACCTTACCTAAAGGTAGAAGGAGAGAACAAACTCCACAAAGTTATCCTCTGATCTCTGCAAGCACACTGGGACACACACACACACACACACAATCTATGACTACTGTGGCACCTGCATCTTCAAAGAGCTATCACATACACACAGCAAATAATAATAATTAACAAATATATTTTAAAAGAGGCTGGTTGCTAAATACAAGTAGAAACATATCTAGTAGTGGCTGCAAAAGGAATCTGGGCACATACTGGGCAGCAATACAAGAGGGGTCAGGGTGAGAGAGTCCAGTTAACATACAGGAGGAGGGTAGAGGGTGAGAGCCCCTCACTAGTGTGATTGTCCTTATCATAGGAACACACAATTGCTGAGGAGCAACAATGAACTCCCATCACCACCGTTAGCGTTTCCTGTCTCGGGTGATGCCAGCTCCTTTCTTTCCGCATCATAAGATCTTCAGACCACCTTCAGTTCCTCTTACTCATAGCCCATACCCAGCCCATCAGATTCTACTGTCCCCAACTTCAAAATAGACCCTCAATTCTAGTCCTTTCCTGCTCACCCCTCAGTCCATCTGCCATCTCTCAAACGGATCACTAGCTAAAGGACTGCTTGGAATAACTCCTAGTCTTCTCCCCAACCGCAGTGATCCCTCCCCACCCCCCCATTTTCAGTTCATAGAGTGATCCTATTACGATAGGCCATTTTACCAGTGGCAGCCCATTACATCAGCATGCTCAACAGTGATTATAACCATCGAGGTCCTCTAGGACCATCATGCCCTATCCTGACTTTGAGGTCTTAAGCCTTCTACTTTTTCCCCTCTCACCTGCTGCTTTCTAACTGTTCCAGCCTGAGACTCCTCACACCTGTAACCCTATTTAAAAGTGCAGTTTGAGAGGCCTGTGAGGTGGCTGAGCAAGGGCACTTGCTGCACAACCCTGACTGCTCGAGTTCAACCTCCAGATCCACCCTGCACCAAAAGGTGAGAGGAGACAACCAACTTCTCTACACGCGGGGGCGCACATGTGCGCGAACACACACACACACACACACACACACACACACACACACACACCATTATTTTAGATGCAGCTTACTCTCACCTACCCCGCTCTTTCAAATCCCTCAAGCATGCTCTGCTTTTCTCCTAGTGGTTAATTTGTTACGTAGTTGTCACTTGCTGTTTATCTTCTCACTTCCCCATCCCATACATGATCGGTTCCACAAAGGCAAGAATTTATGCCTCGTGCTACAGCAACACGTTGGAGCCCTGTCTAGCTCCATGTATTTGTTGACTGAAGGATAAATCAACGTGAGGGTGAGAGGAGTCTGGTGAAAAGCTGTGAAGATAAGCTGGGCTGGGCAGTCACCAGGAAGAACTTTTCCCTTGTCCAGTTTCAACGCCCCGGGTTCAGGAAACGGGAAGGTCCAACTCTCGTTCTCAGTTGTCAACTGACCTCTTAGGGGTCAAGAGAAGGAAAAGCAGTGGCTTCACTTCCTTGGCTGTCACTTCATCAATTGTTTAAAGTCACCCTCCCTTGATCTCAGGTTCCTCATTTGCAACTTAAGAGCAAAGCACAGACTTCCAAGGAGATTAGAAAATGAGTTTGCACCGCAGCAGGGTCTAACAGGGTGCCTGCCCTTTCTCCAAAGCGCGGCAGATCTTAACTAATTAAGTAATATGGTATAACAGAGAGCCCACAGGTGCCATTAATAACATAAATAACCTGCCTCGGAGTAAGCTCACGATGTAGTGGGGAAGGAGATGGCTGTCTTCCACTCCCAGTCTTCCCATCTAAACTCTCCTACTGGCCTATTTCCTACTTCCTCCGAAAACCTCTCACGTTTAGTCTTTGTAACACCTTAAGAGGCAAAATAGTTTCTGTTAAAGCAAATCCCTTTAAAACAAAGATACAACCCACGTCCTCCCTGACTTCTCCTAGGAATGTGGACGGCTGTCTTTCTAACCAGACGGGGTCTCGAAAGGAATGAGCTAGGGAAAATCTTGGCAGAGCTGGGGTGCAAGTTCCCAGAGTTATGGCTGGGAAAAGAATGGGCCCGCCCGGTTCCCGCCCAGCTTGCGGCAGAGGCACCGGCCGAGACGGCTGCGGTGCTGATTGGCCGGGTGCACATGGGGCGACATCAGGCGGTGGGGCCGGCAGGGTAGGGCAAGCTAGCCTGAGGCGCCACTAGGCTCGGTTCTCCAAGGTGTGCTTAGGCAAGCCTGTGAATTACCCAGACTCGGCTGCTGCCAAGTGGGTGACTAAGAGGCCTTCGGGGAGGGGCGGAGAAAGTGAACTTAGAGTGACAATGGTTTCCTGTCGAGAGGTACATGGCTATTTTCAAAGGGAGTTTCCCGACTCTGCTCAGTTAGACCCGCAAGGCACTGTATACAGCAGGCTCATAAGAGTTGCTTGCTGAAGCTAGGTTCCTCACCCATACCAAATGAATGGTTTTTATTTTGTTTTGTTTTGTTTTTTTTAATTGCCGCAACATCTGCCTACACCTCCCTCCCCCATTTACCTGGACTGGAACAGAATCACCACTAGCCTCGACTTTTTTTTTTTTTTGAGTAATATAAAATCAACCAGTTGCACATCTGTAATCCCCTGGAATCCTGAGACCGAGCCAGGGTTGGGAGAATTAGAAGTTAGTCTGGGCTCTCTAGTTAAACCCTGTCTTTAAAACGAACAAACTAACAAAGCTATTAAACCTGTGTCTTTCTCCCAGATTCCCACAGGGACTTTCAATCAACTTCCTCCATTGTAGGCGGTGTCAGAACCCCCTCAGACCTCATATTCTCGCTGGGAAATCCCTTGTATTCCATGCCTGCGGGTCTTTTCAGTGCTGAAGTCAGAGGTTCCCCCAGCCCATCACTACTTCAGTTCTCCAGGCAGCCCAGCCCTAGAGGCTTGACCATGCTGTGGTGGTGCTGAGTGAGCCCTCTCTGTAGGTTCCTGCTATCTCCTCGTCCTCTTCCTCGTCCTCGTCCTCGTCCTCCTCCTCCTCCTCCTCCTCCTCTTCCTCCTCCCACTGCTGGCATCAAGACTCATTTGCAGTCTTAAAAATATGTAGAAAGCTTTTGTTTCCATGAGCTCTGGCTATTCATATTTACTAGAATTAAAACTGTGATAGAAAAAACCCATCATCTGAGGTGAGTAATAGGCCTGATCAGATAGCTTTGTTGCTAAAGTACGGGATTTAAGTTTGAGGCCCAGAACTCTTATTAAATAAAGCTGCTTGTGGTGGTGCGCAATTTGTAACCCTGATCCTGGGAAGGCAGGCACAGGCATATTCTTAAGGCTCCATGACTAGACAATGTAGACAATTTGATAAGATCTCTGTAAAACTGAGAGACCCTGTCTTAAAAACCTGAGTGGATAGCTCCTGAGAAATGGCACCTGAGGATGTCACATGCATACCTGCACATATATCAAAACACAAATAAATTAATAAAATGAAATAAATACTAAACACATGAAAGGGTTTTGTATGAAATAACTGTATCTTCCAAGACCAAACGTAACTAACTATACCATCATTTCACTTTTTTTTTTTTTTAATTCTCCTTGATGCCTGGCTCAGAGAACACCAGCTACATCTTACCCAGTACAGTCCCATCATACCTACTGGAAGACTCCTCTGTTTCATCCAGGAGAGAGAATGAATGAGGCACAAGATATTCTCATTTAATAAGGCAAGAGCTATGACCCTGAGAGTCCGTTCAGGGGTTCCTGGGCATGGGGAACACAGTGGGCTTCTAGAAAGTTTAGTTTTCTTTGTCTTTTTTCATTTCCAACTCATTTTCTGCCAGACATTTCTACTCTCTGCTCATGGTTGATGGTGAAAGTAGTACAAGTTCTAGCCAAAAGGTGGAGCAAAGGCTATATCCTAAACCAGTGGCTCTTGACCTTCCTACTGCTGCTGCCCCTTGACACAGTTCCTCATGTTGTGGTGACCACAAAATTATTTCATTGCTATTTCATAACTGTAATGTTGCTACTTTTATATGCAAATATCTGACATGCAGGATACCAAAGAGTTCACAACCCATAGCATGAGAATCACTGCCCTAAAGGAAACAAAATGAAACCACTTAAGAAAAAAAAGTATTTTTTTTTCTTTATACTAATTTGCATCCTTCCCTAGCTTGTTTCTTGGTTAGTATGATAAAACACTGACCGAAACCAACTGAGAGAAAGAAAGAATTTATTTCTTCTTACCACTCCCAGGTAATAATCCTTTATGGGGGAAAGCAGGATAGAAACTTAAGAACTCGGAGGCAGGAACTGAAGCAGAGATCATGGAGAAATGCTTTCTGGTTTGCTTCTTCTGCTAATCAGTTCATTTTCTTATATAGCTCAGGCCCATCAGACTAGGTATGGCACTGCCCAAAATAGGCTGCTCGATCCTGCATCAATTAGCAATTAAGAAAGTCTCCCACACACATGTCCACAGACTCTCTGATGGAGGAAATTCCTCAGCTGAAGTTCTCATTCCAGTTAACTCTAGTTTGCGTTACAATTAAACAATAACATAACCAGAAAGTCCTTACTACCTGCAAACGGATACACCCAATGTTTGTAATTGTTACCATCTGCAAGGGACTACGGACCAGCACAGGAATATCCTAGACCTGTGGTAACAGAATAATACCCTACCCTTAAGAGGTCCATATTTTCATCCTTGGAGCATGTGAATATGCTTGTTGAACTGGCAAAGAGTTCACGTAGATGGAATTAAGTTTAAGTGTCTTGACACGTGGAAGAACACCTTGCATAATAAGGTGAGCCCAGCCTAATCACATTTATCTGTGAGAGGCCAGAGACTATTTCCTAGCTGGAATCAGATGGTAATGTGACAAAGGAAAAGTAGGCAGAGGAATCGATGGTGCTGGCTGGGAGGATGGGAAAAGGACCAGAGCCAAGAGCCATCTTTCAAAGGCTAGAGAAGGCTAAATCAGAGACTTTCCCCTGGAGCCACTAAAAGGAATACTGCCTTAGAGATGCTTAGCCTATTGAGACCTATCTGGCCTTTGATTCATGAGTTAATGCATGTATATTGTTTTTAGCCACTAGGTTTGTGGTGATTTGTTTCAGAGGCAATACAAGCCCAGCATCTTGCCTCAACTACCTGAGATGGCCTCAGGCCACCAGGGGATGCTTGTGAGGCCTAGGGGTTGGACCCACGAAGAGTTGGTGCTCATTTTCCTTTCAGATGCCTTTTGGGAGTACCTCAAAGCCCAGAATTTGTAGCATGAAACTACTTAGTTCAACCTAAGTGAGCCTCCCTCAGTCTAACCTCACAAAAACGGCCCTGCTATTATTGTTCACATCCATACTCTTAAAGGTAGCTAGGAGTAGCTAGTGAGTGGGTTTGGACAGGACCTGGATGTGTACCCCAGAAGGGTCCTCAGTGTTGGGCCCTGTGGCTGGCAAGAGGAGATAAAGGCTGCTACACCGCTCTGAGCTGAGACAGAGAAGGCTGCAGAGGAGGCAACTCCCTCTGTTACTGGTAAAGCTGGAGTTCATTTGGAAGCTTCTTAGTCTTATTAATAAAAGAATTTAGAAATGGACTCAGAAGGAAGCTTGAGGACTATTTTGTTAAAATTAAAATAAAAACAACAGAGCAGGCAGCTGTGACTCAGAAACTGTCTCAAAGAAGGAGACATAGAAAAAAGAAAGCTGTGCCTGTGGACCTAGGGTCCCAGAGAGGAGTCAGATCCAGCAGTGGAGACAAGCAACTGTCCCCATGGTGAACCAGCAGCTTCTGGCAGAAAGTGAGATGTCTTCAGAGAACAGTGAGAAATCCTAAAGTGTCCAAGAAAACATGCTCAGGCTTTGGGCCAGTATTTGAAGGAAAAGATAGAAAGAAAGAGAAAGAGAAAGAGAAAGAGAAAGAGAAAGAGAGAGAGAGAGAGAGAGAGAGAGAGAGAGAGTTATGTTTTCTCAGTAAGGACTCAAAAAAGTGCGCAGGCTTAACAGTGCTGCCCGTAGAGAAGGTTGTGATTGGCTACACTGAAGGAGGGGTTTCTGGGAAGGGTGAGTATATCATCTCATTAAGGGGATCAGGCTTTCTGAGAGGTAATCCCCTGACCAGGTGACCAGGTGACCAGCTAAATTAACTCTTAAGAAACAATAGAATGTAATGCTCTAATCTTTGAAGTAAATCAGGATGCTAAATCTTTACTCTAACCCAGAGATATTCCATTCTTTTGTTCAGGTGGCCTAAGGAAGAGCAGTTGTGTAAGGAACCAAACTGAAGCCATTTTGAATAAAACTTCCATTCTGAATGGGGGTCAAATAAAGTTTTGGTTCCCAAGACCTCCCTGGATAACTGACATCTGCTTGGCAGAGAGACATACATGGATGTTAGACAAGGCAAGTTGCTCTGCCACAGTTGAATAACCCAACCAATGAGAACAGGATAAGTGTAGCACAAACACATGCTCCTAAGGAAGTCCCCGATCTCTAAATCCTGATTGGTGGAGAAATGTAACTGGAACTTGACATAGATGTCTATGGTTTTCAAGTGTAAAAGTTCTATAGAATTCTGGTTTGCGGTTACAGTTCTGTCCCCAAGTCTGTCTGTCACCCTGACCCATCAGTAGTGGCTTGATTTCAATAAATTCTTATCATCTGCATAGACCTGGTGCTTAAGTTGTGTTGGATCTCACAGTTATGATCTAACAGATTATAAAAATTACAATGTGGCATTAATTTCATATACTTGTGTATCCTAGTTGCAAATACATTCTTCAAAATGGTCCAAACTTGGTAGGATAGATTTTTGTGTCCCAGGGTGTGTGTCGTAAACATTTAAAAAAAAAAAAAGCTGGAGTGTGGAGGAATCTTTTATGCAATGTATGGAAGTTTCACCTGTCAATAGAAAAGCCTGTGACCAATGAGCTGAGGCTCATTGAGGATTAGAAGGTGGGACATCTGGCAGAGGGGTGGGGAAATACGTGGAAGATTCGCCCCAGAATACTGATGTAGAAGACGGTCGTGTGGAAACTGAGAAGTGGCACATATGGTACTCATAGAATAGAATAAATGGGGTAGTTGAGTTATGAGCTAATCTTCTCGGGACAACAGACCCACGCTATTAGTCTAGGCATTTATTCACAGAGAAGAAGTCTCAGAGTTGTTGTTTTAGGGGACAAAGAGGGTGGGTAGGAAAAGACAAGGTTACAGATGGTACCAACTACACTGGAGGGAGAAATAGAGCTCATTGGTTGAGCATTTGTCTAGCATGGGCAAAGATCTAGACACAAATCTCAGTGCAAAAAAGAAAAGAAAGAGGGAGTGAGGGAGGGAAGGTAACGGAGGGAGGGGGAAGGAAAAAAAGAGCAAGCAAACTATGGGTTGTATGGAAGGAGCTTACTCAAGTGTTGGAATCTGACAAATCACCCCAAGCTCAGGACACATAGGAAATTCTCCTAAAGTTGCTCTGACTCACCCCCTTACTTGGTTGCAGTTAATCCCACAGAAGCAGAAGTTTTAAAACATCAAAAGATTGAGACTAGTCAGAGACCTTCTAAGGCAGCTAAGCCATGTGGAGATGCTTTCCAAAGTACCTCCAGCCTTCTGCATAAGGCAAGTGTTTATAATGTAGGCTTGGGGCCTGAGGAGATGGCTCCTCATAGTACTTGCTATGTGTGTCTGAGAACCTGAGTTCTTTCCCTGGCACCCACACAATAGCTGGGTGTGGACGTAGGAGGATTTCTAGGGCTTGCTGGTCTGGCAATCTAGGCCAAACTGGTTACCTAGTAGCAGGTTCAGTGAAAGTTTCAGAAAATAGTGAGGAAAGTAATTGTCGAAAGCACCCAGTGTTAGCTTCTGCCTTCCATGTGCACACACGTGTGTGTGTGTGCACACATACGATGTATATTTAGTAATTACTTAGGTTTGGTGAAATCAACAGATCAGGTAATTGCTACTGAAAACTAGCTTGCTGTTCACAGGTCCCCAAAGTGCATAGCTACATGGGAAAACAGGAGGATCAATGTGCTACTTTGTTTTTATCAACTTTCCTCAAAGAAGAACCATCTGGGAAGAGGGAGCCTACATCAAACTGGCCAGTAAACATGTCTGTGGAGCATTTGCATGATTGATGAGTGAGGTGTGAGGGTCTAGTCCACTGTGGGTGATGCCACACCCCTAGGTAGGTGGTCCTTGCTGTGTAAGAAAGCAGGCTAAGCCGGTTATGAAGAACAACAGTAAACAGCATTTCTCCATGGTCTCTGTTTAAGTTCCTGCCTTGGCTTTGCTCAATGATGCACTGTAACCTGTAAGTCAAATGACCCCTTTCCTCCCCAAAGCTGGTTTTGATCATAATGTTTATCACAGCAACAGAAAGCAAACTAGGGCAGTCAATGAAAGGTCATGGGGTTGGGATTCAAGGATGCTGAGTGTCTTCTCGAGTGATAGCTATTAGAAGAGTTGTTTGTGCCACAGAAAGACAGCATGGTCAGAGCTCCGAGGAGAGACAACAGATCCAAGAGGCTGTGTGTGTGTGTGTGTGTGTATGTCCCTTCTTATAGACCTCAAAAGAAAAGGGAAGTTTCATGCCTCGTGGTAGATTAATAATCTGTTAGATTTGTATTCATACTATCTGTGACTGATGGAGGCAGAACAAAGAGAGGAGGGGTCTTGAAGGACCCCTTAATGTGTGACTTAGAGGATGTAGAGGAAGTGGGAGGGGGACAAATTTAGTAAATGAATGTCCATTACTCTCTGATATCTTGGTGGCTTGTATCCTGAACCTGTAAACTTCCCTTGGGGAAATGAAAATCAAGGTCTGCTATTCTGGAATCTGGGTGCCCGAGGAATCTGTCAGACATTTAGAGATGGGCTCTCACTAAAGGGCTTGCTGTTTCCTTAAACCTAATAGCCAGGAGGGAGAAGCTGGGCAGAAGGAAAATGTGGCACATATCTCTACCATGGCTTTATGGGAAATGCCAATTCAAAACAAACAAACAACAAACACAGTTTTCACCTTAAAGGGAGTAAGAGATCGTTTATTCTGGAGCCAGTTTGAATGATCATGACCCAGTTACACAGATACCCCAAACTCAATGTTCCAATGTGGAGTTTCATTAAGTTTTATAGTTTTACAGAACAAAGACAGTTGTAAATCAAGGCAAGCTTCAAATACATTGAGACAGTTACAGCAAGATGAAGTATTGGAGTATTTGGCATTGGAGTGACTGGGACAGGAGAATATGTACTGGAGCCCAGGAGCCCTATGAAAGCCCTCAAAAGCTCTAGAAAGCAGGTGACTTAGAGACGAATAGATCTTTGTGTATTAGGGTTCTCTAGAGTCACAGAACTTATGGAATGTCTCTCTATAGAAAGGGAATTTATTTGAATGACTTGCAGTCTGCAGTCCAACTAACCCAACAATGAGCAGCTGTGAATGAGAAGTCCAAGAATCTAGTAGTTGCTCAGTCCACAAGGCTAGTTGTTTCACCTGGTTTTCTGTATAAGCCGGAATCCTGAAGAAGTAGGTTCCAACAGATGTGCTGGCAAGTAAGTGGAAGCAGGTGAAGAAGAGTGAGTCTTCCTTCCTCCAATGTCCTTATGTAGGCTCTCCAGTAGAAGGTATGGCCCAGATTAAAGGTGTGTACCACCACACCTGGATCTGGAACTTGCTTTGACCCAGGTTGACTTTGATTGAACTCAGAGATCTGCTTGCCTCAGTCTTCTGGGATTAAAGGCATGTACTACCTTGCTGGGGCCTAAGATTTTCATGGCTACTATGCCTCAAGATCTGGATCACAGGTGTGCCCTCCATTTCTGGATTGTAGTTCATTCCAGATGTAGTCAAGTTGACAAACAGGAATAACCATCACACTTTGTGTCCTTAAGGAGTTGGTTTCAGGACCCTCAACAAACACCAAAATCCTTAGATGCTCATGTCCCTTATATATGACAGAACAGCTTTGTATGTGACCTACATACTTCATGTATACTTTACATCAGATCTAGATTACTTATAATACTTAACATTATGTAAGTTATGTAAATAATTGTTTTACTATATTATTTAAAGGGTAACAACAAGAGAAAGTCTATACATGCTTTCTGTCTAGAACATTTTTGATTGCTTTGGGTTTGGCTTAACAGCAGAACAGAGGGGCTTAAACCCAGGGCTTTCTGCAAGCTATAGAAATGCTGCTTGCAGCAGATCTGCTGCAGCCTTGCATGTGAAAGGAGCACTTGCAGAGAGCAATTTGCTCTCTCTAGATATATGAGGCTTGGGGGTGATGATGTAGCTCAGTTGGTGGTGTGCTTGGCTAACAGGTATTAAGCCCAAGGTGTAATCCCATGTAGCCCATAAATCAAGCACAGTGGCACCTACCTGTGATCCCAAGACTTGGGAAGTGGAGGCAAGTGGAGTGAAAACTCAAGGTCACCATCTTGCATGAGTTTAAGGCTAGCCTAAGCTATATGATACCCTGTGTCAAAAACAAAACACACAAACACACACACACACACACACACACACACACACACACTGACTTTCCTAGGGGTGGAAGTCTTTCCTGGTTTACCAAAGGCTACAGAAAGCAAATAATTAGAAAATAGCTAAAATAAAATAAAGGTTAGCATTGCAAGTGTGGTGGTTTGAATATGCTTGGCCCCAAGAGTTGCGCTACTAGGAGATATGGCCATGTTGGCATAGGTGTGGCCTTGTTGGAAGAATGATGTCACTTTTGGGATGGGTTTGAGACTCTCTTCCTAGATGGCTTGAAGACAGCTTGCTTCTGGCTTCCTTTGCATGAAGATATAGAACTCTTGACTCCCTCAGTGCCATGACTGCCTGGATGCTGTCATGCTTCCTGCCTTGATGAGAATAGACTGAACCTCTGAACCTGTAAGCCTGCCCCAATTAAATGTTGTCCTTTATAAAAGTTGCCTTGGTCATGGTGTCTCTTCACGGCAATGACAACCCTAAGCCAGCATGGCAGTATGCCCAGGGCAATAGCAGGTCTTCAATACACAGGTGAGATCTATAGCTTCAGCCAGTTCTGCCTTGAAGGTGTGACAGGTTCTGAGGCCTGACATATCTTTATTGGCCTATATTCCCCACTTTACTTCTTTGTTTGTAACAGGGTTTGGTTGTCCTGTTCTCTAGCAGAAACACAGTGTTCAATCAGTAGCCACGAAAACGGGGGCTATATGCAGAGCCAGGGAGCAGTGCAGAACCAAGGGAGTGTGTAGAACCAGGAGACTAAAGAAACATGAGCTCTGCAGAAACAAGGGGCTCTACATAGACATTGGGACCTGAATAAATATAGGGGGCTATGCAGAACCAGAGGGCTGTACATAGAACTTCTGCAGACAGTGTTTGTTCCTTCCTCCTAACTGCTTTGGCCTATAATTTTTTGTTTCTAGGAAAAGACCACACAGAGCCTAGGGCCTGGTTCCAAAGTTTATTTCCCATTTACATCTAAGCTGAGGAGCTGTGCCCACAGTTGTCTGTGGAATGTAATCTAAATGCTGGACCAATTCCCCCCCCCCCCAATGGAACAAGAGCTCTGACCCTTCTGGGCCAGGACAGACAGACAGACAGACAGACAGAACCTTTTAGCATATGCTTCTTCCTGACAGGTTTATCTAGGTTTCTCTACAGTCTGACATTACCCATATAAGAGCCATGGCTCTATTTCAAAGAGGATGGCTTGTGAGCTTCTTCCTCTGGAGGTACTGGGCATGAGTGAGTGTCCAGCAAGTAGTTCCCATCTGGAACAGGTGGCATTAAAGCATCTGAACATCGTTTGGCCAATTAACAGCCTTCAAAAGCATGTGCATCACATTACTGTGCATTCAGCATTGTTTGTGTATTTACCAACAGTCTTTAATTATGAACTCACCCTGATCAAAAATAACATTTGTAAATATTTATAGTCTTTTAAGAAAGATTTATTTACTTATTTTATGTACGTGAGGGCTCTATCTGTTTGTACACTTGCATGCCAGAAGAGGGCATCAGATACCATTATAGATGGTCATGAATCACCATGTGGTTGCTGGGACTTGAACTCAGGACCTCTGGAAGATCAGCTGTTGCTTTTAACCACTGAGCCATCTCTTTTGCCTCCTCCTATCCTAATTTTTTATTGAGCACCAATTCTGCCTATATAGAATTGGCATCATTAGCTGATTTTTCATTTATTATCTGTGGGAGAGGCCTCTGCCCTCTGTTCTCCAGCCCTTGGAGCCCTAGCAACCATTGTAGAAAGGCACCAGTTAATAGAAGAGGGCTGGTGAACCAGCTTTTGATGCTTAGTTTTGCTTATCAACTTGAAACAGTCTAGAGTTATCTGAGAAGATTGTTCCAGTGAGGAATTGGTTGGCTTATAGGCATGGCTGTGAGGGATCTTCTTAGTTGGGCTAATGAATGGGGGTGATATAGGAATATTGAGGTATCCTTGAGAGATATGGAATCTTTCTGAGCTCTTTTTGTGCTTGGACTGGGCAGCTGGGAACTTAATGGATACCAAAGCTGCTGCAAGCTAGAGGCTTTTTGGTTCTTGTCTTATGAATTCAAGAAGTAAAACTCATAGATCACAAAAGGTAAGCTTTAGAAATATTTTATTATCGAAAGCTTAACAGAGAAAAATCCCGAGCTTTCGTACAGGGGTTCCCCTAGAGTGGGATACCATTGGGCTTCCCTGCACTGGAGTTAACAAACCTATACTGGATGGAGGAAGGGAGAGGGGGAGAAGGATCGATCAGTGCAGTTGCCATTCCAGGGGTCCAGGAGCCTTGAAGTTTCACTCATATCTTTAGTGTGGTCCCTGAAAAGGGGTATTCCTTTAGGGGGAAAAAGGTAAGGAAAAAACAGATCCCCTTTCTGGTATCTGCAGCCTCTGGCCAGTGTGGGGCAGGAGACTTCTCTGCCTTAAATGCTCTGGAAACTCAGGGTTGAGTGTTACTTTTGTAGGGCAGCCAGTAAGGACAGAGGCTGACCTCAGCAGGTCAGATCTATTTGGTTTGCATGTGTCTCACCACCAAGATGGTGTGACTCTGCAGTAAGGATGCTCTTGTCAATCACCGATCAGACCTCCTAGTTCCTAGACCTCAACAGAGTGGGAGCTCAGTTACTAACTGCCACAAATCGACTTCTTTGTTGAGCCAGCTAACTACAGTTCCTACTGCTAGGTGAGAGGGGTGAGTACTGGAGACAGGGTTTTCCAAGCACTTGATCCAAGAGAACAAGAGCCCCTCCTTCAACCTCTCAACTCTGCCTCCCTTGCTCATGTTGCAAGTGGCTACCCCCTCCATTGCCCTGGGAAAGCAGTTCAACTAAAAACATAGTAAATCTTTTGAGAAAGAATCACTCATGCCCCTGCCAAAATAAATAGCCATAAACTACAACCACAGCACCCACTTACACCAAATTAGATAAGCTTATGAAAAATAAATATTGGTGCCATTCAGAAATCCAATTAATGTAAACTGAAGGAATGTTGGCTTCATTAATGTAAATAAGATGAATGCTAGTTTCCAGCCTCTCTGATTCTAATCCAACCACAGAGACCTTCATCTATCCTGATGGGGCTCGCTATGTTCCTTTCTTCACCACAGCACATTATCGTACTAACATCTGTGGCTCTGTTGGATGAATTTCTATTTTCAACCTTGACTGTGTCATAAAAGTTGCAGAATCTTTACCAAAAACTGTTTCTTTTCTGTCTGATTTCAGAACACAATACCCATCCATCACTAGCTCATCCATTCACTTGACGAGCATCGATTGAACATGCCTGTGTGCCAAGCAGTGCTCCCCAGACAACCCGGTCCAATTCACTGACTACTCCTTCTCCTTGGAAAATGTCCACTCTTACAGTTTTAACTACAGCTTTCTCACTGATAGTTTTCCAATATAAATCTCCAGATGGAGACCACCCAAGTAGTTGTATGCATGTCTGAATGTCTGCTGGACAATCTGTAGTTTGGAGTCCCATAAACAGCCTACAGTCAATTCGTCCCAAACAAAACTCATCGATCACCTTCTCTAAACATGTTGCTCATTTCTCCTATAATTTTAGTCACTGCCCCCCCCCCAAAGTCAGTTGGTCATCTACATACAAACCCTAGCTTTTATCTTCATTGAGATCTAGAAATTTCTATTTGTTTATAAGTCAAGAAATAATCTTATTTCTTTTCTTTTGGTCTTCTTTCCACATCCGCTCATCTCTGATCTGGGCAGACTCTACCTCCTTTTGGCTTCGCTCTTTGCCATTCCCGACCTGGAACCCTTCATTTCCCTGGTTCATCCCTCATCATCCTTTTGTGATGACTGCTTCCCTGATAAATTCCGTTCTGCTTCTCTTGGTATGGAGGAATTGATGGCTCTTTGGCCAATTACTGGTAGTTCAATTGTGTCTTTACCTGTTGTTGTTGGCTTTTCTTTTGATGTGCATACATCCTTGTTAATGGTATCTACTCTAACTGTTCCCCAGCCACCACCACTCCCAATATGGTGCATGTGTTTCCTGACAGGATTCAGTCATTTGCTGACAAATGGTGTTTTCTTTGGCCTAGCTACTACCTTGTGGCCCCCATTCAATCTTCAGGCAATGTATTCAGCAGCACCCCACTATGTCTGCTTAGGGAAGTGTTTTCAACCTGTGGGTCATGACCCCTTTGGGGGTCAAAAGACTTTCAGGGGTTGCCTAAGCCATCAGAAAACAAAGATATTTATATTATGATTCATAACAATAGTAAAATTATAATTATGAAGTAGCAACATGGGAGTCACCACATCATGAATAACTGGATTAAAGTATCGCAGCATTAGAAAGATTGATAACTACTTGTTTATGGTGTCTGTGTAGGAGCCCTGTGCCTCTTATCCAAGCCTTTGCCCAAGCTAACCCTCTACCTATTGGATTGTTCTCACTGTTCTGTGTTTTAAGATTCCTGTCTTAGTTAAGGTTCCTATTGCTATTATAAAGCCCTATGACCAAAAGCAACTTGGGGAGGAAAGGGTTTACTTGACTTATATTTCTATATCAGTCTATATCGGCTGGTTTTGTGTGTCAACTAGATACAAGCCAGAGTTATCACAGAGAAAGGAGCCTCCCTTGAGGAAATGCCTCCATGAGATTCAGCTGTAAGGCATTTTCTCAATTAGTGATCAAGGGTGGGAAGGCCCATTGTGGGTGGCGCCATCCCTGGGCTGGTACTCCTGGGTTCTACAAGAAAGCAAGCTGAAAAAGCCAGGGGAAGCAAGCCAGTAAGTAACATCCCCCCATGGCCTCTGCATCAGCTCCCACTTCCTGACCTGCTTGTGTTCCAGTCCTGACTTCCTTTCATGATGAACAGCAATGTGCAAGTGTAAGCTGAATAAGCCCTTTCCTCCCCAACTTGCTTCTCGGTCATGATGTTTGTGCAGAAATAGGAACCCTGACTAAGACACAGTCTATCATCAAAGGAAGTCAGGGCAGGAACTTCAGGAAGGAACCTGGAGATAGGAACAGAGGCCATGGAGAAACACTGCTTACTGACTTGGTCTTTTAACTTGCTCAGTTCATACATCAGAAGTGAGATTGCCTATGACGAGTGTCTTAGGGTTTCTCTATTGCTATGACAAAACACCACAACCAAAAAGAAAATTGGAGGGAAAGGGTTTATTCAGCTTATATTTTCACATTGCATTCATCACAGAAGGAAATCAGGATAGAAACCCAAACAGGGCAGGGGCTGATGCAGAGACCATATGCTGCTTACTGGCTTGCTTAACATGGCTTGTTCAGTCTGCCTTCTTATAGAACCCAGGACCACTCACAATGGGCTGGGCCCTTCCCCATTGATCACTAATTGAGAAAATGTCATACAGCTGGACCTCATGGAGGCTGCTAAGCACCTGGACAATTCCTCCAGAAATTAGATCTTCCTAGAGGATTTTGTCTGTCTCGGGCAGGTTTTCAAACCTTTATTTCTAGTGTCTCTACCTGTGTTCTTACTAAATCCCTCCCCTACAGTATTTCTTAGGAGATGCGTGTTTAATGACAATCTCCTTGTGTTCAAACCCTGAACTCAATTCTGTTTTCCCCTCTGAGAACTGGAAGCTGTCACCACATAGGACTTTAGTACTTTAGTACATGAAGTGTATAGCAGTTTGGACAACATAGAAATGTTGGCAACTATGAACTGGTTATCTCTATCTTTTGCACTTGACCTCCATGAAAAAAAAAGGACTTTTTGTTGTCCACATTTTACCCTCCAAATACAGTCTAGCAACTGGTATGTAGTAGGCGCTTAATGGAAAGTGACTGGAAGGAAGGAGGAGGAAGGAAGAGGGGTAAAAGGAAGGAGCATAGGGGAAGGAAAGTGTCCTATGAAAAAATGGAAGAGGAGGGGGAGGGTGAAACAAACGAGTCTTCCTAGAGGCATGGCAGTCCAAACAGAACCAGATGCATAGTGAGAAGACAGGGCTTCTGGAAAGGAGAGAAGTTGGTCTCTGCTGGGCAATAGTCTAGCAGAGGCTTAAAGGCAGTGAGCTGATGAGAGACTAGCTAGGCAGAGTTTCTGTAATCTGTGTTCAAGTGGATGTATTTGAAGGCATTAGGGAGCTAATGGCGTGTTAGAAGTAGGGGATGTCTTAGTGAGATGTGCTGCTTGAAGCCCCATCTGATCCTCAAATATCTGTCCCCATAAATGATTACCTACTTGGCATTGCCCAGCTGATACCATGCATCTTCAACACTTGCTGCCTCTGCCTCCAGTATAATTGTCAGAATGAGCTTTGTATGAAGGAAGACCAAGGTTCCGCACCACCTTAGATGGTCTCTTGATGTCATTTTCCTATGAAACAAGCAAAGTACTACACCTTCCTGATGAGTTGCTGTAAGGCCAGGCATCAGTGAGAATAGTGAGCACACTTGGTGCTCACCAGCACTCTCTCCATTTACAGATTTCTCTACTTTCTGCTAGCACTTCTATCCTGAACAAATCTCTCCACCTTCTCTGGAACTTTATGTCTTGGTCAAAGCATTGGACTGCTCTTGTTGAACCTGAAATGTCTAGTTACTCATTGCAGGCCCCAGAAGTCCTTCTGGTATGTAAAAGGCCTTGAGATTTCATCATGAACTCTCAGGGTTACTCAAGTGTCTTTTTATGTCTCTAAGTGACAGAAAATATATTTAGGTTCCAAGAACAGGGTGTACACAGTATACCTACAGAAAGACAGGGGGATCTTTTGATTCCTACATTTTTTTCTTCTCTGCCTTTGACAGCATTCAGCACTGACAGATAAAGCAAGCTCACTTGCAGATACTACAAAGCTGTGCTGAAAACTGGCAAGAGAATCATGTACAGTCATTCTTCAGAAGCCATTGGGCTCCACCTAGTTTAGCTCAGGGGCAACACAAATCACGTATGGGTCTACTCCAAGTTTAGGAAGTTGATATCAGTTCCTCATACATTTTTTAAAATGAGCTATTTTATTATAATCAGTAGAGACATTCTAACTTGAGCTACATAAAATTGCTTGGTCGAAAATGATAGAACATTTGTGATTACTTATGATTATCCTAACACCTTGGTATAACGAGCAATTCCAAAAGTAGAAAGGTAACAGGGGGTTCTCTCCTATCGTAGCTTTCTGCCTTCTAAAAATTATGGCTAATACATAGCTATTGGTGATTTGAGAAAAAGCTATCATGTACGAACTATGTTACTTGCATATTAACTCACAAACACATGGGGGGTATGTTATTCTCTCCTTCACTTACTTAACCGTATCTCCTAGACATTGTTCCAATGGACAAATTGGTATTTGTTGACAATTACCTAGGCTTTCTCCATTGTCCCTGGTCTTTTAGCACCGAGGGCACTACTATAAGGAACATCTGCGACATGGCTGATCTCCATGGACATACAATGGTGGTTTCAGTTTTACCATTATTGTACTCTCCCTGGCATGGTTTCTCTCTTCAGAGTCCCACGGGTAGCGTGACCTTGCCAGAGCTCACAACCTCTAGCCAGGTGCCTTGGGCCCTGGCTCTGTGATTCCTCTGCCTTCCCTTATCTTGCCAGCTGTTGGCAGCTGGAGTGATGTTCTAGCCTTTGAATTAACTTTCTGCATCATGCTGTTCCTCCAAGTTTTTTCAGTCCCTTAATAACCATCCATTTTTACTCATGTCTATTGTCTGTGAACCGTTTCATTCTTACTCTCTTCCAAACTGGACACTGAACACTCAGAGTGATGGGGAGAGCACATTCTGATGCTGCTGATGTGAGTGATTATTGCTGTAAACATCATTTGACGGGCAGTTTAGCAAGAACCTTAAACATGAGCACAGTCTTACCTTAAGAAACAAACTTTGACATATTTGTGAACTGTTGGGACCTAGGTAAAATGTTGTGGATAGCCCTGGAGCTGATTGTAATTCCGATAATTCTGCCCTCCTGGGAGGGGTTTCAGAGAAGGAGTGAGTTACACCAGTGACTTCTGGTGAACCAATCCTCCAATGAATAAACGAGGCAATCACTGGGCACATAGGGAGACTTCTGGGTTGGAGAGAGGAAGAGAGAAGGAGGAGAGAGAGAGAGAGAGGGTCCTTTTGGAATGGGGACAGCATGTAGTAGGTAAGATGTAGCTAGTAGAGCCTCCTGGTATCATGGCGGATCCGCAAGGATTCGCCACCGGAGGAATCAGACTTTGATAAGGTTTACAAGGTTAGGTTTCAGTTGGTGCGCCCAGACATTGAGTTACCATTGTTCCTGAGCTAAGTTTGTATTGCGTTTTCCTTCACTCAGCGGCTTGTCTGGGTTCCAGAGAGAAAGGTACAGAGTAAAGTGTGGGTTTGTCTGATGTGCACCACAGAGGCCATGGGGTTATTGAAGCATGGGGCTGGCGTGGTAGAGACTTGTCAGTGGGAACCTAGTGAGCTGGGTGGAGAGGTCATGGAGCTCAGAGTCAGAGCTCCACAAGATGAAAGCAGGTTGGCCATTGCCTGCCTGCCAATGAGTGGCTGGCCAGCCCGCCAGGGTTGAGAGAACCAGGGCATAATGTGGTAACATGTGCTATACATTCCATCTTTTTTTAATATTTCCCACAACAGTAAAATATTAAGGCCTAAACGGGATATTAAGGCCTAGGTAAAATCTTAAGGCCTAGGTGACTGCTACCTGAATAGCCTGCCATTGTAAGAAAACTTTCTCATATGTTTCTGCTGTTACTAGGAAACTTTCTAATGCAAAGATTATGTTCTGTGCCCTTGGAAACCAATCATGGTAGAAATCAGTAGAACTGTTTTGTATATTAACCCACAATAAGCTTGGACCCAAGCCAACCACCCAACCATGCTTCCTGCACATATGCATAAGCTTTTGTGGTATTTCCCTTTAGAAACTGCTCCATAGAATGGACCCCAGCATAGGAGAGACACCTGCACCACTATATGAAACTATTTGGAGTAAGACTTCCATTTTGAGTAGTGATCTAGTAAGTTTTAAGTTCCCAAGACCTCCCTGCGAACTGATATCCTACTTGGCAGAAAGATATATGTACGTGGGTAACTGACATCCTGGTTGGCAAATTAAGACATGAATGTTGGACAAGTCCCATCCTGATAGACTAGTTAGGACATGAATATTAGACAAGGCAAGTCTCACGCCACAGTTGAATACCACCACCAACGGGAGCAGGATAAGTGCACAACAGAGACATGTTCCTAAGGAAATCCCTCATCCCTAAGTCCTGATTGGTGAAAAAACTTGGCACAGATGTTTGTGGATTTGGAGCTTAAAAACCCTGTGGAATCTTAACTCAATGTCATGGTTCAGCTCCTGAATCTGGACCATGGCCCTGGTCAACCAGTCCTGAGGCGTATGCTCAATAAACTGTACTTGTCTGACTGAGATTGGTGTTGTGTTGTTTGTGAGGTAATTCCTGGACCCCCAAAATGAACCAAGTAATCTGAGGTCTCAGACTTGCTTCTAAACAAACTGGTGAGTGAGGGGGATGGTACACAGATGCAGGGAGACCACCATGATGTGACAACTGAGCAGGAGTAACCTGCTTGAATACTGACCACAGCCATCTCTTTGTGAATGTCTGAATTTTCGGTCATAAAATGCATTCTCCCAAAAGCAAAATTAGACTTTTTATCCTTCCTCGTAGATATTTATTCTAAAGGAAAATAAATTCCTGAATGTTAAAAAAAAAATTGGTTTCTCTTTAAGAATTTTTTTTTTAAGATTTACTTATTTATTTTATGTATATGAGTATACAGTAGCTGTTTTCAGACACACTAGAAGAGGGTATCGGATCCCATTACAGATGGCTGTGAGCTGCCACATGGGTGCTGGGAATTGAACTCAGGACCTCTGGAAGAGCAGTCAGTGCTCTTGACTGCTGAGCCATCTCTCAAGCCCTTTAGGAATGTTTTTAAGAGCATTCTTTGTAATAAACAATTGCAAATGATCTAATTTTCCATAGTAGGACACTCCTATTGGTGTTTCCAATATAGCTACATACTGAACACCACTCGGGCTTAAAAAGAAGTTATAGAATAAGAGAAACAAGAGAAACACGCTTGTTGAAGCAGGGACTCAGAGAGAGTGTGTGCAGGCTGGTGTCGGAGGGAGGGAGGGAGGGAGGATGAATGGGAGGGGGGATGAATGGGAGGGGGGAGGTTCATAGAGAAGTAAGGTAGTAACCATACCACTTCCTTTGCTTTTTTGAAGCCCTGATTCTTTTTTTTTTATTGGTTCGAAATGAAAAATTATACAAACCTTGTGGTAATCCATTCAATCAGATTGAAATTGTTTGGAGACAGTCCCATACATACCAGTTGGCCTTGAACTCACTTTGCTTCAGTTTGGTTTCCACTGTTTTTTGTTGGTTTGAGACAAGGTTTCACTATCCAGACTGACCTGGAACTGCCTATGTAGACTTCACTGGCCTCATATTCACAGAGATCCACCTACCTCTGCCTTCTGAGTGCTGGGATGAAAGATGTGTATCATTGCGCCACGTGTTGAACTCACTTGGTATCAGAGGATGACCTTGAACTTCTGATCCTTCAGGCTCCAGCTCCTCAGTGCTGAGACCAATGGGTGTGCATCATCATGCCTGGTTTTATGTGGTATTGGGATTGTCCCCAGCTCCAGTTTAATCTTCATACTTGTCTGATGGAGAACTCAAATTCTACACACAATTAAACAGTGGATGGTGCTGGCTGTTTTCTTTCTTCCTTTGATGGCCTTTTGGTTTTGTTTGTTTTTCTTTTTTTTCTGATTAATTTTCCTCCTGGCATCATGTCATGTATGACTCTTGAGCTCTAAAAGACAGTGAGCACCTCTCTTCTTCCTCTTTTCTTTCCACATCTTTCTCAAAGTGCTCTTGCCCTGGAAGCCAGTGCATGTATTGGAGTAAATAGTGAGGAAGTCTCCCTTCAGCTTCTTTTTAGCAAATGCCATTTATGTTGAGCTTTTCCAGGCCAGAATTCAGAGAGAGTGTGTATAGGCTGGGGAGGGAGGGAGGGAGAGATGGCGGAAAGGAGAGAGGTGCATAGAGAAGTCAGGTGACCACACCACTTTCTTTGCCTTTTGAATCCCTGATTAGCCATAGGCAAGCTCTGGGGTGAGAATGTACAGTGGACAAAGGATGGGACCTGTGTGCGGCCCCTCCCATACCCCAGTTGCCCTTGTGAGTTTGGCTTTTACATTTGACCCTTGATTTCTGACCTTCAGCATAGTAAGGGCTCTAGTTTGGGGGTAGGGGGTGTACATTCTCATCACTCATCCTCCAGGCTGTGTATTCATCTTTGACAGTGTGGATTCATAGGGAAACACAAAGAAACACCCTTGTAGGTGTCAGAGATATTTTTAGAAGGGGCAGGAAGGCAGCTCAGATGGTAAAGTGCCTGCTTTGCAAACTGGCCATGGTAGTTACACTTAGAATCCAAGTGCCAAGGAAGCAGAGACAGAGACCCTTAGGACTCACTAGCTGTCCAGCCTGGCCCAGCCCATTTCTGAGGTCTCTGAATACAGGCTGCCTAGGGAGATCCTATATTGATTAATGTCTGTCAGTCATAGGTGATAGAAAAAGAAGCTCACCAAGATGTTAAACCTTCATTTCCCAAACGAGTAGAGGGGTTCAGTCTTCTTGGGAAAAAAAAGACTGACGCCCAGCTAGCTCACTTCAATTACTTCATTCAAACATTATACAAGGTTAATTGGAGCTGGGAAAGGTTCCAACCACCAAAGTTTTACCTTGCCCTTGCTGCCAGTGAGAGCAGACAACCCACACAAATCTCAGTCCCTTTTGACCATGGCTAGCCATAATCGAAAGTAAGAACTCCAGCATTGTTAAGAGTGTCTTAGGACCAAGGTTTGTGCTCTCAGGTAGCACCAAGTACAGACTTTCCAGGGAGACAACATCTCTTCAAGGTTCAAACAGCCTCAAAACAATGTCTCAGCCTCTATTGATGGACCTAGACATAGCAAAGGCATTGCTGGAACATTTCACTCAAAGCCAGATGCAAAGGCTTTACTATACATATCACTAAAACCCTAGTCTTTGCCTCTCATGCAGTGTCCCGGCAAGCATGGAGGTTGCCTGTAGCCCTGCTTTTTCAATCTTAGGACAGTTCTGACAGGCAGGTATTTGTGGAGATAAAATGAGATAACACCATGGAAACACTTGGATCGGAGCCCAGTACATTAATAGTGTACTTGACCCATGAGCCAGTAAACTCTCTATTGCTTCAGCTCACAAAGTTTCAGTAAGTGTTATTGCCAAGAGACAATAGAGGAGGGCAGAACACAACTAAAACATGTCGTTTCAAATGGCCACTTGCCATCTCTTTCTCCCCAGCATACTTTCATTGCATCCTATAGTCAATCGATTTGTTTGCAGAATCCTGTCCCTTCCCTCCCAGAAGAACAGAGAAGAAGCCTAAGGAACGTGAGAAGTGATATCATTACCCCACAGTCCAATTGTTCTCAGCTGGCAATAAGCCTCCCTTTAGGGATGTTTAGCAACTTCTGGGGCTAATTTTGACTGTCCCAACCAAGGAGAAGGTGGCTCTAGGCTCCTGGAGTTTAGGGCTTAAGAATGATTGTCAGCTGCACAAACAATCCACACAAAGTGTTATCAGCTCCAACTGTCAACAGCACGGAGGTTGAGTAAACCTGCTGTTATCTCTGAGATTTATTGAACATCTGCCAGGAGCCAGGTGGGTGCTACGTCCCAAGAAGAGAGTGAGAAGCTAGATAGACTCATTTCCTGCTCACCTGTGGCTCACAGCAAAAGCATCCTCATTCCTATGAGTTGCTCCACCAAACAGCCTAAAAGCAGCACAAATGGGGGCTTCTGTACCACAAAAATCTCCCCAGTCTTTGTAGGATAAGCTAGACTTCAGTGTACCATCTTCTTGTATAGATGAGGCTGTAGGGGGTTGGGCATAACATCAGTATTAGAGACCTAAACTCTAGCTCTTTTTATCACAGGTAAGTTCTCTCTAAAACCCTGTCTGGGCTACTCCCTGGTTCTTGGTTTCCCCAAACAGGCTTACTCTAAGAGTCTCCGTTCATCAATTCTCTCGTCAAAGAACCCATTTCTGACTTTGGTTGCTACTCACATATCCTCAGATACCCAGTGTTCCTTTTATCTTAATCTTAACCTTGTTTGCATCCCAATCACAAAGTTATGTTGGAGTTCTCGCCCTCCTCTGCATCATCCTTCACCGTTCTTTCTTTCTCCTCTTTTTTCTCTTCTTTCATATCCATCTTCTACCTTTTCCTCTCCAATGGTACTTGAGGTCAAAACCAGGGACTATGCATGTTTGCACATCAGCTATGCTCCCAGCCCTCAGTTTCTTGACAGCTCCACGGTGGTCAATAGCAAGGTCCGTAAGACTGCAGTACCCAGATTTCCCTTCAATTCTGGTGCTTAATAACTGTGACAGTGCAAAGTTTCCTCTCCCTCTCAGGTTCAGCTTTGTTATGTGGATAACTGTAGCTATCATGAGTACCCTCTGTCAGAAACATATATGGATGCCCTGGTGTTTTCCATTATGTCGAAATTTATTAACTATAAGTTGACAAGGTATGTCAGGTTTCTTTGGCTGCTGCTTGTCAAGTATTTTGATTTTGCTTTGAGGGACATTTTCAATCGCAGGTTCTTTCATTTCAATCTGAATTACTCATCATAACTCTCATACATATTTACTTTATACAAACTCATACAAGTTATAAAATGGTTAAGGATTAATCAGCTACAGAGAGCTGCTGATACAGATGGGAAAGAGTCTTCACAAATAGTTACAAAGATGTTCAAGGTCCAGAGTGCTCAATGTATGTTTTAGTGGCTGGCCATGTACAGTGGCAGTTGGAAGTGGGGTTAAGTGTCAAGGCAAGCAAGAGAAATTGCCTGCAAGCTGGACCCTGAGGACCAGAGGCAGAGGTCCTTTGCTGGCCATGTTCCTGGATGAGACTAATAACAAGTAACCAGGTGATGGGTCACTACAACTGACACATCTCAGGGTGCTTTTCCTTTTATAGTCCCAGGGAATCACATCAAGTGTGATTCAGAAGCCCCTCCTGTTTCTTCTCCTACTTCTCTGGTGGGATTGGTTTGTTCACAAGCATCAATTACTGTCATGGATAAGTCCTTTCTCAGCATGTGTTTCTTAGTGTGCTGGCCAATGATGGTTGTTTATTTGGATTAACAATATGCAGAGTCATGCTTTCTTGGTACTTGCACTCAAAATGGTGCCACTCTTGTTAAGACTCTTTGCTTTATGGAGTGGATCATGGCTAGAAGCTACTGCTCTATGTAATCCAGGGTAGCTGTTGCAGGCTTTCTTCTGGGTGGGAGGATGTGAGAAGCAGGGAGGTCATTCCTTTGTATAGCAGGTACCTGACTCCTAGGGACCTGGCCCACAAACCCTGGATGTTCTTGTTGTGTATGTTCACTGATAACCTATATATGCTCAAATACTCAATCATGCTTGCTTAGGGAATAAAGCCAAGTCTTGAAGATGCTAAGGAATGTGCCCAGGGTTCATGAGGCTAGAAAGTAGCTGAGCCCGCATCTGAATCCACACCTCTGTTGCTGGAGGCCCCACGACTCCCTGCCACTTCCACTCCATGGCTACTCTGCCATGCCTAGCCTTTATGTCCTACCTGGAGGAAATGCCAAGTACTTGATGGAACTCTGAGCCTTCTAGGAAGACCTGGCACAGCCTTTGAAGGGGGACCAGAACCTTTTGTTACTTGCATTCTGAGAAAACAGCCCTCTCAGTCCCATTTCCTTTGATTCAAGGCAGGTGTCTCCCTGCCATGCAGCCCCTTATTCTCCCTTGACAGTTAGGGACCCTATTGTCCCCCTGGGGATCGATTTCTTTAATTCAAACCATGTAATGGTGACTAAGATAAGAAATGCAGAGTAAGGTTGGGAGCTAAGGTGGCTTTGAGCAGAGATCTGAAAAAGGTAAGAGATCTTTCCTGGTGCAGTGGTCAGAAAGTACAAAGGGGTGTGTAGGGCAAGTTTCACAAGCAGCCTAAAGCAGTGTAACCATGGAGTTATCACATAAGGAGTAGTGCTGGTAATCAGTGAGGGAAGGAGGTCACATAAACATTAAAAGACATTTTGGTGTTTATTTTGAATGAGACACAAACCATTAAAGGGATTTTTTTGCAAAAGAAAAAAATGATATGACAAGGTAAAAGTGATTTTATTTTTATTTTTGTCACTATGCTAAAATGAACTACATGAGATAAAACCAAAAACACAAAGACCCATCAGGACACTACTACTGTCACCCAGGTGAGAGAGTCCGAGCTTCAACAAGGCTGTAGTGGCAAAGGGTCATGTCTCAGATCTTGAAGCCTGGTTTGAAGGTAGAGGACAGAACTTGATGGTGAACTGAGTATGAAGTTTGAGAAGACTAATATGATCTGGAAGAATTCAGACCAAGCAATTGGAAAGTTCTGTCACCATGAGCTAAACAGAGGACAGACATGATACGGAGGGGTGGGGTCTGGCTGGAGTTAGAAGTGAGACCGGTACCCAAAGCAATAGGTCCCTAAAGAAAGGAACTAGGAAGTCCTGGTAGATGGCCCTCAGCTCAGACTAACATGTCAGGGTTAGGAAGAGGAGGAGGGGCACAGAGAGGAGGAGGAAAGGGAGAGGGAGGAGGAGGAAAAAGAGGAGAAGGAGGAGGGGAGGAAAAGGAAAAGGAAGGGGAGGGGGAAGGGGAGGGGGAAGCGGACAGAAAGGCACAGATGGGAGTTTCTAGGGTTGCCTTCGTTTATCAGATTTGTCACCACCTTGCTCCTAGATCAGGGACAATGATTCTGTCCCTGGCAGGTGTTGGGGACTGCTGAGGACCGTGAGGTAGAGCGTACTCATCTTAAGGTGACTTGGGGATAGCCAGACTCCATTTCACAGGCAAACGAGCCCTGAGTTTTGCTTTCCTAGAAAACGGTGTTAATATTACTTCTCTTGACTATCTACTCACCAGTAGCAAGTCTGACTTAATGACAATCGCTGTGTGTGCTATTAGTGCTTTTGATATTAATCACTTACCATTCTTCTCAGATGTCTTTCCCTTACTCCCATTTTATGGAGGGGAACTTGAGATGGAAAAACTTGTCCCAGCTAGCACAGTCAGAAACTCTAACCCAGGTTTCTTTCACCCCAAAGTCTTATCTTTGTCCTTGCCATGATTTCTTCTCTCATTCCCTAAAGCAATATTTGTGGAAGACACACCTTGTGGCGAGCCTGACACTGAGTGTTGGCACTATGCTGGTGGGCCAGACAGGCCTGAGGGCTGCATTATCACATACATTTCCAAGTAAAAAATCTTGCCCTGGATAGCCCAAACCCAACAATCCAGGGCCCAAATCAGCCTTTTTAGGGAATCTCCCATGGTTCTTGAGTCCTTATTTAAGTGGATCCTAACAAATATGTTCTTGTATATGCTTATTGTATGGCATATTTATTGAGGGAGACATTTCAAGGTGTGCATGGAGACATTGTGAAAAACCAAGACACCAGCGGGTAGCAGAACTTGTCCATGTGTGGGAGTTTTAACCCCTGACATTTTGCACCTTTCACTTATTCTGCCAAAAGCAATTTAGGAGAGAAGTTACTGAAAGAAGAATGGGAAGGAGGCCTGGTGAGATGTGCCTGATTCCAGCCATTCAAGTTTGTACTAGTGTTGCAGTGAGTAACCACGAAGAGCTGGGATGCTGGAGGGAAGGGACCCTCCTGCTGAATTATGGGACAGATAGGTATAAAGATATTACTTCCCCTGCTAGCTTCAGAGGATGTACATATGCCTCTAGTCAGAGGAGGGGGCTGTTCCTTTTTGGGGAGAGGAGTTTGTTTTGTTTGCTTTGTTTTGTTTTGTTTTGTTTGAGACAGGGTTTCTCTGTGTAGTCCTGGCTGTCCTGCAACTTGTTCTTTAGACCAGGCTAGCTTTGAACTCAGAAATCTACCTGCTTCTGCCTCCCAAGTGCTAGGTGCACCACCACTGCCCAGCTAGAAGCCTCTCTATTTTATTTCCAGAGAGATCTCAGGGAAACTACACCATGGTGATTTCGGTAGAATCCAACATAAAGTCTGCTTTGCTTATTTTTCCTTAAAATTTTACCACCTTCCTTCAGGATGTGATCAGGATGAAAAATTGAACAGAAATGCAAGTGTTAGCTTCCAGAATTTTCTTTTTGTAAAAGTTGGAAGGGGTTTCACATGGGAAGGGAACTGGTAGACCCTGTGCACAACCAGGTTAGGCTCATGTCTGAATATCCTAACTGTCAGTCTTAGTGAAGAAAGCTCTCAGGTTCCCCGTTAGAAGGACTCATGAGCTCCCAAAGCAAGTATTCTCCTCACAGGCTCTGGCTTTCACTGTTTTGTGGCTTTCAGAAGCTGTTCAGCTTTTCTGAGTCTCAGTCCCTTCATTTAGGATGTGATGTTAAGGAGTCCTGTCATGCTTGTTGAGAGATTAAATATGAGAATGAGGACAATGTTATTGTCACTTTGTAGGTGATCACTAATGGTGGCCCTTGGCCACTTACTATTCTATAAAACATAACGCCAAGGCAAACATGTTGAGGCATGTACAAATTCCCAATACTGAGGGGGTTGAGGCAGTAGTTTGAAGCTAATCTGAGCTACAGACTCAGTTTGTGGACAGCCTATGTATTGAGACCACATCACAAACAACAGTTAATAGCACACAAACAACAAAAAAACAAAGTCAAACTGAAGTAAAGAGGAAGAAAACCAATTCTTACCACCAAAGGAAGCTCATTACAAAAACGGTCTCTTCCCTTTACAATCTAGTCTCACAGCATGAACTCTGAATGGCCACTTGTGGTGGGCACTCACGATATGAAGGGGACAGAGTAATGGGTAAGTTTTCTTTATTTTAACTTTGATACTGGAGATTGACGCATGTATACTCAGCAAGTACTCTTCAATACAGTAAGAGAACAGGTTTATTTTGGCTTCTAGTTTAATAGATTCTGACCCCTTGGCCCTGTCCTTTATGGTCTGTGGTGGTATAGCACATCATAATGAGATCAAATGCCAGGCACAAAGTAAAATGAGACTGGCTCCAGTGTCTCCTTGAAGGACACATCCCTGATGACCCAGCTCACTCCCATGAAGCCCCAGCTCTTAAGGGTTCTTCTACCACCTCCCAACAGGGCCCCAAATTCAGAACCAACCTTTAAAGGTACATGCATCTGAGGTAGAGTCCAGACACATGCTATAGCAGGGAGAGCCTAGGAGGTTGGTTCAATTCCTGCAGTTGATGGTAAATTCTTAAGCCAGGTCTGGGACCCCACCTTGTGATAGCAGTCCAGTCTTTGACATTTCACTAGTGTGCCAAGCGTGGTCCTCATCGTGGGAATACATCATAAGGATGAGGATACATTTTTCTGTTTTCCTTGATGCTATTTCTTAAGTCTGGAGGAAGGCCTGGAAAATGCTGGAAACTCAACAGAGAACATGGAAATTACCTGTGATGTCAGACCGTTTGCTCTGACAGCTCCTTCTGGAACATTCTTAACCCTGACCATCACCTGGCTGGCTCCCTCTCTTTAGATCTAGGTTCAAGCTCCCTCTCGAGAGAGGTCCCTGGCTAGCCATGCAAAACTCCTTCCCATGGTTCACATCTACCCCTCCTAGCTCTGCTTTCCTTCTCTAACTCTCAAAGAATCTTATTTATCACCCCCCCACCACCACCAGTGAGAGCTGTAACAGCAGAACAGCTACCCGTGGTGCCTGCCTCCCTGTGTGTCCAACACCTAGAACACCTAGGAGGAGCCCGTGCTCAAATCACATTTGAGTGAACAAGACAGTGAGGGAAAGAACATGATTATGAGAGAGTCTTGGCAAAGAACCAGGCCCACAGCAAGTGAGGGACTTTCATTTTGGATTTTGGTTGTTTGGTTTTTTGTTGGTGGTGGTGGGTTTTTTTTGTTGTTGTTGGTTGGTTGTTTTGGTTTTTTTGTCTTAAATTTTTATTTTTACTAATTCTTCAAAAATTAGTAATCTACTTTGATCATATTTACTCCCCTCCCCCAACTACTTCCCCATCCACTCATACATGGCCTCTCACTGGAATGTGGTTGACCTACTAAGGGCCACACCCTTAGAGAAAACTTCCTCCCCCCCCCCCCCCCCCCCGCACTATCAACTGATAATAGCTCCCTAGTTAGGTCTGGGACTCCCTTACCACCTCTCCTCACAAGGCTAGGCTTTTGTCTGGCTTGAGTTTGTACAAGTCCTATGCATGTTATTACAAGCACTGTGAGCGCATGTAACTCTTGTTAGCCTTACAAAGCTGCAGATATCCTCCTAATGTCACTGTGAGGCCTCCTACATTCCTCAACATGTGTCCTGGGAAGATGAAAACAGCAAAAGACTCTGTTGGCACCATATCTGTCATTCCTCTCTGACACCATCAGAAATGCTACGGGTGGGGCTTCTGCTAACTGACTCTTCTCCCACTTGGTAAAACATAACAAGGCATTGGGAATAGTCCTTTCCCTTCAACTCTAGACTCAAAAATAGCTTCATCTCTTCTAACATGTATACAACTAGGAGATGTCTTGACTACATATGTCAACAAGCCACCCGACCACTCTCAGCTTCCAGGACTTGCACATAACTTTGCTTTAACAATGTGCTGTCATGTTGAATGTGTCTTATTTTACTTCATTTCATCCTTTTTAAAAAAAATGTGTTAATATTATTTTATTGTTTTATATGTATGTTTTACCTCCATGTATGTCTGCATACCAGAAGAGTTTGTTGGATCTCCTGAGACTGGAGCTATAGATGGTTACGAACTGCCATATGGGTGCTGGAGATCAAATTCAGGTCTTCTGGAAGAGCTGCCAGTGTTCTAAGTGCTAAGCCATCAATCCAGCACCCCCAGCTCATTATTAAATATGCTCTCTCCAGAGCCCAGCTCTACCATTGCTTCCCTGGGAAGCTCAGCCCACATCACCCACATCTCTCTCTCTTGTTTTCCATGCAGCACCTACCTCCTATTACAGCTGTTATCACAGGACAATGCTTACCAGGTCTCTGTCCCCAACAGGCTCTGTAAGGACAGTTCTACATATGGTAGATGGACATGGGGTGATCAAACGTGACTCCTCAAGCCTGTGTTCTCAGTGGCTATAATTTCTGAGTCCTGGAGTTAGTGTAATGGCTCAGTGAGTAAAAACGCTTGGTTCATAGGGGGTTTTCACCTCTGGGACTTATGTAAAAATGAAAGCAAGCCTACAAGGTGTCACCTAACACTCACATGAACACCATGGCATACATGTGCCCTTACACATCACATCTATTTACATACAGTAATACTAACAATAACAATGATGACAAAATTTAAAATATTCCTGGCTCTAAGGAATTACTACCTCCTTTCTAATCACCTGTGACACCTTGAGAAGTCACCATGATATCATGCCCAGGAATCCTATCTGAAAACAGATACTGATGGCTATATTTCACTAAACATCAAACAATACAGGGCAGTGGATACAAACAAAATATGGGTTGGATTGCCTTAGGGGATAACTTAACTTTGGATGGGTAAACCCTGAAGTCAACCTTTTGTGTCTCATCTACTCACATCTGGAAGCTTGTTAAAAATAAGCCACAAGCTCTTTCAGAATGAGAAATATCAGAAGGAAACAGTGGTTGATGGTATTTCTGAGAAGACCCAGAACTTTATTATCCTGGTAAATACAGCCAACAATTCCTTGTATGGACATTATCACTTGGATTTATCCACAGCTTATATGCACCTCAGTGTGTGGTCCATGGAAGAATACGCTGAGGTAAAGAGTTCTCTGAAAAGCACATCCAAGGATGTGAAGAAACAAAAATAAAGCAAATTCTAAGACAAAACCCAAAATTTACACAATCTGTTTAAATACTTCATTTTGTTCCTGTATTAGAAATGTTTGTAGCTTGTGGAGAACTTGGGGAGTTTCCTGCAGACAGTGGGGCTCTCGTACCGAATGTCTTAGGCTGCTCCCTCTGACTTCATCAGCATGATGTAGCCTGTAACATGTTGAGAAAGAATGTGCAGAAGGAGCTCCAGGATTCCCCACAGAACTCCAGTGCTGTCTTCCTCTGGTTGAGCACATCTGGGTCCTCTAGACATTCTGGATCTTTGATGGCCACTGTCTGGGTTGCAGCTAGGCTAGGAGTGATATCCTCTTTGACCTTGTTTGGCTCCATGGAGACAGCTTCTTGGACCTTGTTATGCTTCCTTGAGGAGACCTCTGCTTTTTCCTTCCTGGGCTTCATGTTCCCATGTGCATTGGGGTTTACCAGCTTGAGGTTAGACTCTGGAAATTTCTTTCTGCATACTCTGGTCTTCAGAACACTCTTGGGGTCCCCACAAATATTCTTCTGTTTGCGCAGTGTACGGGCAACTTGTTTCCAGTAGGTCTGGCCTTTGTCGTGTTTAAGGCAGTCCGTTGGATCACCAGCGAAAACACAAGAAAACTCCTGATCAGCTTGTGTGCACTGGACCTTCAGGCTGATGCCCAGTTCCTCCTCAGTCACAGCCCATCTGCATGTGGCTTGGTCTTTGGTGACAAACTTGCCACGGGTCATAGATTTGGATGTCCTGTTTCTCTGCTTATTCTGGGCCTTCTCCAAGGAGGGAGGCATACCCTCCTCTGTTGTGCTGTGTGGTGCATTCTTGGCTCTCTTTCTGACCTTTTCTGAGAGCACCTGAGCAGCCAGGAGAAGGATGGAGAGCAGGATGAGGCTGTGGAGTCTCATGGCATCAACTGGGTGGACACCTGTTTGACAAACGCAGGTGAGTTAGTGGCAGCATCCAATGGCTCGAGACTGCAGGCTGCCTCCCTCCACTCCCACACCGGCTGGCCCACTTTAAGTCTGCCAAGCACCCTGCCTGCTCTCATTTCCACTTTGAAGAAGGTTACATCTCCTTTCCTTCCACACTGAATGAGCCTAAGACCTTTCTCTTTTCCTTCCCCACTCACTGCATGAGCCTATGACTCTCCATTCACTCAGTTCTCACTTCCTCAGCCCTTGATCTACTCATGCAGCAAGCACCGAGTGCCTAGGACATAACATCCTGAACATTATTACCACCTTGAGTGAAAAAGCCCCAGGTCTTAAAGAATTCACATAATACAATCAGAGGAATTTAAATAGCATCAGCTAGGGACTTTTTCCCTTCTCAGACCTCAGTCTCATCTTGGAAAAGTCACTCTTCCCCTCTAGAAATTGTTGAATAAAACAATCACTGTTCCCTTGGCTAACTCCAGAGAGAGTTGGGTTTCTACCCCATCGTCCACGTGGGTACCAATGACCACCATTTGGGAAAGGATGTAGTAAGAGTCATGAAAAAAATATGTTGACTCAGAGTTGAACATGCATAGGGTTCCACACACTGGGCTGGGTGTGGCTGTGGGAAGACAGGGGGAAAGTCATGAGGAAGAGCCCCAGGAAGGCAAGAAGGTAAGGGAGGCCACTAGATGGGGCCAAGTTGAAACAGGGCGGAGAGGAATGAATCTCAGACTGCAGGGTAAGAATCATGGCTGAGTTCAGTGGCACAGTGCCAGGCATACAGGAACAGGCAATGTCATATATATATATATATATATATAT